>CM076583.1:843774198-844374198 GCA_034641835.2 Pinus albicaulis
GCTTAACCTAACCTAGCCTAACCTAGCCTAACCTAACCTAACCTAACCTACCCTACCCTAACCTAACCTAACCTAACCTACCCTACCCTACCCTACCCTACCCTAACCTAATGTAACCTACCCTAACCTAGCCTAGCCTAAACTAGCCTAACCTAACATAACCTACCTAGCCTAGCCTAACCTATCATATCCTAACCTAGCCTAGCCTAACCTAACCTAGCCTAACCTGGCTTAACCTAGCCTAGCCTACCCTACCCTACGCTAGCCTAATCTAAGCTAGCCTAACCTAACCTTGCCTAACCTAGCCTACCCTAACCCAGCCTACCCTAACCTAACCTAACCTTTCCTAGCTTAACCTAGCCTATCCTAGCCTTACCTAGCCTAACATAGCCTATCCTTACCTAGCCTAGCCTAACCTAGCCTAAACTAACCTAAGTTAACCTAGCCTACCCTACCCTACCCTACTCTAGGCTACTCTAGCTTAGCCTACTCTAGGCTACTCTTGCCTAACCTATTCTAACGTACTCTACCCTAACCTAGCCTAGCCTAGCCTAGCCTACTCTAGTCTAGCCTAGCTTAGCCTACTCTAGCCTACCCTACTCTAGACTACCCTACCCTACTCTAGCCTAGCCTAGCCTAACCTAGCCTAACTTAACCTAGCCTAACCTAACCTAACCTAGCCTAGCCTTACCTAGCCTAACGTAGCCTAACGTAGTATTTATATATAAAATTATTATCATTTTATATTATATAAATGAAAACATTTTTTCTGTGTACATTATGTTATTTTAATTAAAAATATATATCATACTACATTTTATCATTAATAAAATACAATGGAGAACTTAAATAACATTTTAAATATTTAATTTGAAAATCATTTAAAAACATCAATTAAACTAAACAATATTAATAAGGAAATCATTTAAAAACAAATTAAATTAAATGCTGTTAATAAAAATTTAAATATAAGAAAATGTATTTATAAATTAAATGTATGAATATACAATTTAAAATACATTGAACTTAACCACAATAAATTAAAAACAAAATACAAAATATAAGATAAGTTATAAGATATAAATGGAAAATTTATTTTTAAATTAAAGATATATTTCTGAAATGTAAAAACATAATTAAAAATTATTTTAAAAATTCCAATAATCTAAAACTAAATTTTTAAAGAAATTAATTTTTTTTTATTAAAAAAATATGAAAAACTAATTTTGAAAACCACATATTAAATCAACTAATACTTTTAATTAAGAAAAAGAACTTACAAAACTTTTTTAAAAAAAAGAAAAAACCCACAGACAAATAAACATAATAAAATGATCTAATACTAATAGAATATTGATTGAATCTATAAAACAAAAGTAATAAATTAAACCTAATTAAAAAAGCAAAAACTATTGTCATAAAACTAACTCTTCACGTAATTAAATAAGTTAACAAAAAGAAAACTGAAATGAACGAATTAGGTTTCCTCGAAAACTGAAAACTGAAATGTTCTTTGAAGAGCAGAGCTTCTAAGATGAATAGAATCTACAACTATGACCAAATTAAGACACGTGGTTTTACTATAAAATACCCAATTAACTGAAAATACCTTATTCTTTATTCTTTTTGTGGTTTACTGGAAAAAAATAATCAATAAATAGAATCGAATTAGAATTTCAGTATTTTCTTCTCTCATTCGATCTAATTAGGTATCTCTATTGTGCAACAGTTCAATTTGTATAATCGATCAAGATACCTAATGATTTCATAGGTTTATTTGTAAAATTTGAAAGAAAATGTTTATAATTTTATTAATTTATAAATATTTTAAATATTTCTGTTTTAAATATTTTAAATATTTATATTTTTAAAATAAATTAAAAATTAACTCATAGTCAAATTATTTATAATCTATGAAATCAAAACCCTCAAGCCACACGTGAAAAACCATTGAAAAAAAAAAAAGTCAATATGGCGAGAGATTTGATTCATATTTCATAGATCCAGAACAAAGAAATATTTAAATTAAAAAAGAGTCAATATGGCGAGAGATTTGATTTATACTTCATATTTCATACTTCATATGGCACAAAGAAATATTTAAATTTTACCCAGATTGACTTACAATTTATTCCAAACTAATTCTATCAAGCACCTCTTTGCAAATCACTCCTGAATAATTAGGAATATTTTGTTGAAATTTGAGCAGTTTAAAATTGCACAGTTGATCGTTAGAAACTTACGAAATAGGAACTCATGTTTGCTGAAATTACAAGATTAGTGTCTGTTTTGAGAGGAGGAAACGTAACTGTATTTGTAACTGAAGCCCATGGAAGCTAAAATGAATTAATACGAAACTAAGAAACTATGGCTTCTCTGAGAGTAGAGGAAACCAAAAGGAAAATGGAAGAATAAAACTGACATGAATGTACTGGCTTGTTCCAATCCATCACATAAAAGAATCAATCCCTTCGGATAATTGTTACAGTAACGGAAGGAATGCCCTGAATGAGATTTGAGATAAGCGAAATGAACACTGTAGCGTTAACTTTTTCATAGTACAGAGAATCAATGTAATGGGTGCTCTTACAAACAGGGTATTGATAGCATTAATTTATCCATGCTACAAAGAATCAATGTAATGGGTGCTCTTACAGACAGGGTATTAATAGCATTAATTTATCCATGCTACAAAGAACCATTATAATATAATGGGTGCGAGTACAAACACAGTATTAATCCAAAAATTTTAGAACCAGTGGAAAATGATAGAGAAGGCGGCCTATACTTCATTGAAATGGATTTACTTAAAACTAATTTAGTTCAAGAAGCAGAAGAAAATGAAGAGGCAGAAACTTACCTATAGTCTAGCGCAAAACTAGGTTTCTTTAGAGTCATGTTTACAATCAACTATCGTTCTATGTTTTACCTCTCAGAAAACAATTCAATTCAGAAGGCATATGAGAAAATGAGAAACCCAGTGGAAAAAATATTTACAAAAGTAACGTCTGTAACTAACTTATGAATTCGGATTTTCAAGGTACACTAAGATTAGGACAAGGCATTGTGGGCACAACTTTTTGGATGTACGAGACAGACTATCCTCTCTTGTCCTACGTTTCCAGTTTTTTATAATATTATCTTATTTGCTAATTTTATCTTATTTGTAGGTTTAAGGAAAAATAAAAAATAGATGGAGACCTGCATATCGAATTGGAAGGTTGATTTTAGGTGAATTGAATTGAAACCAAATTATTATCATTCAAGATGGACTCCAAAAAATTACGAAAGAAACCAGGTATACTCAGAGTCTTGTTATTTCACAAGCGGTTGAGCGAGATTCTATTCACTTATTCTGGATCTGTTCACAGAACAATGAAAATTAGAAAGCCAAGAAGACGCCAAAAAACAGGTTAAAGAATATAGAAACATCAAAGAAACAGGTTAAAGAATATAGAAACATCAAAGGATCAAAAACTAGGTAGACCCTCCATTGAATATTTTTAACTAAATTAGTGAATGAAGTCAAGTGAAACAGAACAGGGTTGAGGTTATGAGATAATTTGAGGACATCAACAAAATTCAAATAAACTATGAGCAAATTAAGATTTTAATACAGGCAAACCTAGCTGTAATTTATTGAAATTAATGTGGATTTATCATTACAATCGAACCTGCAAATTAATTATTGCTGGAGTCACTTCTCTTCATCCACAAATAACATTACAAAGGCGCAAACAAATCCACTGTACTCTTGCAAATAACATTACAAAGGCGCAAACAAATCCACTGTACTCTTGGAACAGTCAGTTCGAACAATAATGCACAAAATTAGAAAACAGTTTTGATAATCGAAAACCTCATTATATAACTATGCCTCAGTTTTTTTTTTTTAATGAACTGCTAATTTGTGAGGGACGGTGCCACGTGCCACGTCATTTTTAGCCGTTTGGTTTCTAGCCGTTTGAAGGGATGGAACCACATCATTTCTAGCCGTTTGGATTAACTTTTAAAAAGGTAACATGCTACTTTTTTTTACTTTCTATTACTGTTCATAAATACATTCTATCTACTTTCTATTACTTTCTATTTTTGTTTTCATAAATACATTCTATCCACCTACATTGTAATCAACATCAACTATGGTGATGGTGACATGTCATGTAGTTATAATGAAATCAGCTAACAAAACATAAACCATTCCATGCTTAAAAGGTTTATTATGCAATTATAATATTTATCTTAAAAGATAATAGTGAGAAGTGTTGCATGTATTGATAGGATAGAAGAATAACCGTAATGAAATGTAAAATCTGGAAAATATTATATTTAATAATGTTAAAAGTTTATCCTTTCAATGTGAATAAAGGATATTTTTTATAAATAATACATGAAATTTTTGTTTTAAACATTATTAAAAAATAACATGTCTATTAAATTTAGTACAGGTCCAAGGTTATATTGGTTAGTACAGGTCCAAGGTTATATGGGTTATGGATTATAGAAACATATTAAAATAATAAAGTCTTGAGTTATATGTATTATGGAACATAGAGATTAGGGGTTATGTATGATATGTATTTGTTAGAATTATATTTTTACTAAATTTTATGAGAATAAGTAAATATGAAAATCAAAGAACATGTAAATCAACAAATTATCCACCCAAATGAACACAATATGCATCTTAAGGAAAAGGAAAGAAAAGAATATTTTATTGGAAAAGCATGGAAAATAGTTCTATCTATGAAAATTTTCTCCGAAGATTTTCAGTGGTCTAGATGTCGGTAGGTCCACCTGTGTCATCCACTTAATACTGTGGTGGCCAACAAGGTAGCTTCCCTTGTGGTAGGCATACTTTTCATACATGCGATTTTATTGAGGTGATTTTTACACCATTATAAAGGTCACTATATGAAGAATTGTGTCACAACATTGTATGATAATATTATGAATTTTGGAGGAATTTCAATTTGATTTCCTAATATGTATCTACAAAATTTTGAATCTTGAGTCTCTTAATTGGGACTTGCCACTAAATTTAAAGGTACTCCCCCAATAGAAACACCTAATGTATGGCGCATAAAAGTAGGAATATACATCTTAGTAACCAATGGAATGAAAGTGGACATAACGACTCCTTATTTTACATTTCAAAAGGGGGAATAAGTCCATATATATTGGATGAGCCACTATAACGGCATGTGAGAACTACACAGAAAGGAAAAGAGGATCACAAAAATGACGTTTATGCAATCGAACAAGTGAAGAGTCTAAAAGTATCTACAAAGAAGGGTTGTAATTGAGTGGAAAATGCTCATTGACGTATTCAAATTGAATGTGTTAATCTTTCTTTCCATCTCATGTGTGAGTCCTTTTATTATTATTTATGCATAAATACTATTGATTAATGGTTTGTGATTCCTCTACCTTTGGAATAAATTATCTAAAAATTATTGACTCAAGTATACTTTCATCTAAGTACTTACTTCTTGAGGCCCCTAAGCATCAAGACATACCTTTCTACTATTGTTCTCGAATTAGCTAATATCCAATCCTCTCTATTATGATAGTCTCATAACCATTATTACCTAATGGAGCTCTATCTCTATCATCTAACAAGTGTTTCAAGTTCTATTAGTATTGTGGCCCAAGCAGAAAATAAGGGTTCAGACCTCACAATAGATCAAAACTCAATAGTTGACCTCCTCACTTCTATTATCCATGTCACTTTATACTGTCATCCAATTGCCATTTTAGCACCATTTCACATGCTAATCTATATCACCTTTCCACACAATTTATCCATGTCAACAACATGTCATCTCCAAGTCTATGCCAGATCGGTGCAATAAAACCCCCACGTTGATTCCATATGACCACCACATTAGTGCCACATCATCATCATGTTAGTGTCATGTAATCTCTATGTGACTTGCTCATTAAACTAAATTATCATCTTCAAAGTTAGGTCCCTTATCAACTTTGGTAAAATTGGAAGAAATATCTCATAGGAGGGCCTAAGGATCACTTAACAATATTTAACTATACATCACCCTTAACTAATGGAAAATGTGGATTTTGTTATAATCAAGCAGCTAAGCTTCTGATTCTTACATAAATTTTGGCATTGACCTCCCAATATCCTAATCAAACACTCAACAATTACCTAACTTCTCATTAAGCAATAGAAGTTTGGATTATATCTACATTGGGAGTTTCCACAAGACTCGAATGCATTCTCTAATATTTGAAAACAAAAAGTTGAATGCTTGAAAGAAGAAAACTATATAGCCCTTTTTATATAGCTCTTAGCCATTGATCAAGATTTATGCATGAACGCAACAAAATACACATATAACTATAAATACAAAAATGTAGCAGAGATGACAGTTCATTTCGTTAATATCAAAGAACTAAAATTTGTTTATAGACATAATGGAAATAAACTAGCTAGGGCGTTGGTAGCTTATCTTTGAGAAGAGATGTGGTGGCTACAGGCCTATGAAATGTGTTACAATGAGGCTCGAAGGCCTTTTTATTAATGAGAAACATTGGAAAACCCTAACCATCAAAAAACCTAACACTAGAAGATGAAGCACCAAAACTGTGTGCCTTGTTTGGGTAAATCGGTACTTCAACTTCGTGGAGACATAACTTTGGATTATGATCTTTGTTTGATATGCTCAATACCTCATCAAAAATCTCTATCTAAGGAATAAAACTTTTGAGTGAGAAACATTGGTTGAAAATTGCTAAAAATAGTAAAATGTGTTGAAACTAAAAAACTAAAAGAACCAATGGTGAGGGTCCAAATGGAATAGGTGGGTGGTCATCAGTATCCACCTGGATCATTCATGGCCCTTATGTTATCCATATAACAAAGAGATTAGGATGAGGCCTTCCTATCAATAATTTTTTTTTACATTGTTTCTCTAATGAACTCCATCCCAAAATTTCTCTCCATCCTAGAAAGTTTCCAATCCTCAAATTTCTCCATTGTAGGAAAGTTGGTAGATGGGTATTGATGGTTGATAATGAATTTGAAAAGGAAGTGAAGGAAGACTTCTCATGTATATGAAAACTAAGTCACAATTCAACTCATCTCATGGAAGTTGAGGCAATTGTATTCTTATTAAAACACACATGAAGGAAAAGGCAGCAAGCTATATGCATATAGGAAGTTGGAGCATGTCACCATGAATTCCAAGCGATTATACATAAGAAAAGTAATAAAACATAATAGAACAACAGACTATGTGTATAAAGGAAGTTGGAGCATGTAATCATGAATTCCAAGTGATTATACAACCAAAACACTAGAGAGAAGTAAAATACTAATATAAGAAACATACATAAGGATACAGATAAGAATCTCAGGTTTGAAATAGGATACTCCAACTCTATATTATTCATAGACAAATATTACAAGAGTAGTGCTTACATAACAGAACACTAATACAAAATTGTCTAGATATTTATGCAGAACACTATTCATTAAACACATGAATGTAGCAGGTGCATTTGTAAGCCCAAAGGGTAGGAATACAAATTCATAATGTCCATACCCAATTCTAAATGTTGTTTTGTTAATGTCCTCATCTTTAATTATGAGTTGGTGATATCTGGTTCTTAAATCAATTTTAGAGAATATATTAGATCCTCTCACTTGGTCAAATAAATCTTATATACTTAGCAGAGGATACCTATTCTTAATGGTTAACTTATTTAGTTGTTTGTAATCAATACACATTTCGAATGTGCCATGTTTCTTTTTAACAAATAGCATTGGTGCTCCCCAAGGAGACACACATGGTCTGATGTACCATCTGTCAAACATTTCTTGCAATTGAAGTTTCAGTTCTAGTATTTTAGGAGTACTCATTCTATAGGGTGCTCTAGAAACAAGTGTAGCTCCTGGTACTAGTTCAATTGAAAAATCAATGTCTCTTTTAGGGGGTACATGGGGGATTTCTTCAGGAAACACATCCTTAAACCCTCTAATTACTGGTAATTTTTCTACACCCTCTATTTTTTTTTTATGTCCCAACTCTTCCACTTGTACAACATACACTTGACAACCTTTTCTTATTGTCCATTTTTGTTGTCATGTAGAAATTTTTCTGACAGATATTGGTTTCAATTTTCCTTTTTCTATCACAACTTTTCCTTCATCATCTATACAATGTATTGTTTTTTCTAATCAATTTAATATTGATTTCTGTTTCTCTAACCAGTCCATTCCTACTAACAGATCGTAGGATCCAAGAGGAAAAATATTTAAATGCATTTCATTTTCATATCCATTTAAATTTACAACGGTTTTTAGAAGTTTATGGGTCACTTTTCTCTTTGTTCTTGTAGCTAACTGCACTAACCATACTTACTGATTTTATTTTATTTTATCTTACACTTCTCCACTATCTATGGACTGACATAACTTAAATTTGTGCTTGGATCTATTAAAACAGAAACATGTTGTTCAACAATCATACCTTTAATTTCTATCATGGTTGATTAGTGTTCAGCCTGTAGATATTCTAATGCAGCACTGATCTTAGGAATGTTTTGAGAAGTCACGTAGTAGGTGAGGTTCTCCACATCCCCAACACTTTAATGGTTCTTTCATTTTTACAGCACCTTCCTTTTTTCTATTTGTATCCATTTGTTTAGACCTAGTATGTGATTGTCGTGGTTGGTTTTCTCCACTCTTATTAAATTTCTTTCTTAGGTGGTTTTTGCAAAAAAAATCAGATATGCTGGTTTTAATTTTTTTATATTTGAGTCACCCTTCCATTTCTCTTTATTTTACCTATTTTTCAACTGCTCATTTTTCCCTTTAAACTACAGATAACATAATATTTCTTTACGAATAGCTTCATCCATTATTTTTCGATTATCAAATTCAATTCTTTCTTTATAGATAGTAGGTAGGTCGTTTAAAAATAATTATACCTTGCCCTTTTCTTCTCTGATATAAGGCACATAGCAAAGTAAGTTCGTAAATATTGTAAGAAAATCATCAATTGTGAGTTGTCCCAATATTAGCTCATGAAATTTCTTCACTTTGTCATCATAATACCTCTCATTCAGGTATCTTCACTTCAATTTGTCTTGAAAGTCTTCCCAGGTAACATTTTTTCTTCCAGCACGTGTACCATGTTTGTTTCTTCCCACCAAAGTGTGGCTTTACCCTGCAATTGGTAAATTTATAATCTGGCTTTCGTATTTCTTTCATATTAACATACCTGGAAGTATTTAACCATATTCAAGAGCCAAGCTTCCACATCCTCCTCCTTTTCACCATCAAAAGTTGGAAGTTTGATTTTGCGGAATTCCCCTTGCAACTCCTCTTTGTTTCTGGAATTATGTCGAGATTCTTCCCCACCCTCACATCATTCTAAGTTGGTTTCAGCTTCTTTCCTCTTTTTTCCATGGTCTTCACTTTCATGACTAAACCGTGAGGTTAATTCCCTTATCAACCTCTCTTGCTCTTGACTGGCTTGCAAAAATTGTTCATTTCTAGTCCTTAGTTGAACCATTTCACGTTGCATATCTCTTATCATGTCCAACAATTGAGAATTTTGATCTGGTGGGTTTCCCACACACCCCAGATCCACGTAAAACTCCCCTTCTTCATTCATAATAGTATTTGTTTGTTTTTGCACTTCAATCACTATACACGACATTTAATTAGTACACCAATTTCTGAAAAGAAGAACAAATTTTATTTTATTATTTTCATAGCATTATAATTTTGTCTTTTTCTGTGTGGGGACACATAGCCCTAGTCTTTTAAACAAGCTCCCTGATACCATTTGTAACAACTCTACTTAACCCAAAAAAATTATATTTAAAAATGGAAATGACACTGCTTTTTTGTCCTTTACTTATTTTATTTTTATTGTATGAGTAATACCTTTCAAATTATTAATAAATAACTTTACCTCAGTTCTTATCTTGCATAATCAATATTTATTTTTATTTTTCACAACTTCGCTACATATGTTTAATCCCTATACGGTCCCCAGGAATTATCCTTAATTGATAATACATATGTTAAAGTTACCCTTAATGAATGTAGAGAATTTCAACTATAAATGATCACATTATAATTAAGGTATAGTATAATATATATTGACCTCAACACACACACACACACACACACACACACACAGATATATATATATATATATATGTAACTAATGTACCTATAGAATATTTAACAAAATATATATTATATTATATATTTCCTATCCTCATAATCCTATCGTTACACCTTTATTTCCTTTATATGCACTAATCCACCTACTATATTAAAATCGATTTATAACAATATTTATAAGGTCTCGTACATATGGTTACTTATCTCCATTCCCATTAACCTTATGTATAATTCCTACGTAACTGAGATATCACCCTCACTGACATAACCATATAAATTTCCAGCCTCAGAATATATGTGATGATTGAAAAAATCTTTAATTTATTGTTTTTGTGGATGAAATATCCTATGTATTTAATTTCACTATTAGTTCTATTAACTAGACAACCATAACTTCAATTCCTTATCGTTTAGTTTTTAAAACTCATAAATGTTTTCGTACCTATGGTAATGATCTTCACATGGGCGTTGTCACGGTAGGCCAAATGTATGGTCGATGTACTTTCATTTTGATGGTATGGATCTATTCGTATTTTTTCTCTACGTTAGATGGATTTAGGTTAGGGTTTCAACATTGTTCATTCACTTGTCATTTTTTTCAACCCTAGCCGAGGACTTCCCTCTAATTTTTCGTTCATTTGCTCAAGTTATTCATGGTAAAATGACTCAGAGTCGACCTCCTTGACGACATACCTTTGACCCTCTATTGTTTGGTAAGTCTGGTTTATCTTTATGTTTGTTTCTCCAATTTTTTTTGTATTAGAATTGTAATCGTTATTTTTCCTTTTTCATAGAATTTATACATGAAGATTTGTTACTTCTATGAGGTTATTTAATTCTGTGCATTCTCATTTTTAGTTTTCATACTCAATTTATTTGGTTGTTGTATGGATGGTATTATTAATCCTTCCTATGAACTCACCTTTCAGGAATAGATGTATTATTCCACCTCAAAATATTCCTAAGTTATAGATTTTAATCTTCTAACCGAGTCTCTATTTCCTGGGTTTAGCATTCACTGAATGTTTTTAGTATTTGAAACGATTTTGGTTTGGATTGAACTATAATGGCTCTAATGTTTTTTGATGTAGGAGCATCCGACTAGGGAGACAAACAGTCAGCAGGTTTTCTTGTTTTTTTCGGTGATGTGTTGTTTTACAGGTCTTTGAACCTGTACATGTTTAATTTGTCTGTTTTTTATTAGAGGATTAGTTATAAGTAGGGGTTTGTTTTAGTATAACTAACTTTCATTTTAATTTTTATTAAGAAGCTGTAGTAGGGTTACTAGGCTTTTTCAATTTTTTTCATTGATAAAATGAAAATAGAAATAATATGTATAGTGTAACCGTGTAACTGACAGTGGGGCAGTTACCAACTGGTAATGAATTTTCCCTCCACTGAACTACAAAAAGAAAGGAAGGGGTATCTTACGGGGGTTCTGCAAACTGTCAAAAAGGAGGAATAAAACAAACAGTACCATTGTCAAACAGACTATTTGTGTTGTTGTTTTTTTTTTTAGTAACAAAGTTTGTTCATAGAAACAGGAATATTGTGCTGACAATCTGTTGATTCAAACATACAAGTGATAGGCAATCATATTATCTAGTGGATAGCTGTGATAGTACAAGGCAGGCCATTAGTATGAGTTGTTTTCTCACAAGACAGATATCCCAAATTTACAAAGAAGCAGTCAAGCGTTCGTGAAGGTGGAAACGCAGAAACAAACAGCGAGCCATAACAAAAACACATGGATGAAGTTTAAACCTACAGGTAACATTTTCTGGAACAAATTATTTTCCAAGCAAACTGATAAAAGACGATTGAAGTTATTCTAAATAGATTAAACAACTATATTTACATTCAAATCATTATTGTTGCCTTGAATATATTACAAACACAAAACCATCCGAGTTAAACAAAATTACAGTTGGGGTTTTAAAACTGAAACCCTCACGGAAACAGAAGGTCGACAATTACACAGTCGTTAAGTTACAGTGAGATTCTTTCCAAGCCCAAGAAAAAAAATTGAATAGAGGAACAACGTAGAAACCCCAGGTTGCTCCCGGAAGAAACCCTAAGACCTAGCGGAGAAATAAAGCCTGTGTAATTTAGACAAAGTATAGTAGAAGACAAAAGTGGAATATGGATTGATTCTACCCGTGGAGAACGAGGTGTGAAGGCAACCCTGGACATTGGACCATCGAGAACCAAAGGTTACCTGCACAGGATAGAGAACGATGTCAGTTCGATTATCCTCATGAATGTATTCATTTCAATTTAAGAGCGACGAGAGGGTTTGAACAAATACCTTGTGGAGGAGACAGAACACATAGGACCTTGACTAAACAAACAAAATTTGCTAAGAATTTGCCAGACCTGCTCACGAGGGGCCGAACGATCAGAATGTGAAAGAAGTGAAACAAAAAATGAATCAAGGAGGAATTGCTTACCAGTTGCATGCCAGACGGAGTTGAAGGAGCCTGTGAAACATTGCATTCGAAAAACACCTATGCACAAATTGACAAACGAGATTACCAGTGCGAATATTAAGCGCAGAAGAAACCCAAACAGTGAGAACAGGGGTTTTCAGAAAAGGAGATAATCAATTACAGTGGAAAATTTTTAACCCTGTCGAAGCAGCAAAATAACTGAGCGAAGTTTGCAACGATAACCGGCCACCATTGTAAATCAATTACATAGACAGCCAGGACTTCGAGCAAGAAGTTACCAGAGAGACCAAACCTCACACAGAGGCGTAACACCAAATGCAATGACCGCCAAATGAATTGGTACCAAAACCTAAGGCGAGGAAAACGAAAGCACTACTACCGAGCTGGAGTATTAACTGAGGAGTAAATGCAGATCAACCGGGCGGTGTAACCAAATCATACGGAGGCTACGAATCCGAGAACCTTTATTACCACATTAACCACGAATCCGACGTGTGACAACCAATAACATTGTTAACAGTCAACGTAACATTGCAGAGTTGGCATTCGTGCATGCCAAGTTTTGTATATTGAAATTTAACTTAGGTTGTGGGTTGGAGTTACCCATCAAAGTGGTATCGGAGAAAAGTTTGAGGTCACAAGAATATGGAAGTTGGTAAAAGAGGATGAGGAAGATGAATAGCAGTCCGAAGAGCAGCAGAAGAGAGACTGCGAGAAGAGATTCGAATTTTGAATCAAATATTGGCAGCAGTAGAAGCTTGGGGGAGGAGAGATCCAACGGATGACAGTGATGAAGATATTGTAGAACCAACAGATGAATTCGAAGGGGTGACACCTGAACTCAGATTGTTGAAATCAGTTTTGTTATCCAGTCATAAGCCAAAGCATGAACTTTCCACTTATGACGGAAGTTTGTCGGCAGATGTGTTATTAGATTGGCTGAGCGAAGTAAATAAATATTTTGAGTTTGAAGAAACCAGTGAGGACAAGCAAGTGAAGTTCGATGCCACCAAGTTGAAAGGACATGCGTCCTTGTGGTGGGACAACGTTCAGGCAGAAAGGAAAAGGCTATATAAAAAGCCTATAAAGAAGTTTGGAGGCAAATCTGAAGGAGAAGTTTCTGCCTAAAGATTATAAAATTATGCTGTACAGGAAAGTATAGAACTTGAGGCAAAGGGGAATGACGGTCAAAGAATATACAGAAGAATTTTATAAGTTGAATTTGAGGGCAGGGTATGTGGAAGATACCCCAGAAAAGACAGCAAGGTTCGTGAATGGGCTGAGATGGGAGATACTGGATGAAATCGGTATTCTCTCACCCAGAACTCTAGATGAAGCATACCAGTTTGCTTTGAAGGCAGAGGAGAAAATAAATAGGAAGCAAAATGCCAGAAGAGGTGGTGGATCTGGCAGAGGAAAGGGAAAGGCCTTTGGCAGAGGCAGAGGAACAGGTTCCAATGAAGAAGGCAGCAGTTCCAAATCTGTAGGGACAGCAGAAAAGGACAACAACACTAGAGGAGGACGACAAGCCCAGCGAGGGAGAGGAAATGGTCGGGGCAGAGGAACTGTCCAGTGCTATAGGTGCCACATGTGGGGGCACAAATCGTATGAATGTCCTGAAGGTGAACCAGCAGGTGGGAGAGGAGCTTATGTTGCCCAGCCTGAGGAAGCGAAAACACCGCCTCAGGAAGTGGAAAATGCACTAGAGACAGGGGAAGCCTTGGTGCTGAACAAGGTGTTGATAAAATCAGCGAAGGAGATTGCGGAACCATATCAAAGAAAGGCTTTGTTCCCGACAGTTTGCAAATCATAAGGGAAGTGCTGCAAATTGATCATTGACAGCGGAAGTACTGATAATTTGGTGGCCACGGAAATGGTGGAAAAGTTGGGACTGAAAAAGTTGAAACATCCCACTCCCTATAAATTGTCATGGCTGCAGAAAGGACATCAACTGTTAGTTGATGAACAGTGCGAGGTGGAGTTCCAGATAGGCAGATATAAGGACAAAATTATCTGCAATGTTATGCCAATGGATGTCTGTCATATACTGTTAGGAAGGCCCTGGCAGTTTGACAGAAAGGTAGTTCATGACGGAAAAACGAACTGCTATAAGTTTGTCAAAGATAGGGTCAAGCACACGCTTGTACCCATTAAAGAGGAAGGTACAGCAGAAGCCAGTGGAGTAAAAGCGCTGCTGATGGGTGGAAAAGAGTTTTTGAAACAGATCGAAAATAATGATGTGAATTTTGTTGTTGTGAGAAGGCCAAGAACAGTGGTACTGCACACAAAGATTTCAGATTTACCTGAGGAGATTCAAGACATGTTTCAGGATTTTTGAGATATCATAGTGGACGATCTTCCAGATGAACTGCCCCCCGAGAGAGGTATCAGCCACTGTATTGATTTTATACCAGGAGCTAGCTTACCAAATAAGGCAGCTTATCGTATGAGCCCGAAAGATAATGAAGAAATTTGGAAACAGGTGCAGGAATTGCTTGATAAAGGGTTGATCAAAGAAAGTATGAGCCCCTGTGCGGTTCCGACACTATTAGCTCCTAAGAAAGGTGGCGAATGGCGAATGTGTACAGATTCGAGAGCTATTAACAAGATTACGATTCGGTGCAGGTTTCCACTACCGCGAATGGATGACATGATGGACTGTTTGAGTGGGGCAGCATATTTTTCGAAGATTGATTTGAAGAGTGGCTACCATCAGATCCGAATCCGAGAAGGGGATGAGTGGAAGACAGCTTTCAAGACGAATGAAGGGCTGTATGAATGGCTGGTGATGCCATTTGGGTTAAGCAACGCTCCCAGTACTTTCATGTGCCTAATGAACGAAGTACTGAAGGAGTTCATTGGGAAATTTGTGATTGTGTATTTGGATGATATTTTAATTTTCAGCAGAACGAAGGAAGAACACTTCCGACATGTTCGAAGTGTATTGAGAAGATTGCAGCAGAACAAACTACTGATAAATTTGAAAAAGTGTACTTTTTTTCAAAAATAATTAGTTTATCTGGGTTTTGTGATTGTAGAAAACGAGCTGAAGATGGTTCCGGAAAATATTGCAGCAATAGTTAGCTGGCCATCCCCAAAGAATTTGTTCGAGGTTCGAAGTTTTCATGGCTTAGCAAGATTTTACAGGAAGTTTATCAGAAATTTTAGCGGGATCTGTGCACCCATGTTGGACACAGTTAAGAAGGAAAATCAGCGTTTTTGCTGGACTGAAGCAGCAGAAAATAGTTTTCAGACCCTGAAGAAAAAGATCACTGAGAGGTCGATCTTGAGATTGCCAGATTTCAACAAACTTTTCCAGTTCGTTGTGATGCCAGCAATATAGCCATTGGGGCAGTACTTAGCCAGGAGGACAGACCGGTTGCTTATTTCATTGAGAAATTGAATGAAAGCAGGCAGAAGTATTCTTCTTACGACAAAGAATTTTATGCGGTCGTTCAAGCCTTGAAGCACTAGAGGCACTATTTGTTAGGTAATGAGTTTGTATTATTTTCTGACAATTCTGCTTTACAGTATGTTATGCAGCAGCACAAGTTGAATCACAAGCATGCAGAGTGGGTGGAATATCTGCAAAGCTTTACATTCGTATTGAAGCATATCAGCGGGCAATCCAACAAGGTGGAAGACGCATTAAGCAGAATATTTTTTCTCTTGCAGGAGAGTACGGTGCAGGTGCTAGGTTTTGAGCACTTGAGGGATCTATATCAGACAGATACAGATTTTAAGGAGGCACATGGGGCATGTCAGAACCCTTTACTGCGGAATAACAGTCCGTGGTTGGACTACAATCTGCAAGAAGGATTGTTATTTAGAGGAGGACAGTTGTGTATTCCCGATTGTTCAATGCGGGAGAACATTATTCGGGAGAAGCATAGCGGAGGTCTAGCCGGACATTTCGGTATAGAAAAGACATTATCCCAGATAGAACATTTCTATTATTGGCCAAAGTTGCGGCGAGATGTGCAGAGGTATGTAAGCAGGTGAAAAATGTGTCAGTTGGCAAAAGGTCACAGTCAGAATGCAGTACTCTATACGCCATTGCACATACCGAGTAGGCCATGGGACTCAGTCAGTTTGGACTTTGTCCTGGGTTTGCCTAGAACACAGCGAGGATTTGATTCAGTGATGGTAGTGGTGGATAGATTCTCAAAGATGGCGCATTTTATACCCTGTCGGAAAACTAGTGATGCTACTCACGTAGCCCACTTGTTTTTCACATAAATTGTTCGACTGCATGGCTTGCCGAGGTCCATTATTTCAGACCGGGATGTGCAGTTCACAGGACACTTCTGGCGTACCCTGTGGAAAAAGCTGGACACCCAGTTAAATTTCAGCTACGCTTATCACCCACAAACCGATGGGAAAACAGAGGTGGTAAATAGGAGTTTGGGGAACCTGCTACGAAGCTTAATCGGAGAAAATTTGCGGATGTGGGATCGCGTACTCGCCCAAGTAGAATTTGCGTACAACGATTCTCCAAATCGCAATACGGGATACAGTCCTTTTCAGGTTTTGTATGGCATGCATCCTCATGGAGTGCATGAACTGCGGGATTTGGGAAAGCCCGAGAAAAGAAGCGCAGATGGGGAAGATTTCGCTCAAGCAATGAGTGATCTGCATGAGTAGGTGAAATTGAAGTTAATAGACAGCAATCAAAGATATAAATAGCAGGTAGATTTGAAAAGGCGAGAAGTTTAGTTCAATGTTGGAGACGAAGCACTTGCTCACTTGCACAAGGAACGGTTTCCAAAAGGGAAGTATAACAAGTTAAAGTTTAAAAAGATTGGCCCCTGCAAAATTCTTCGCAATTTTTCTGCCAATGCCTACGAAATACAGCTGCCACCCGGAATAGGCATTTCGCCCATTTTTAATGTGGCAGATTTGTTCCCTTACATTTCCAGTCCCGGAGACGAAGAGGCAACAAGGCCAGAACGGAATACCCCAGATGAAGAGGATTTTTGGTTAAAGCAGATGCCTGCAGCGCAACCCCTTGAGATCAGGGGTATCCTCGACACACAAGTAGCCAAACGAACACGCAGGAAAGACTATTTACAGTACCTGATCAAGTGGAAGAACCGTCCTATTGAGGACAGTTCCTGGCTTGACGCTGCACAGATTCAGAAAGCTGGCTATTCAGCGAATGAGCTCATGGAGCGGAGCCATGACTTTTTGCTACCCCGGGAGCCTGATGCAGGATCATCTGACTAGGGAGACAAACAGTCAGCAGGTTTTCCTGTTTTTTTCGGTGATGTGTTGTTTTACAGGTCTTTGAACCTGTCCATGTTTAATTTTTCTATTTTTGATTAGAGGATTAGTTATCAGTAGGGGTTTGTTCTAGTATAACTGAATTTCATTTTAATTTTTATTAAGAAGCTGTAGTAGGGTTACTAGGCTGTTTCAAATTTTGTCATTGATAAAATGAAAATAGAAATAATATGTAAAGTGTAACCGTGTAACTGACAGTGGGGCAGTTACCAACTGGTAACGAATTTTCCCTCCACTGAACTACAAAAAGAAAGGAAGGGGTATCTTATGGGGGTTCTGCAAACTGTCAAAAAGGAGGAATAAAACAAACAGTACCATTTTCAAACAGACTATCTGTGTTGTTGTTTTTTTTTTAGTAACAAAGTTCGTTCATAGAAACAGGAATATTGTGCTGACAATCTGTTGATTCAAACATACAAGTGACAGGAAATCATATTATCTAGTGGATAACTGTGATAGTACAAGGCAGGCCATCAGTACAAGCTGTTTTCTCACAAGACAGATATCCCAGATTTACAAAGAAGCAGTCAAGCGTTCGTGAAGGTGGAAATGCATAAATAGAGAGCGAGCCGTAACAAAAACACATGGATGAAGTTTAAACCTACAGGTAACATTTTCTGGAACAAATTATTTTCCGAGAAAACTGATAAAAGACGATTGAAGTTCTTCTAAATAGATTAAACAACTATATTTACAGTCCAATCATTATTGTTGCCTTGAATATATTACAAACACAAAACCATCCGAGTTAAACAAAATTACAGTTGGGGTTTTAAAAACGAAACCCTCATGGAAACAAAAGGTCGACTATTACACAGTCGTTAAGTTACAGTGAGATTCTTTCCAAGCCCAAGAAATCAAATTGAACAGAGGAATAATGTAGCAACCCCAGGTTGCTCCCGGAAGAAACCCTAAGACCTCGCAGAGAAATAAAGCCTGTGTAATTTAGACAAAGTATAGCAGAAGACAAAAGTGGAATATGGATTGATTCTACCCGTGGAGAACGAGGCGCGAAGGAAACCCTGGACATTGGACCATCGAGAACCAAAGGTTACCTGCACAGGACAGAGAACGATGTCAGTTCGATTATCCGCATGAATGTATTCATTTCAATTTAAGAGCGACGAGAGGGTTTGAACAAATACCTTGCGGAGGAGACAGAACACATAGGACCTTGACTAAACGAACAACATTTGCTAAGAACTGGCCAGACCTGCTCAGGAGGGGCCGAACGATCAGAATGTGAAAGAAGTGAAACAGAAAATGAATCAAGGAGGAATTGCTTACCAGTTGCTTGCTGGACGGAGTTGAAGGAGCCTGTGAAACATTGCATTCAAAAAACACCTATGCACAAATCGACAAACGATATTACCAGTGCGAATATTAAGCGCAGATGAAACCCAAACAGTGATAATAGGGGTTTTCAGAAAAGGAGATAAACAATTACAGTGGAAAAGTTTTAACCCTGTCGAAGCAGCGAAATAACTGAGCAAAGTTTGCAACGATAACTGGCCACCATTGTAAATCAATTACACAGATAGCCAGGACTTCGAGCAAGAAGTTACCAGAGAGCCCAGACCTCACGCAGAGGCGTAACACCAAATGCAATGACCGCCAAATGAATTGGTACCAAAACCTAAGGCGAGGAAAATAAAAGCACTACTACCGAGCTGGAGTATTAACTGAGGAGTAAATGCAGATCAACCGGGCAGTGTAACCAAATCATACGGAGGCTACGAATCCCAGAACCTTTATTACCACATTAACCACGAATCCGACGTGTGACAACCAATAACATTGTTAACAGTCCACGTAACATTGCAGAGTTGGCGTTCGTGCGTGCCAGGTTTTGTATATTGAAATTTAACTTGGGTTGTGGGTTGGAGTTACCCATCATTTTTAACCAATCTCGATTTCACCGTATGGTGAAAATTTGATATGCACTCCCAGTGTGCCATCGTAATTTTTGTACAAAGGTCATGTCATTAGATTATTAAAATAGACCATTTTATCTGTGTTTGTTATATAGTCACCTTGTTTCTCATTTACGGCCTTATTTCCCAATGGTGTTGCTTGTATACTTATATTCAATTTTAGAATTATTCTTTAATTCTCCTTCTTCACTTAATTAATGTTCTCTCTATCAATTTATTTTTGAATGATACACATCTATTCCTACTTCTATGGATAAGATATTTAGCAACGTATAACACGTTTCTACCTCAAATATTTCTATTTTTATCTTCAATGATATAGGGTTTAACTTTTTCTAATAATCACTTTATCGTTCTAGAAATTCAATTTAATTTCTTGGCACCCTAAGATATAGGGTTAAATTCATTAAATTTCAAATAAACTAACCAATGTTTTTGTATTCTAATTTATGGAAAATTGCTACATACATTTTATCATAACCCTATGTACTTCCTATATATATATATCCTTCCAAAAGTTATATATATTCAGGACACAGAGAGAGCCATTTGAACATGGACTTTAATGTGGTTTGCGGATAGTTCATAACTTCCTTATTTATGCTGTTAGTGTAAGACTCTGCCCTATTTCGAATCTAATAATTTATATTTTAATAAAAAATCTGAATGTCACTTAGATTGTAATTTCTCACAATAAAATAGAATTATTATTGTTATCTTTTCTTCGAATAATTTTTGTTTTTCCAATACGGGAACAAACCTCTTGTTCTTGATTTGTCAATTTTTCACCATTGCTCATACCTAATTTACTATTTTTCAATCATCAACACAGGTATCTATTTTTCAATCTTGTAGTTGAATTATAAATCTCAATATGTATTTTAATTGATTGTAAGTAGCACACTTATTTTATTTCATGTATTTTTTGAATGTAATATCTCGCCATTTTCTTGTACAAGAATAATCTCTTCTGGTATTTTAACCAGGTACAATTTTAAATATTTATTATTATAACAATTTCATTTCATCATTATTTTATAATAACTGATGTGATTCTAACACTATTTTATGTGTTTACTTACACGTAAATTATGTTACCCAGAATTTCCTCACAAATTCTTCAAATTATTATCAAAGGCTGTGACGACAATTTTCGTCTACCTCCTGGTTAGTCGTTCAAGTGTACAGATTTTAGTCATGTGATTCTATTGATATTTATCAATGTATATGTACATTCTATAATTCATTTTAGTAAAAACTGACTTTCATTCAATATAACTTGGATAGTTGTAACTGATATTTTACTTGAGTTTTATTATATTTTTCTATTCATCTCTACCAGAGGAATTTCACATAATTTGAACAGTTATATAAATGGTTTGTGATTCCCTTTCGATATGCATGTTTCATCTATATGTATGAATATTTCATGGTTCCTTTTTATTAAAAACATTGCCTCTATATGTATGCATGTTTCATAAATTAGGAAATTGTAAAAATTGTATAGTTTAAATCTGAAGTATGTTAATTGTACAAATTTATACTTTCTTAATTTAAGTGCGATGAATCATTCAAATGAATACATATATATTTCAATATTAGTTTACAGAAAGAACTATGTATTTCTACTATGCTTGTCGATGTTTCTCTTAGTACATTTAGAATTATGTTTGATCCCAATGATGTGTTTTATATTTGTAATAAAAAAATTAACATAGAACTAATATCACATTTAAACCCTTATCTTTGGGTTTAGATATTTTGTGTGTTGGTCAACTATTTATTGAATTCTATGTAACTACAGAGAGAAATTAACTATACCTGCTATAGTTATACTTTTTTTAAATACATATGACACTTTATTTCCAAGGACACAATACCTTATCACAAAGGCTTGTAATTCAAGATATAAAGTTTTCAGTTAAAATCATAACTAAATCGCATTTAATATTAATAAAATATCATCATTATAATAGAATCGTAAGACAAAATTTAACAATTGTGCATACCAATTTTGGTAAAGACTATTTTCACCCAACCTTGAGCTTTCATTCCCAACTCCCCTTGAGCAGGGATCGATTCCTCCAAAGTGTAGACAACTTCTTATCTACTTAGGAGTGGATTATTTAAGCTTTCTTTCCCTTAGCATGTTTACATAACTGCGTCCAATTAATTTAAGATGTTGTTTTCCTTTAGCCTAGATTTTACTTTTGTTTTTTCCACAAAAGCACTTTAAAACTAGTTTTTTTCTCTTTCTAGTTTTATTTAACCTCTTCTAAGTAAATTTCCACTTTAATAAGGTATCTATTAGATTCTTACCTCCGATCTAATATTTCTATTTTATTTTATTTTTTTCTCCAAGGATTTTTGGATATTTTGGGAAAGTATTTCGATTTAATTCCATCCTCATGGACTTGAAATCTTGGTCTCTAGTTTACTCTAGTCTTTGCACAATAATTAAATTACCCATTTATTTAATTTAAAAATAATATATCCACATATAGTTTTCCTTTAGGTCCACTTAACCTTTAGGATTCTCAAGTGTCTAAATAAAAGTATAAAAATAGGTATATTACATCTAGCCTAACTTACTCTAGACTATCCTGTTGTAGCCTAACCTACACTTACCTACTCTAGCCTATCTTACTCTATCCTAATCTACTCTAGCCTATGCTAGCCTAACCTACCCTACTATAGCCTAGGCTACTCTAGCCTACTCTAGCCTACCATAGTCTACTCTAGAATAACCTAATATATTCTAGCATAACCTAGCCTAATCTACCTTAATCAACTCTACTATATCCAAACCTATTATAGCCTAGACTAACCTAGCCTAACCTACTCTAACATAGCCTAACCTAGCCTAACCTAGCGTACTCTAGCTTGGCATAACCTACTATAGCCTAACCTACTCTTACCTACTATACCCTAGCCTAACCTACTATAGCCCGACCTTCTCTAGCCTATCCTAACCTATCCTAGCCTACAATAGCATAACCTCGCCTAACCTACACTTGCCTAGCCTAACCTAGCCTAATCTAGCTTAGCTTACTCTAGTCTATCCTCGCCTAGCCTAGCCTAGCCTACTCTATCTTAGCCTAGACTAGCCTATCCTAGGCTAGCCTATCCTACCCTAATCTAGCCTAGCCTACCCTAATCTAGCCTAACCTACCCCAGTATACTCTATCCTAACATAGTTTAGCCTAGCTTAGCATACTCCGGCCTTCCCCACTCTAGCCTAGCCTACTCTAGCCTACTCTAGTTTAACCTAGCCTACTCTAGCCTAACCTAGCCTACGCTAGCCTAGCCTAGCCTACTCTAGCCTATTCTATCCAACTCTAGGCTACTCTAGAATACTTCAGCCTGGTCTACTCTTGCCTACTCTAGTGTAGCATAACCTAGCCTATCCTAGCCTATCTTAGCCTATTTTAGTCTAACCTAGCCCAGCCTACTCTAGCCTACACTAGCCTAGCCTATCCCACTCTATCCTACTCTAGCTTAGCCTAGTCTATCTTAGTCTACTCTAGCCTAACCTAGCCTAGCCTAACCTACCCTACGATACTCTATCCTAGCCTAGCCTAGCCTAATCTATCTTAGCCTGAGGTAGCCTACTCTAGCCTAATCTAACCTATCGCATCCTACTCTAGCCTACCTAGCCCAACCTACTCTAACCTACCCTAATCTAGCCAACCTTACCCTCCTCTAGCCTAGCCTAGCCTAATCTAGCTAAGCCTAATCTAGTGAACTGTAGCTTAGTCTAACATAGATACTCTAGGCTACTCTAGCCTAGAATAGCCTAGCTTACTCTAGCCTACTCTAGCCTAACCTAAACTAACCTAGCCTACTTTAGCATAGCCTAGCCTACTGTACTCTACCTACCTTACCCTACTCTAGCCCATCATAACGTCGCCTACTCTAGCCTAGTCTAGCCTAATCTAGCCTAGCATAGCCTACTTTAGGCTACTCTAGCCCAGCCTAGCCTACTCTAGCCCAATCTAGCCTAGCCTAGCCTACTCTAGCCTAGCCTAGTCGAGGCCACTCTAGCCTACCCTACCCTACCCTACTATAGCATATCCTAGCTTGGCCTACTCTAGCCTACCCTCGCCTACCCTAGCTTACTCTAGCATAGCCTACGCTAGCCTATCCTAGCCTATCCTACCTTAGCTTACTCTAACCTAATCTAGCCTATCCTAGTTTAGCCAAGCCTACTCTAGGCTACTCTTTCCTACCCTACTCTAGTGTACCCTACCCTAGCCTACTCTAGCCCAATCTAGCCTAGCCTAGCCTACTCTAGCCTAGCCTAGCCTACTCTAGCCTAGCCTAGTCGAGGCCACTCTAGCCTAGCCTACCCTACCCTACTATAGCATATCCTAGCTTGGCCTACTCTAGCCTAGCTTGGCCTACTCTAGCCTACCCTCGCCTACCCTAGCCTACTCTAGCATAGCCTACGCTAGCCTATCCTAGCCTATCCTACCTTATATTACTCTAGCCTACTCTAGCCAATCCTGGCTTAGCCAAGCCTACTCTAGGCTACTCTGTCCTACTCTACTCTAGTGTACCCTACTCTGTCCTACCCTACCCTACTATAGCATATCCTAGCTTGGCCTACTCTAGCCTACCCTCGCCTACCCTAGCCTACTCTAGCATAGCCTATGCTAGCCTATCCTAGCCTATCCTACCTTAGCTTACTCTAGCCTACTCTAGCCTATCCTGGCTTAGCCAAACCTACTCTAGGCTACTCTGTCCTACCCTACTCTAGTGTACTTTAGCCTAGCCTACTCTAGTGTACTCTATTCTAGCTTAGCCCACTCTAGCCCAACTTATCTTAGCCTACTTTAGCCTAGCCCACTCTGGCCTACCCAACCCTACTCTAGCCTAGCCTTAGCTTGGCTTATATTAGCTTAGCCTAGCCTATTTTATCCTAGCCTAGCATAGTCTAGCATAGCCTAACCTAGCCTAACCTGGCCTAACCTCCTCTAGCCTAACCTACTCTAACCTAACCTACCCTAATCTACCCTAACCTGCTCTAGCCTAACCTTCTCTAGCCTAACTTACTCTGGCTAAACCTACCCTAATTTACCCTAACCTACTCTAGTGTAGCATATCCTAACCTAGCTTAACCTACCCTACTCTAGCCTAGCGTGCTCTAGCATGACCTACCCTAGCTTAACCTAACCTAGCTTAACCCAGCCTATTGTAGCCTAACCTAGCCTACTATAGCTTAACCTAACCTAGCCTAACCTAACCTACCCTACCCTACCCTACCCTACCCTAACCTAACCTAACCTAACCTACCCTACCCTACCCTAACCTAATGTAACCTACCCTAACCTAGCCTAGCCTAAACTAGCCTAACCTAACATAACCTACCTAGCCTAGCCTAACCTATCCTATCCTAACCTAGCCTAGCCTAACCTAACCTAGCCTAACCTAGCTTAACCTAGCCTAGCCTACAATACCCTAGGCTAGCCTAATCTATCCTAGCCTAACCTAACCTTGCCTAACCTAGCCTATCCTAACCTAGCCTAGCCTAACCTAACCTAACCTCTCCTAGCTTAACCTAGCCTAACCTAGCCTTACCTAGCCTAACATAGCCTATCCTTAACTAGCCTAGCCTAACCTAGCCGAAACTAGCCTAAGTTAACCTAGCCTACCCTACCCTACCCTACTCTAGGCTACTCTAGCTTAGCCTACTCTAGGCTACTCTAGCCTAGCCTATCCTAGCCTACTCTAACCTACTCTACCCTAACCTAGCCTAGCCTAGCCTACTCTAGTCTAGCCTAGCTTAGCCTACTCTAGCCTACCCTACTCTAGACTACCCTACCCTACTCTAGCCTAGCCTAGCCTAACATAGCCTAACTTAACCTAGCCTAACCTAACCTAACCTAGCCTAGCCTTACCTAGCCTAACGTAGCCTAACATAGTATTTATATATAAAAGTATTATCATTTTATATTATATAAATGAAAAAAAAATTTCTTTGTACATTATGTTATTTTAATTAAAGATATATATCATACTACATTTTATCATTAATAAAATACAATGGAGAACTTAAATAACGTATTAAATATTTAATTTGAAAATCATTTAAAAACATAAATTAAACTAAACAATATTAATAAAGAAATCATTTAAAAACAAATTAAATTAAATGCTATTAATAAAAATTTAAATATAAGAAAATGTATTTATAAATTAAATGTATGAATATACAATTTAAAATACATTGAACTTAACCACAATAAAGTAAAAACAAAATATAAGATAAGTTATAAGATATAAATGGAAAAATTATTTTTAAATTAAAGATATATTTCTGAAATGTAAAAACATAATTAAAAATTATTTTAAAAATTCCAATAATCTAAAACTAAATTTTTAAAGAAATTAATTTTTTTTTATTAAAAAAATATGCAAAACTAATTTTGAAAACCACATATTAAATCAACTAATACTTTTAATTAGTTAAGAAAAAGAACTTACAAAACTTTAAAAAAAAAAAACCCCAATTTAAATAAAACCACAGACAAATAAACATAATAAAATGATCTAATACTAATAGAATATTGATTGAATCTATAAAACAAAAGTAATAAATTAAACCTAATTAAAAAAGCAAAAACTATTGTCATAAAACCAACTCTTCACGTAATTAAATAAGTTAACAAAAAGAAAACTGAAATGAACGAATTAGGTTTCCTCGAAAACTGAAAACTGAAATGATCTTTGAAGAGCAGAGCTTCTAAGATGAATAGAATCTACAACTATGACCAAAATTAAGACACGTGGTTTTACTATAAAATACCCAATTAACTGAAAATACCTTATTCTTTATTCTTTTTGTGGTTTACTGGAAAAAAATAATCAATAAATAGAATCGAATTAGAATTTCAGTATTTTCTTCTCTCATTCGATCTAATTAGGTATCTCTATTGTGCAACAGTTCAATTTGTATAATCGATCAAGATACCTAATAATTTCATAGGTTTATTTGTAAAATTTGAAAGAAAACGTTTATAATTTTATTAATTTATAAATATTTTAAATATTTCTGTTTTAAATATTTTAAATATTTATATTTTTAAAATAAATTAGAAATTAACTCATAGTCAAATTATTTATAATCTATGAAATCAAAACCCTCAAGCCACACGTGAAAAACCATTGAAAAAAAAAAGTCAATATGGCGAGAGATTTGATTTATACTTCATATTTCATAGATCCAGAACAAAGAAATATTTAACTTAAAAAAGAGTCAATATGGCGAGAGATTTGATTTATACTTCATATTTTATACTTCATACTTCATATTTCATATTCCAAACTAATTCTATCGAGCACCTCTTTGAGCAGTTTAAAATTGCACAGTTGATCGTTAGAAACTTACGAAATTACAAGATTGGTGTCTGTTTTGAGAGGAGTAAACGTAACTGTATTTGTAATTGAAGCCCATGGAAGCTAAAATGAATTAATACGAAACTAAGAAACTATGGCTTCTCTGAGAGTAGACGAAACCAAAAGGAAAATGGAAGAATAAAACTGACATGAATGTACTGGGTTGTTCCAATCCATCACATAAAAGAATCAATCCCTTAGGATAATTGTTACAGTAACGGAAGGAATGCCCTGAATGAGATTTGAGATAAGCGAAATGAACACTGTAGGGTTAACTTTTTCATAGTACAGAGAATCAATGTAATGGGTGCTCTTACAAACAGGGTATTAATAGCATTAATTTATCCATACTACAAAGAACCATTATAATATAATGAGAACTAGGTTTCTTTAGAGTCATGTTTACAGCCAACTATCGTTCTATGTTTTACCTCTCAGAAAACAATTCAATTCAGAAGGCATATGAGAAAATGAGAAAATATTTACAAAAGTAACGTCTGTAACTAACTTATGAATTCGGATTTTCAAAGTACACTAAGATTAGGACAACTATCGAAAGGCATTGTGGGCACAACTTTTTGGATGTACGAGACAGAGTATCCTCTCTTGTCCTACGTTTCCAGTTTTTTATAATATTATCTTATTTGCTAATTTTATCTTATTTGTAGGTTTAAGGAAAAATAAAAAATAGATGGAGCCCTGCATATCGAATTGGAAGGTTGATTTTAGCTGAATTGAACTGAAACCAAATTATTATCATTCAAGATGGACTCCAAAAAATTACGAAAGAAACCTACCTGCAGCTGTGCTGAACCAGGTATACTCATAGTCTTGTTATTTCCAGGCGGTTGACTGAGAATCTATTCACTTAATCTTGATCTGTTCACAGGCGGCTGAGTGAGATTCTATTCACTTATTCTGGATCTGTTCACAAAACAAGGAAAATTAAAAAGCCAAGAAGACGCCAAAAAACAGGTTAAAGAATATAGAAACATCAAAGAAACAGGTTAAAGAATATAGAAACATCAAAGGATCAAAAACTAGGTAGACCCTCCATTGAATAATTTTAACTAAATTAGTGAATGAAGTCAAGTGAAACAGAACAGGGTTGAGATTATGACATAATTTGAGATCATCAACAAAATTCAAATAAACTATGAGCAAATTAAGATTTTAATACAGGCAAACCTAGATGTAATTTATTGAAATTAATGTGGATTTATCATTACAATCGAACCTGCAAATTAATTATTTCTGGAGTCACTTCTCTTCATCCACAAATAACATTACAAAGGCGCAAACAAATCCACTGTACTCTTGGAACAGTCAGTTCGAACAATAATGCACAAAATTAGAAAACAGTTTTGATAATCGAAAACCTCATTATATAACTATGCCTCAGCTTTTTTTTAAAAATGAACTGGTAATTTGTGAGGGACGGTGCCACGTGCCACGTCAGTTTTAGCCGTTTGGTTTCTAGCCGTTCGAAGGGATGGAACCGCATCATTTCTAGCTGTTTGGATTAACTTTTAAAAAGGTAACATGCTACTTTTTTTTACTTTCTATTACGGTTCATAAATACATTCTATCTACTTTCTATTGCTTTCTATTTTTGTTTTCATAAATACATTCTATCCACTTACATTGTCATCAACGGCAACTATTTTTGTTTTCATAAATACATTCTATCCACTTACATTGTCATCAACGGCAACTATGGTGATGGTGACATGTCATGTAGTTATAATGAAATTAGCTAACAAAACATAAACCATTCCATGCTTAAAAGGCTTATTATGCAATTATAATATTTATCTTAAAAGATAATAGTGAGAAGTGTTGCATGTATTGATAGGATAGAAGAATAACCATAATGAAATGTAAAATTTGGAAAATATTATATTTAATAATATTAAAAGTTTATCCTTTCAATGTGAATAACGGATATTTTTTATAAATAATACATGAAATTTTTGTTTTAAATATTAATAAAAAATAACATGTCTATTAAATTTAGTACAGGTCCAAGGTTATATTGGTTAGTACAGGTCCAAGGTTATATGGGTTATGGATTATAGAAACAAATTAAAATAATAAAGTCTTGAGTTATATGTATTATGGAACATAGAAATTAGGGGTTATGTATGATATGTATTTGTTAGAATTATATTTTTACTAAATTTTATGAGAATAAGTAAATATGAAAATCAAAGAACATGTAAATCAACAAATTATCCACACAAATGAACACAATATGCATCGTAAGGAAAAGGAAAGCAAATAATATTTTATTGGAAAAGCATGGAAAATAGTTCTATTTCTGAAAATTTTCTCCGAAGATTTTCAGTGGTCTAGATGTCGGTAGGTCCACCTGTGTCATCCACTAAATACTGTGGTGGCCAACAAGGTAGCTTCCATTGTGGTAGGCATACTTTTCACACATGAGATTTTATTGAGGTGATTTTTACACCATTATAAAGGTCACTATATGAAGAATTGTGTCACAACATTGTATGATAATATTATGAATTTTGGAGGAATTTCAATTTGATTTCCTAATATGTAACTACAAAATTTTGAATCTTGAGTCTCTTAATTGGAACTTGCCACTAACTTTAAAGGTACTCCCCCAATAGAAACACCTAATGTATGGCGCATAAAAGTAGGAATATACATCTTAGTAACCAATGGAATGAAAGTGGACATAATGACTCCTTATTTTATAGTTCAAAAGTGGGAAGAAGTCCTTATATATTGGATGAGCCACTATAACGGCATGTGAGAACTACACAGAAAGGAAAAGAGGATCACAAAAATGAGGTTTATGCAATCGAACAAGTGAAGAGTCTAAAAGTATCTACAAATAAGGGTTGTAATTGAGTGGAAGATGCTCATTGACGTATTCAAATTGAATGTGTTAATATTCCTTTCCATCTCATGTGTGAGTCCTTTTATTATTATTTATGCATAAATACTATTGATTAATGGTTTTTGATTCCTCTACCTTTGGAATAAATTATCTAAAAATTATTGACTCAAGTATATTTTCATCTAACTACTTACTTCTTGAGGCCCCTAGACATTGAGACATACCTTTCTACTATTGTTCTCGAATTAGCTAATATCCAATCCTCTCGATTATGATAGTCTCATAACCATTATTACCTAATGGAACTCTATCTCTATCATCTAACAAGTGTTTCAAGTTCTATTAGTATTGTGGCCCAAGTAGAAAATAAGGGTTCAGACCTCACAATAGATTAAAACTCAATAGTTGACCTCCTCACTTCTATTGTCCATGTCACTTTATACTGTCATCCAATTGCCATTTTAGCACCATTTCATATGATAATCTATATCACCTTTCCACATAATTTATCTATGTCAACAACATGTCATCTCCAAGTCTATGCCACATCGGTGCAATAAAACCCCCACGTTGATTCCATATGACCACCACATTAGTGCCACATCATCATCATGTTAGTGTCATGTAATCTCTATGTGAGTTGCTCATTAAAATAAATTATCATCTTCAAAGTTAGGTCCCTTATCAACTTTGGTAAAATTTGAAGAAATATCTCATAGGAGGGCCTAAGGATCACTTAACAATATTTAACTATACATCACCCTTAACTAATGGAAAATGTGGATTTTGTTAGAATCAAGAAGCTAAGCTTATGATTCTTACATAAATTTTGGCATTGACCTCCCAATATCCTAACCAAACACTCAACAATTCCCTAACTTCTCATTAAGCAATAGAAGTTTGGATTATATCTACATTAGGAGTTTCCACAAGACTCGAATGCATTCTCTAATATTTGAAAACAAAAAGTTGAATGCTTGAAAGAAGAAAACTCTACTATGCCCTTTTTATATAGCTCTTAGTCATTGATCAAGATTTATGCATGAACGCAAAAAAAAACACATATAACTATAAATACAAAAATGTAGCAGATATGACAGTTCATTTCGTTAATATCAAAGAACTAAAATTTGTTTATAGACACAATGGAAATAAACTAGCTAGGGCATTGGTAGCTTATATTTGAGAAGAGATGTGGTGGCTACAGGCCTCTGAACTGTGTTACAATGAGGCTCGAATGCCTTTTTATTATTGAGAAACAATGGAAAAACCTAACCATCAAAAAACCTAACACTAGGAGATGAAGCACCGAAACTGTGTGCCTTGTTTGGGTAAATTGGTACTTCAACTTCCTGGGGACATAACTTTGGCATATGATCTTCGTTTGATATGCTCAATACCTCGTCAAAAATATCTATCTAAGGAATGAAACTTTTGAGTGAGAAACATTGGTTGAAATCCCATGTTGCTCCCATTTTTCCAAAAAAACTTCGTTTAGGGCCTCAAAACAACTTCGGAAGTTCAGGACCCAAAAAATTACTAAAAATAGTAAAATGTGTTGAGACTAAAAAACTAAAATAACTAATGGTGAGGGTCCAAATGGAATAGTTGGGTGGCCATTAGTATCCACTTGGATCATTCATGGCCCTTATGTTATCCATATAACAAAGAGACTATGATGAGGCCTTCCTATCAATAATTTTTTTTTACATTATTTCTCTAATGAACTCCATCCCAAAATTTCTCTCCATCCTAGAAAGTTTCCAATCCTCAAATTTCTCCATGGTAGGAAAGTTGGTAGATGGGTATTGATGGTTGATAATGAATTTGAAAAGGAAGTGAAGGAAGACTTCTCATGTATATGAAAACTAAGTCACAATTCAACTCATCTCATGGAAGCTAAGGCAATTGTATTCTTATTAAAACACACATGAAGGAAAAGGTAGCAAGCTATATGCATATAGGAAGTTGGAGCATGTAATCATGAATTCCAAGTGATTATACAGGTGAAAATACTAAATATAATAACAACAGACTATGTGGCATATAGGAAGTTGGAGCATGTAATCATGAATTCCAAGTGATTATACAACCAAAACACTAGAGAGAAGTAAAATACTAATATAAGAAACATACATAAGAATACAGATAAGAATCTCAGGTTTGAAATAGGATACTCCAACTCTATATTATTCATAGACAAATATTACAAGAGTAGTGCTTACATAACAGAACACTAATACAAAATTGTCTAGATATTTATGCATAACACTATTCATTAAACACATGAATGTAGCAGGTGCATTTGTAAGCCCAAAGGGTAGGAATACAAATTCATAATGTCCATACCTAATTATAAATTTTGTTTTGTTGATGTCCTCATCTTTAATTATGAGTTGGTGATATCTGGTTCTTAAATCAATTTTAGAGAATATATTAGATCCTCACTTGGTCAAATAAATTTTATATACTTAGCAGAGGATACCTATTCTTAATGGTTAGCTTATTTAGTTATTTGTAATCAATACACATTTCGAATGTGCCATGTTTCTTTTTAACAAATAGCATTGTTGCTCCCCAAGGAGACACACTTGGTCCGATGTACCATCTGTCAAACAATTCTTGCAATTGAAGTTTCAGTTCTAGTATTTTGGGAGTACTTATTCTATAGGGTGCTCTGGAAACAAGTGTAGCTCCTGGTACTAGTTCAATTGAAAAATCAATGTCTCTTTTAGGGGGTACATGCGGGATTTCTTCTGGAAACACATCCTTAAACCCTCGAATTACTAAGTTTTCTACAGCCTCTAATTTTTTTTTTATGTCCCAACTCTTCCACTTGTACAACATACACTTGACAACCTTTTCTTATTGTCCATTTTAGTTGTAATGTAGAAATTTTTCTGACAGATATTGGTTTCAATTTTCCTTTTTCTATCACAACTTTTCCTTCATCATCTATACAATGTATTGTTTTTTCTAATCAATTTACTATTGCTTTGGGTTTCTCTAGCCAGTCCATTCTGTAACACCTCTAGTTCAAGGAAATTTTTTTTTTCTTTTTTTTTATACTTGAATTCCCTCGTTATTTACCTGGTCTACATCTGGAAATTTTGGATAATGAGTACATAAATTTAACTTTAATTCTTCTTGCTAAGGTTCCTCCAACCCCCTAGCCTCTTTCTCTTGTCAACAGTATTGAACATTCCCACTGTATACCTTTCCACCAAGTGTGTATATTTCTATATCTCCTTATATTACCAAGAGACATTATTCTTTTTCTATACCTAATATAATCATGGACTCTATGAACATACCTACTCTTCAATGACATCACCTATCACATATATATTTAACACCTCTGTCTTTGAATCCAACTATAGATCTCATACATATATCTTTGGATCCACATGTATATAGATATAGTTAACACCCTCTTGTCAATATCATGGAATCCACATACATATATATATTTTTTTCTTTATAACACCCATACATATATATAGTTCATTACATATATATATATATATATATAAATCACCATATATAAGTATATATCATGTATATCTAAACCTTTCAAAAATATTGAATCAAATGCATCCATATATAAACAAAATCTATACACCTAGATATATGCATGGCACTCCACTACGTATTAGTATTGAAATCGTATCACTATAACCCTCGTTATATTCCAATTGATAATATGATTGATTTTTTTGTACCACGCGTGTATTAAACATGATATACTTCTATCACGCCACACTTTGAACTATCACGATTAAATATATTACCTTGGTACGTTCTTGTCGCTGCGTATGTCGATGAATTTGAACGCGGCGAAACCATTGGTTTACATAACGGAGACTCTGCGATGATTGTGCCACGTCAATAGGATCGAAGGATGGTTACGACCGTATTCTGACTATCCATTTACGCGAGTCACAATTTTCCATTCAGCTATACCTAACCCTACTCTTAAAATCTGAGGGCGTGGTATTAGGTTTCCACTCGGTTTCTAACTCGTCAAGGTAGAGTTCGTTAAGTTCTCAGTTTATACCTGAATGCATATTTCCGCCTGTTTTAAATTTACCAGCTACGCGTGTTTCTGTTTCTTTGGGTTAAGAGTACTGTGTTGGTTTAACGTGTAGGTTTCATATTTTGGTATGCAGGGACGGCATCGCGCACAGACGATTTAAGTACCCAGCGCCGCCCTTACAGATCCCTGCTCCTCCTTTTGGTTACGTGTAGCTTTTTGGTGCGTTTTTCTGTTCGGCTCGGTACTGTGCGAGCCGACTACTGCAGGTTCAGTACCTGATTTGAAATTGTTTTCACATCTCCGGGTACCTAGCTGTCGATAAAGCTGAGTTGGTGTCCAATCGACCTTGGGCTTCTCTGCACGCCTAGGGCAGTGGGATTAGGGTTTCTTATCCCCTTCCAACTCACCTCGGTGGCATACACGCATGTGTTCCTCTGAGGGTTATTATCTATATTTATCCAGCGCAGGTTTTAGGGAATCTCATTCTGGTTGGGGCGATTGTTATTTACTCCCACTCGTTCATTGAGGGAACTGATTTTTCTATGGAGATTCGCTACCGAAGTACCAGATCAGTTTGATGGGTGAGAGTTCCAGCGTGGCCTTCTATCATTCTTTACCTTCTGTCATACATTTTAATATCTTCCGGTAATGTTGTGTTTAGTCGTTTACGAATTGTATTGTGCAGGGACGTAGACGACGGTTTTCCGGCTGCGCGCAATATGCATCAAGAAGGATACAAACCCTCGATCGGGTTCTCCCCCTATCGTTAAGCCGACCCCATTGTTAACTTATTATCCATTGTTCTGGCGACTGATTCAAGTTTTATTGGCGTTCCAATGAGACAGCATTCCTCTTACGACCGTGCTGCTGTATATTTTGTGTTAACAAATTGTATATTATTTTGTTTTCTATTTCTCCGTTTAAATCTGTCGAAGAAGAGCCTTATTATCAGTTTTCACACTAGTTAGACCACATCGTAGCAGAGATCTAAGCGTTTCGTTTAGGTGTATTGGTTTTCCGAGATCTGGCTTTAATCTATAACCCACGCTAACTGTTAAAACTGATTTTATGGCTAATTATATCTGAATGTTGCGTAGTTCGGTTGTGGTTATGGTCCACAGCGCTCTGGCCGCTCACCTCTAACTTTATCAATTTTTTTTTTTTTGCGGTAGCTGGCACTATGGACTCGCTATCATCGTCAGGGAAAGAGCCGAACTCATCAGATGGTAACTTCCTTTCCTTTACGCGCTCACGTCTCTGTGTTTCTGTGTGTTTAATGTTAGTAATGTTCTTTATTGAAACTAGAATGGCCGCATGCCTGGGTAATTCTGTCATACTGTAATACCTTGCACCAGGGAGGTGAAGCGGTCATAGCCATCTCCGCGTCGATTCATAGTTGTAACGGCTGACTGTGGTATTACATACGCATATATATTTTTTTTGTATTGTTACGATCTGCTACCTATCACCGTTTGGCAGCTGATAATTAATATACATAGGATAGATAATACGCATATGGATAGTAGAGGTTCGCATGCCAGTTGTAGATTTAGGTTTAAAATATACCATTGTTTCATAACTGGATCACTCCATCTCATGATTAACAAACCTTAAAACGTCGTGGACGTTGATAGTGTACTGTTCGAGAGTTTTGATATTAACACAAGGCCACGGTATAATAAAACAATTAATCGTTATGAGTTATCATAGTTGGATCGTGCGCCACGTAGCATCGATCGATGGTCCCTCTATATATATTTTTCCTCACTGAATATTATGTTATAATCGTTGATTTTAAATGAATCATTAGGTTAGCTCACGGCTCTCCCACGTTTTTATTTTATGCATATATATATGTATTGCTATTATTTTAATTCGAAGCTCTTATATGCTATTTTCTTTTGATATACCCATGTATGTGTTTGATAATACTTGCATAAAGGTCTTAATTTTCATATAAGCCTTTGGCCATGGTACTTGTTTCAAGAATGAACTATATACACATATAAATCGAGAAATGAGTTATATACACTTACGAATGTTATATAAAAAAAACTATAGACTAGAAATATTCTTTCTCTAGCACCAATTTCAAATTTTACATTATAATGTTTTTACCTTATTTATTTTGGGATTTGTACCATGTAATTTTAGTTCGGCTACAATATTTTCCTAGCATACACCTAAGTATTTAATATCACTTTTGTATCTACAGGGAACAAAATAGTAATTAATTATCTGTAGAGGCTAAGTAAATTCAGATTTAAACCAACCTTGGTTTAGAGTTTCTGGAGTTTCTACTCTATGGACTTCTGGTCTACAACTAAACAGAATCTGGAAGGTGAGTGCCTTCAGATGGACTCTGTTAAATGTAGTACTAACATCAATCACACCATTTAATTCATTTTTCTATATGTAGCCAATTCATACCATCATAAAATAGAATAACAAGAATTTCAGAACATACCACAATCTGCAAATGACCAACCTCTCAACCTTAGAGTCCTCTTTGTCTCCTAGGACTCACCCCCGAGCAGAGATCACCTCCTAGAACAGATCAACCCCTCATCTGCTTAGGAGCAGCTTATTTAAGCTCATAATTCCCCAAAGCATGTTTCTAATTCTGCGTCTAGAATAGAAGGATGCTTTCTTTCCTGTTTAGCCTAGGCTTCCCATTTTGGGACTCTTTAAAGTTGTTTTATGCTTTTCCTCAGCTTTTCCAGCTTTTTCTCACCTCTTCCCAACTACTCCTCTTCATTGGGGAAATTTAGATTCCTCCTCAAATCTAAATTAATTTCATTCAAGGATTTTTGAAAGATTTTTGGGGATTTGTTGCCTTATCCATCCTTATGGATTTGGCAAGTGATCTCTAATTCTCATCTTGGTCAAAATGCACAATCATTTTATTTATTTCCTCAAATAAAATATGCAATTACATTCACACCATACTTATCCCTTGGGGTCCACCCCCTTAGGATTTAAGTTCAAATGTCTAACTTTAAAAATTCAACACACAAATTGGGGGTGTTACATATTCCCCCTCTGAAAATAAACACCATCTCGGTGTTGCTATTCAACTACTAGAGTTCATTTAAACAAAAATGGATATTTCTCCATCATTTCAGCTTCCCTTTCCCAGGTGGCTTCTTCAGCAGTAAAGTGCTTCCACTGCACTTTTACTCTGGCCACTGTTCTGTTTCTCAATTCAATTTCTTCCCGCTCCAATATTTGAAGCGGTTCTCGCAGAAACTCCCCTTCTGGTTCCACCTGTACAACATTCCAATCAACTATGTGAGAAGCATCATGCACATATCTTTTTAGTAATGAAATATGAAACACATCATGCACTTTAACATGGGGTGGTAAGGCTAGCTTGTAAGCCACTGGTCCCACCCTTTCTAAAATTTCAAAAGGCCCACAATATCTAGGAGCAAGTTTTGCACAACTTCCAGCATAAAGTGTGCTCTTTTTGGGTTTGATGCGCAAATACACATGATCCCCCACTTTGAATTCTCGGTACACTCTTTTCTTATCAGCATAGCTTTTCTGGCGATCTTGTGCTATCTTGATATTTCTTTGTATCTGTTTAACAATTCTCTCCATCTCTTGTAGTGCATCTGGTCCCAACACCAGTTTATCTTCTGGTTGACTCCAGCTCAAGGGAGTACGACACCTTCTCCCATAGAGTGCCTCAAACAGACTCATCTTAATAGAGGATTGGTAGCTATTATTATAGGCAAACTCAGCTAGATGCAGATACTCTTCCCACTTTGTTGGTCTATCCATCACATACATTCGCAACATATCCTCCAAAATTTGATTCGTCCTTTCTGTCTGCCCATCGGTTTGAGGGTGATAGGCAGTACTAAAATTCAGCTTAGTACCCATCCCTCGAAACAATCCTTTCCAAAATGCTGCTGTAAACTTAGCATCTCGATCTGAAACAATTACTTTGGGAACTCCATGAAGCCTTACTATCTCCTTCAGGAAAACATTTGCTACTTGAGCTGTTCCGAAAGTAGATTTCACTGGTATAAAGTGGGCAGCTTTGGTTAAAGTATCTACTACTACCATTACAGAATCATGTTGATATTTGGTTTTAGGTAGTCCTGTTATAAAATCCATGGAAACTGTGTCCCATTTCCATTCTGCAATTGGCAAAGGGTTTAGAAGACCTGCTGGATGTTGATGCTCAACTTTGATCAGTTGACATTACATACGCCTACTTAGATACTCTGCCACATCCCTCTTCATTCCTGGCCAGAACAGCTTCTTTTTCAAGGCTGTTAACATCTTCTGGTATCCTGGATGTCCTGCATAAGGCTGTTTGTGATATTCATCCAAGATTTCTCTTTTTAATGACTCTACATTTGGAATATACAACCTGTTTTTGTAACATAGTAGCCCTTTTTGATTTTGAGTAAAATCAATTTTTTCCCTTTTCTGTAGTTTCACCAAGAGTGCTTCATAGTTGGGATCTTGATTTTCTGCTTTTCCCACCAATTCCTCTATCTCCATCTGGGCACTACTCTCAATGCTGTTTAAATGTTGACAAGCATTTCTACTTAATGCATCAGCAACTTTATTTTCTTTCTTCTTGATATGTTTTATGTCCATATCAAATTCACTTAAGAAGGAAAACCATCTGGCTTGCCTTGCATTCAGATCAGTTTGAGAAAAGAAATATTTAAGACTAATATGATCAGTCATCAATGTGAACTTCTTTCCCAGAAGATAATGCCTCCACATTTTTAAAGCATGGATAACAGCTGCAAATTCCAAATCATATGCACTATAATTCTGTTCATGTATTTTCAGTTTCCTAGATTCATAGGCAATGACCGAATTTTCCTGCAACAGGACTCCTCCCAGCCCTTCTCTGCAAGCATCTGTACATACAACAAACTCTTTATTAGGATCAGCAATTTTTAATATAGGGGCTGAAATAAGTTTTTGTTTTAACTGCTCGAAACTGTTTTGACATTTTTCAGTCCACACAAACTTGACACCCTTTCTTTGCAATGAAGTGATGGGATGTGCTATGGCAGAAAATATTTCCACAAATCTACGATAGTAGCCTGCCATCCCCATGAATGACCTTACTGCTGAAACATCAGTTGGGACTGGCCATTCCTTAATTGCTTTTATCTTTTCAGGGTCAGCTGCAAGCCCTTTTTCAGAAATAACATGACCCAAATATTGGATTTTATCTTTATAAAATTCACATTTACTAAAATTGGCATATAGCTGATTTTCTTTCAGAGTTTGCAACACTATTCTCAGGTGTTCCTTATGTTCTTCCTCATTTTTGGAGTAAACTAAGATATCATCTATGAACACAAGAACAAATTTGTCCAAATACTTATTCAACACACTGTTCATCAGGCACATAAATGTGGCAGGGGCATTCGTCAAACCAAAAGGTAGGACTACAAATTCGTAATGCCCATACCTAGTTCGAAATGTTGTTTTGCTGATGTCTTCTTCTTTAATTCTAAGCTGGTGATAACCAGTCCTTAGGTCTATCTTGGAAAAGACTGAAGCTCCTCTCACTTGATCAAAAAGATCATCAATTCTAGGAAGTGGATATCTATTCTTAATGGTCAATTTGTTCAATTGACGATAATCAATGCACATCATAAAAGTTTCATCCTTCTTTTTCACAAATAAAACCGGGGCTCCCCAAGGAGACACACTTGGTCTGATATACCCTTTATCTAACAATTCCTGTAATTGCATTTTCAGTTCCATTAGTTCAGGAGGGCTCATTCGATAAGGTGCTTGGGAAACAGGTGTTGCTCCTGGTACCAGATCGATTGAAAAATCAATCTCTCTTTTGGGGGGAAGATGAGGGATTTCCTTGGGAAAGACTTCCTTAAATTCTTTGATGACTGGTATAGCATCCAGTAACTCTTCCTCAGTTTGCTGTTCTATTTCTTCTACATGCACTGCATAGACTTGGTATCCTTTTCTAGCTGTTCTTTTTAATTGTAAGGCTGATATTTGTCTTATTGAAATGGATTTTGGTTTCCCCTTTAGTGTAAAAGGTTTTCCTTCCTCATCCACACAATGCAGGGTTTTATCCCAGCAGTTCATCAGAGCTTTCTTCTTTTCCAGCCAATCCATTCCTATCAGCAGATCATAGGATCCTAATGGCAATATGTTCAAATTTACTTCTGTTGCAAAGCCATTTAATTGTATTGTTGTTTTGGGCAATTTATGTGTGACTTTTCTCTTAGTTCCAGTGGCCAGCTGTACCAACCATGACTGCTGAAATTTTTCATGTTTAATTTTACATTTTTCTACAATTCCAGGACTAATGTAACTCAACGAAGCACCTGGATCAATCAAAACAGTAATAGGTAGTTCAGAAATCTTACCCTCCATTTCCACCATGGTTGCTTGATGTTCTGCTTGTCGATTCTCCAAGGTTTCAATTCAATAGTTGTGGTGATGTTTCTGATATGTGTGACTGCTGCAGTTTTTCTTCCGTCATCATAGTAATACTTCTGAGCAAGGCTCTCATTGCATGTTTCCATACCTCAACATTTCAAAGGTTCCTTCATTCATCGTCTCCTTCCTTTTTATTCCCTTCACCGGTTTTGAAGCCACTTGGACCTAGGCTGCCTGACTTTTCTTGGTCATTGAATTTTTTCCGCTGATGATCTCTACCAAAATTTCTTAGATATGCCGGTTTTGGTCTTTTACCTTTGAACTCACCCTTGTTCAGCCAGCTCTTCCCTTGTTCAGCTTTACCTTTAAACTGCTGATAGCATAATCTTGCTTTTCTAACAGCTTCATCCATTGTCTTTGGGTTGTCAAACTCAATTTTCTCTTTGTACACAGTAGGTAAGCAATTCAGAAACCTTTGAACCTTTGCTTTTTCTTCCCTTATGTAAGGAACATACCTCAGTAAATTGGTAAACTTAGTGACAAATTCATCAATAGTGAGCTGTCCTAGTCTAAGTTCATGGAATTCCTTTGCTTTATCATCATAATAATGTTCATTCAAATAACGACTTTTGAACTTAGTCTGAAAATCTTCCCAAGTAACTGTTTTTTCATCAATGGCATGCACCATTTTTGTCTCTTCCCACCACAGTGTGGCTTTTCCTTGCAGCTGATACACAGCTAATCTGGCCTTCAGGTTACTCTCATATTCATATACTTGAAAATACTTGATCATGTTCAGCAACCAAGCTTCAGCATCCTCCTCCTTCTCCCCATCATAGGAGGGAGGTTTGATCTTCCTAAATTCTCCCTGCAATTCCCTTTTCTGCTTATGTTGATTTCTAGCTGCATCCTCATCCTCAGATTCATCCATCTTTCTTTTTCCAGAACCTTCGCCTTCCTGGCTGTTCCGGGAAGTTAGCTCTCTGATGAGCTTTTCCCGTTCCCTCATCGGGTCGATGACAAGATGTCGTCCGGGGCTTCTTAAATTAGCCTTCTTTCTTGCATCCCTACTATTATTACTCGCTAAGTCGCGGGATCTCTGAGTCGCAAACCAAGAAACTCATCACGCTGATCCACATAAATTCCTTCACCTTCAGCCATTTCAACTGTACACACTCACAACACAGATTAGCAAGATTTTATCAAAATTTCAGAAAAACAAATTATGTAATAATCAGTGAGCACAAAACTGACAGCCCAAATTGTTGTAACTGGTGCTCTGATACCATTTGTAACACCTCTAGTTCAAGGAATTTTTTTTTTATTTTTTTTATTTTTTATTTTTTTTTATACTTGGATTCCCTCGTTATTTACCTGGTCTACATCTAGAAATTTTGGATAATGAGTACAGAAATTTAACTTTAATTCTTCTTGCTAAGGTTCCTCCAACCCCCTAGCCTCTTTCTCTTGTCAACAGTATTGAACATTCCCACTGTATACCTTTCCACCAAGTGTGTATATTTCTATATCTCCTTATATTACCAAGAGACATTATTCTTTTTCTATACCTAATATAATCATGGACTCTATGAACATACCTACTCTTCAATGACATCACCTATCACATATATATTTAACACCTCTGTCTTTGAATCCAACTATAGATCTCATACATATATCTTTGGATCCACAGGTATATAGATATAGTTAACACCCTCTTGTCAATATCATGGAATCCACATACATATATATATCTATTTCTTTATAACACCCATACATATATATAGTTCATTACATATATATATATATATATAAATCACCATATATAAGTATATATCATGTATATATAAACCTTTTAAAAATATTGAATCGAATGCATCCATATATAAACAAAATCTATACACCTAGATATATGCATGGCACTCCACTACGTATTAGTATTGAAATCGTATCACTATAACCCTCGTTATATTCCAATTGATAATATGATTGATTTTTTTGTACCACGCGTGTATTAAACATGATATACTTCTATCACGCCACACTTTTAACTATCACGATTAAATATATTACCTTGGTACGTTCTTGTCGCTGCGTATGTCGATGAATTTGACCGCGGCGAAACCATTGGTTTACATAACGGAGACTCTGCGATGATTGTGCCACATCAATAGGATAGAAGGATGGTTACGACCATATTCTGACTATCCATTTACGCGAGTCACAATTTTCCATTCAGCTATACCTAACCCTACTCTTAAAATCCGAGGGCGTGGTATTAGGTTTCCACCCGGTTTCTAACTCGTCGAGGTAGAGTTCGTTAAGTTCTCAGTTTATACCTGAATGCATATTTCCGCCTGTTTTAAATTTACCAGCTACACGTGTTTCTGTTTCTTTGGGTCAAGAGTACTGTGTTGATTTAACGTGTAGGTTTCATATTTTGGTATGCAGGGACGGCATCGCGCACAGGCGATTTAAGTACCCAGCGCCGCCCTTACAGATCCCTGCTCCTCCTTTTGGTTACGTGTAGCTTTTTGGTGCGTTTTTCTGTTCGGCTCGGTACTGTGCGAGCCGACTACTGCAGGTTCAGTACCTGATTTGAAATTGTTTTCACATCTCCGGGTACCTAGCTGTCGATAAAGCTGAGTTGGTGTCCAATTGACCTTGGCCTTCTCTGCACGCCTAGGGCAGTGGGATTAGGGTTTCTTATCCCCTTCCAACTCACCTCGGCGGCATACACGCATGTGTTCCTCTGAGGGTTATTATCTATATTTATCCAGCGCATGTTTCAGGGAATCTCATTCTGGTTGGGGCGATTGTTATTTACTCCCACTCGTTCATTGAGGGAACTGATTTTTCTATGGAGATTTGCTACCGAAGTACGAGATCAGTTTGATGGGTGAGAGTTCCTGCGTGGCCTTCTATCATTCTTTACCTTCTGTCATACATTTTAATATCTTCCGGTAATGTTGTGTTTAGTCGTTTACGAATTGTATTGTGCAGGGACGTAGACGACGGTTTTCCGGCTGCGCGCAATATGCATCAAGAAGGATACAAACCCTCGATCGGGTTCTCCCCCTATCGTTAAGCAGACCCCATTGTTAACTTATTATCCATCGTTCTGGCGACTGATTTAAGTTTTATTGGCATTCCAATGAGACAACATTCCTCTTACTACCGTGCTGCTGTATATTTTGTGTTAACAAATTGTATATTATTTTGTTTTCTATTTCTCCGTTTAAATCTGTCGAAGAAGAGCCTTATTATCAGTTTTCACACTAGTTAGACCACATCGTACCGGAGATCTAAGCGTTTCGTTTAGGTGTATTGGTTTTCCGAGATCTGGTTTTAATCTATAACCCATGCTAACTGTTAAAACTGATTTTATGGCTAATTATATCTGAATGTTGCGTAGTTCGGTTGTGGGTATGGTCCACAGCGCTCTGGCCGCTCACCTCTAACTTTATCAACTTTTTCTTTTTTGCAGTAGCTGGCACTATGGACTCGCTATCATCGTCAGGGAAAGAGCCGAGCTCATCAGATGGTAACTTCCTTTCCTTTACGCGCTCAAGTCTTTGTGTTTCTGTGTGTTTAATGTTAGTAATGTTCTTTATTGAAACTAGAATGGCCGCATGCCTGGGTAATTCTGTCATACTGTAATACCTTGCACCAGGGAGTTGAAGCGGTCATAGCCATCTCCGCGTCGATTCATAGTTGTAACGACTGACTGTGGTATTACATACGCATATATATTTTTTTTGTATTGTTACGATCTGCTACCTATCACCGTTTGGCAGCTGATAATTAATATACATAGGATAGATAATACGCATATGGACAGTAGAGGTTCGCATGCCAGTTGTAGATTTAGGTTTAAAATATACCATCGTTTCATAACTGGATCACTCCATCTCATGATTAACAAACCTTAAAACGTCGTGGACGTTGATAGTGTACTGTTCGAGGGTTTTGATATTAACACAAGGCCACGGTATAATAAAACAATTAATCGTTATGAGTTATCATAGTTGGATCGTGCGCCACGTAGCATCGATCGATGGTCCCTCTATATATATTTTTCCTCACCAAATATTATGTTATAATCGTTGATTTTAAATGAATCATTAGGTTAGCTCACAGCTCTCCCACGTTTTTATTTTATGCATATATATATGTATTGCTATTATTTTAATTCGAAGCTCTTATATGCTATTTTCTTTTGATATACCCATGTATGTGTTCGATAATACTTGCATAAAGGTCTTAATTTTCATATAAGCCTTTGACCATGGTACTTGTTTCAAGAATGAACTATATACACATATAAATCGAGAAATGAGTTATATACACTTACGAATGTTATATAAAAAAAAACTATAGACTAGAAATATTCTTTCTCTAGCACCAATTTCAAATTTTACATTATAATGTTTTTACCTTATTTATTTTGGGATTTGTACCATGTAATTTTAGTTCGGCTACAATATTTTCCTAGCATACACTTAAGTATTTAATATCACTTTTGTATCTACAGGGAACAAAATAGTAATTAATTATCTGTAGAGGCTAAGTAACTTCAGATTTAAACCGACCTTGGTTTAGAGTTTCTGGAGTTTCTACTCTATGGACTTCTGGTCTACAACTAAACAGAATTTGGAAGGTGAATGCCTTCGGATGGAATCTGTTAAATTTAGTACTAACATCAATCACACCATTTAATTAATTTTTCTATATGTAGCCAATTCATACCATCATAAAATAGAATAACAAGAATTTCAGAACATACCACAATCTGCAAATGACCAACCTCCCAACCTTAGAGTCCTCTTTGTCTCCCAGGACTCACCCCCGAGCAGAGATCACCTCCTAGAACAGATCAACCCCTCATCTGCTTAGGAGCAGCTTATTTAAGCTCATAATTCCCCAAAGCGTGTTTCTAATTCTGCGTCCAGAATAGCAGGATGCTTTCTTTCCTGTTTAGCCTAGGCTTCCCATTTTGGGACTCTTTAAAGCTGTTTTATGCTTTTCCTCAGCTTTTCCAGCTTTTTCTCACCTCTTCCCAACTACTCCTCTTCATTGGGGAAATTTAGATTCCTCCTCAAATCTAAATTAATATCTTTCAAGGATTTTTGAAAGATTTTTGGGGATTTTTTGCCTTATCCATCCTCATGGATTTGGCAAGTGATCTCTAATTGTCATCTTTGTCAAAATGCACAATCATTTTATTTATTTCCTCAAATAAAATATGCAATTACATTCACACCATACTTATCCCGTGGGGTCCACCCCCTTAGGATTTAAGTTCAAATGTTTAACTTTAAAAATTCAACACACAAATTGGGGGTGTTACACATTCCTACTAACAGATCATAGGATCCAAGAGGAAAAATATTTAAATGCATTTCATTTTCATATCTATTTAAATTTACAACGGTTTTTAGAAGTTTATGGGTCACTTTTCTCTTTGTTCTTGTAGCTAACTGCACTAACCATACTTACTGATTTTATTTTATTTTATCTTACACTTCTCCACTATCTATGGACTGACATAACTTAAATTTTCGCTTGGATCTATTAAAACAGAAACATTTTGTTCAACAATCATACCTTTAATTTCTATCATGGTTGATTAGTGTTTAGCCTGTAGATATTCTAATGCAACACTGATCCTAGGAATGTTTTGAGAAGTCACGTAGTAGGTGAGGTTCTCCACATCCCCAACAATTTAATGGTTCTTTCATTTTTATAGCACCTTCCTTTTTTCTATTTGTATCTATTTGTTTAGACCTAGTATGTGATTGTCCTGGTTGGTTTTCTCCACTCTTCTTAAATTTCTTTCTTAGGTGGTTTTTGCAAAAAAAATCAGATATGCTAGTTTTACTCTTTTTGTATTTGAGTCACCCTTCCATTTCTCTTTATTTTACCTATTTTTCAACTGCTCATTTTTTCCTTTAAACTGCAGATAACATAATATTTCTTTACGAACAGCTTCATCCATTGTTTTTTGATTATCAAATTCAATTCTTTCTTTATATATAGTAGGTAGGCAGTTTAAAAATAATTATACTTTGCCCTTTTCTTCTCTGATATAAGGCACATAGCGAAGTAAGTTCGTAAATTTTGTAAGAAAATCATAAATTGTGAGTTGTCCCAGTCTTAGCTCATGAAATTTCTTCACTTTGTCATCATAATACCTCTCATTCAGGTATCTACGCTTGAATTTGTCTTGAAAGTCTTCCCAGGTAACATTTTTTCTTCCAGCACGTGTACCATGTTTGTTTCTTCCCACCAAAGTGTGGCTTTACCCTGCAATTGGTAAATTTATAATCTGGCTTTCGTATTGCTTTCATATTCACATACCTGGAAGTATTTAACCATATTCAGGAGCCAAGCTTCCACATCCTCCTCCTTTTCACCATCAAAAGTTGGAAGTTTGATTTTGCGGAATTCCCCTTGTAACTCCTCTTTGTTTCTGGAATTATGTTGAGATTCTTCCCCACCCTCACACCATTCTAAGTTGGTTTCAGCTTCTTTCCTCTTTTTTCCATGGTCTTCACTTTCGTGACTAGACCGTGAGGTTAATTCCCTTATCAACCTCTCTTTCTCTTGACTGGCTTGCAACAATTGTTCATTTCTAGTCCTTAGTTTAACCATTTCACGTTGCATATCTCTTATCATGTCCAACAATTGAGAATTTTGATCTGGTGGGTTTCCCACACACCCCAGATCCCCATAAAACTCCCCTTCTTCATTCATAATAGTAATTGTTTGTTTTTGCACTTCAATCACTATACACGACATTTAATTAGTACACCAATTTCTTTAAAGAAGAACAAATTTTATTTTCTTATTTTTCTGTGTGGGGACACATAGCCCTAGTCTTTTAAACAAGCTCCCTGATACCATTTGTAACAACTCTACTTAACCCAAAAAAAATTATATTTAAAAATGGAAATGACATTTTTTTTCTGTCCTTTACTTATTTTATTTTTATTGCATGAGTAATACCTTTCAGATTATTAATAAATAACTTTACCTCAGTTCTTATCTTGCATAATCAATATTTATTTTTATTTTTCACAACTTCTCTAAATATTTTTAATCCCTATACTGTCCCAGGAATTATCCTTAATTGATAATACATATGTTAAAGTTACCCTTAATGAATGTAGAGAATTTCAACTATAAATGATCACATTATAATTAATGTATAGTATAATATATATTGACCTCAACATATATATATATATATATATATCTGTGTGTGTGTGTGTAGCTATACTTTTGGATATAATGTACCTATAGAATATTTAACAAAATATATTATATTTGAATTTCCCACTAGGGATGAACCATACCTTGGATATTTTTTGAATATATATATATATATATATATATATATATATATATATATTTCCTATCCTCATAACCCTATCGTTACACCTTTATTTCCTTTATATGTACTAATCCACCTACTATATTAAAATCGATTTATAACAATATTTATAAGGTCTCGTACATATGTGTAACATACCCCGATAACCTCGCAGAAAAATACTTAGAGTTAGGAAATTTTTTCAACATTTACGAATGTGTAACTTTATAAATTACTTTTTATGTTTATGCATTAACCATTTGAATAACCATCATCATCACATAGAGAAATATTTAGTAAAAATAATAGTGAGTTACCTGCTATAACTATTCATCGATCCCATGATCATTTTAACTCAATTAGTAAATCACCTAATTGATAATATAACATCACATCATGGAATAAATTAACATCATTAAAATGACACAATGAACAATCACATCATTAGACACCGATATACCCTGGAAACCCCGTAGGGTGAAAACCAACAAACGTTTAATTTTATTATTAAACGCTCATGAGGGTTGTCACCCCTCACTCAATGGTTATAAGGGAGCCCATCCCTTGACCATTGTCATAAAATTTACATATAAAAATAATCTTAAACAAAACATAACTAGCTATAAGCTATTACAATCATCATGATACCATTTACCCATGAATCATCAATCTCTGTCTTTGTATTCAGACTGTTTCCTTCAGGGGATCATTGTGCAATTGGAACTACTAAACCTGCATGGACTAACAACTCTTTATCTTCCACAATGTTAAACTTTAAATTTCCTTTTCTCAAGTCATCCTTCTTTCCTGCCATTGCTGTCGTCAGCACACTTGATATCATGATTAGATAAAATATTAATAAACCAATAATCAATCTCTATTTGTGACACTTCAACAAATATTTGTATGCATGTATAAAAAATAACCACATTGACATTAGTTTCCTTATTTAACATCATTTCACATGCATTAGTAACAAATAAATCAATATCAAGCATCCTCTTTCCGCCAAACACTAACAAAATCTTGCATGCACTTTCATATTATTTCCAAAAGAAAGCTAACATACTATATAATAATACCGTGCATACAAATGCATAACAAGATTTTCAAGATAACTATCCCAACAAGAAATTTCTCTTTTTGCCTACTCTTATGTTTTCTTTTCAAAATGGATTAATGCAATAGATGTTATACTTATGCATGTGAATACATGTTATTTTCCAAAAACATATTTTCCACCCAAGATCGATTCATAATGGTTATTATGTATAACAATGCCAACTCTATTTCAAACAAAGTTAACATACAAGTTATAGTTTTGTTCATGCAATAACATATCTTGTTCTTCCTACATGTAAAACATATATTTATTTCCAAAAGAAACCAAATAAATATTTCATGGAAAAATAAACACATTTCTTTTCCAAGGGTCAAACGCATACCACTTATCATTTCATGCATGCAAAGTGGCTTTTCCCTCTCATGCAGAAGATATAACAATTAACTATGCATAATATTCTCCCAAGATAAAGCTAATACCATAGCTAATCCCTTTAGGTTGGAAAAATACATATTATTTTGCCCAAAAGAGGGCTAACACAATAAATATTATGTGGTTTCATCTTCGTTTTCTCTAGAAATCTAATACTCAAAACTATATTTTTCCCATGCATAAAAGCATATATGTTTCTCTAAATAATCTTACATAATAAAGCATGTGATTACCCTTTTTCCTCTCCAAGAATATAATCCAATAATGCATACAAGGATATATTTTTCTCTTCTATTGATTTTGAAGAGTTTTAACACAATAATTATTTCCTTGCATACAAGTATGTAATGTTCCAAATGGGAAAAAATAGGCTCAGTAGGGAATATCCTAAGATATTCCACTATGGAATCACAACAATATGGAATTACACCAATAGATCTAAACCAGAGATAGACTGGCAGGGCGTTTACTAGATGCATCACCTTCACAAGGAAGGGTGAAATCCAGAGGCTTCCTGGCCCGTTCCAGACTCTGTCTATAGAAGAATGGTGAAACACAGCAAGTGTGGGAATGACACAATCCTCTTAGATTTTTTTGCTCTTAGGAACCTTAGATCTATAGATCTAAAAAATGGATCCAAAAGAGAAGTAAAAACCAACCAAGGAAGAAGCGCGAAATTCCACTCTTAGGAAAATCTGCAATAGGCTCAAGGAGGACATTGTATAAGCAAGCCAGTGTGAAAATAACGTAGAACAGGGCTGGGTTCCCTTATCTTAGGCTGTGTCAGACCTCAAGAAAATTTTCATAAAAAATAAATGAGTTTAGAGGTTTTAAGAGATCTCCCACAATCAACACTAGTTGAAAATCAGCTAAAGGAGAGAGTTGGTAAATAGAGAAACCGTCCTTTAGGAATTGCGCAGTTTCTACTGGAAGACACTATAAATCAGCCATTAGACTCATGTTATAGTATGGCATCAAGAAATCAGATCTATAATCAAGTTCCTTTGTAGAAGCATTGGATTTACTTGAAGCAAGAGCAAGAATCCTTCAAAAATAATAGCAGAAACAATTGGAAAAGCTGCAGAAAGACTTGACAGCATTTTATATGAGGAGCTTCAGCTGCTGTAGGTTAATATTCAGATCTACAGCTGATATATGGCTGAAACATCAGATCCATACCAGATCTGGAACTACTCAGCCTTCTAAACAAGATCCCCCTGGGGTTTTATCAAAATAATGCATAAATAAGTGTAGATCTAGCTTTTAATACACTGAAATTTTTATTGCAAATAAATTCAATCATTATATAATCAGGGTCCATATGCAAAAAAAGATATTTTCAAAGAATATGGTTACTCATCTCTTGATGCATGCTTGAAATACTCTCTTCCTCTTCCTTGGCTCCATTCTCCATGTATTCTCCCATTTCCCTCTTCTATTTCTCTCATGGGATTATAATAAAATAGAATTAATTCAAAATGGAATATATTTTATAAATCCTAAAAGTATTCCAAATTTTTTCTAAATCATAAAATAATTCAATATTTTCTAAATCATAAAAGCATTCCAACTTTTCTAAATCACAAAAGCAATCCATAAAGCCTCCATAAATCTGATTTTTCATAAATCAGAAAAGAATTCCATAAATCCCTCATGCTTTTATTTTTAAAGGGAGATTTTCTTTTTCCTTATGAGAAAAATATCACTTATCCATACTTTTTCCAAATCTATTACTCATTATTTCTAAAACTCATAAAATATACCAACTTGGAAATATAATTTATTTCCATAGAAGAATTTAAATTATTCTAAATAAAATAATTAAGAAATAATTCTTCCAATATTCTTATAATTAAGAATTACAAGAATATTCGTCATGTAATATCAATATAATAATAATATTTAATTATTTGATAACCCTCATTTTATGAGAGTTTTTACGGTGGCTTATGCGAGGGATATTACAATATGGTTACTTATCTCCATTCCCATTAACCTTATGTATAATTGCTACGTAACTAAGATATCACCCTCACTAACATAACCATATAAATTTCCAGCCTCAGAATATATGTGATGATTGAAAAAATCTTTAATTTATTGTTTTTGTGGATGAAATATCCTATGTATTTAATTTCACTATTAGTTCTATTAACTAGACAGCCATAACTTCAATTCCTTATCGTTTAGTTTTTAACACTCATAAATGTTTTCGTACCTATGGTAATGATCTTCACATGGGCGTTATCACGGTAGGCCAAATGTATGGTCGATGTACTTTCATTTTGAAGGTATGGATCTATTCGTATTTTTTCTCTACGTTAGAAGGATTTAGGTCAGGGTTTCGACATTGTTCATTCACTTGTCATTTTTTTCAACCCTAGCCGAGGACTTCCCTCTAATTTTTGGTTCATTTGCTCAAGTTATTCATGGTAAAAAGACTCAGAGTCGACCTCCTTGACGACATACCTTTGACCCTCTATTGTTTGGTAAGTCTAATTTATCTTTGTGCTTGTTTCTCCAATTTTTTTTGTATTAGAATTGTAATCGTTATTTTTTCTTTTTCATAGAATTTATACATGAAGATTTGTTACATCTATGAGGTTATTTAATTCTGTGCATTCTCATTTTTAGTTTTCATACTCAATTTATTTGGTTTTTATATGGATGGTATTCTTAATCCTTCCTATGAACTCACCTTTCGGGAATAGATGTATTATTCCACCTCCAACTATTCCTAAGTTATAGATTTTAATCTACTAATCGAGTCTCTATTTCCTGGGTTTATCATTCACTGAATGGTTTTACCATAAATTGACTTTTACTTCTCTTTAGAAGAGAGAAGACTTTTATTTATATTGGTATATGTTTTTCGATTGGAATGTGGACTGGATTTTCCCCAAATTCATTTACCAAATTATTGATTTGTCACTTGGGTTTAAAATTAATTTTGATTAACTTTGATATGGATCTCTTGTAGAATTTCTTATTGAATTTCCACCTTCCCCTCCAAATCATTTTTTTGGGAAATAGTTAGTTCTTATTTCTGAGTTTGATAAACTATTTTTTCTATCCCTTTCTTCTATCTGAATGTTTAATTGCACTCCTTCTTGGTATAGTATTTGAAACGATTTTGGTTTGGATTGAACTATAATGGCTCTAATGTTTTTAACCAATCTCGATTTCACCGTATGGTGAAAATTTGATATGCACTCCCAGTGTGCCATCGTAATTTTTGTATAAAGTTCATGTCATTAGGTTATCAAAATAGACCATTTTATCTATGTTTTTTATACAGTCACCTTGTTTCTCATTTACGGCCTTATTTCCCAATGGTGTAGCTTGTATACTTATATTCAATTTTAGAATTATTCTTCAATTCTCCTTCTTCACTTAATTTATGTTCTCTCTATCAAGTTATTTCTGAATGATACACATCTTTTCCTACTTCTATGGATAAGATATTTAGCAACGTATAACACGTCTCTACCTCAAATATTTCTGTTTTTATCTTCAATGATACAGGGTTTAACTTTTTCTAATAATCACTTTATCGTTCTAGAAATTCAATTTAATTTCTTGTCACCCTAAGATATAGGGTTAAATTCATTAAATTTCAAATAAACTAACCAATGTTTTTGTATTCTAATTTATGGAAAATTGTTACATACCTTTTATCATAACCCTATGTACTTCTTATATATATATATATCCTTCCAAAAGTTATATATATTCAGGACACAGAGAGAGCCATTTGTCCGTGGACTTTAATGTGGTTTGCGGATAGTTCATAACTTCCTTATTTATGCTGATAGGGTAAGACTCTGCCCTATTTCGGATCTAATAATTTATATTTTAATAAAAAATCCGAATGTCACTTAGATTGTAATCTTTTCTCAGAATAATTTGTGTTTTTCCAATACGGGAACAAACCTCTTGTTCTTGATTTGTCAATTTTTCACCATTGCTCATACCTAATTTACTATTTTTCAATCATCAACATAGGTATCTATTTTTCAATCTTGTAGTTGAATTAGAAATCTCAATATGTATTTTAATTGATTGTAAGTAGCACACTTATTTTATTTCATGTATTTTTTTAATGTAATATCTCGCCATTTTCTTGTACAAGAATAATCTCTTCTGGTATTTTAACCAGGTACAATTTTAAATATTTCTTATTATAACAATTTCTTTTCATCATTATTTTATAATAACTGATGTGAGTCTAACACTATTTTATGTGTTTACTTACAGGTAAATTATGTTACCCAAAATTTCCTCACAAATTCTTCAAATTATTATCAAAGGCTCTCACGACAATTTTCGTCTGCCTCCTGGTTTGTCGTTCAAGTGTACATATTTTAGTCATGTGGCTCTATTGATATTTATCAATGTATATGTACATTCTATAATTCATTTTAGTAAAAACTGACTTTCATTCAATATAACTTGGATAGTTGTAACTGATATTTTACTTGAGTTTTATTATATTTTTCTATTCATCTCTACGAGAGGAATTTCACATAATTTGAAGAGTTATATAAAAGTTTTGTGATTCCCTTTTGATATGCATGTTTCATCTATATGTATGAATATTTCATGGTTCCTTTTTAATAAAAATATTGCCTCTATATGTATGAATGTTTCCTAAATTAGGAAATTGTAAAAATTGTATAGTTTAAATATGAAGTATGTTAATTGTACAAATTTATACTTTCTTAATTTAAGTGCAATAAATCATTCAAATGAATACATATATATTTCAATATTAGTTTACAGAAAGAACTATGTATTTCTACTATGCTTGTCGATATTTTTCTTAGTACAGTTAGAATTATGTTTGATCCCAGTGATGTGTTTTATATCTGTAATAAAAAAATTAACATAGAACTAATAACACATTTAAACCCTTCTCTTTCGGTTTAGATATTTTGTGTGTTGGTCAACTATTTATTGAATTCTATGTAACTATAGAGAGAAATTAACTATACCTGCTATAGTTATACTTTTTTTAAATACATATGACACTTTATTTCCAGGGACACAATACCTTATCACAAAGGCTTGTAATTCAAGATATAAAGTTTTTAGTTAAAATCATAACTAAATCGCATTTAATATTAATCAAATATCATCATTATAATAGAATCGTAAGACAAAATTTAACAATTGTGCATACCAATTTTGGTAAAGACTATTTTCCACCCAACCTTGAGCTTTCGTCCACAACTCCCCTTGAGCAAGGACCAATTCCTCCAAAGTGTAGACAACTTCTTGTCTACTTAGAAGTGGATTATTTAAGCTTTCTTTCCCTTAGCATGTTTCCATAACTGCGTCCAATTAATTTAAGATGTTATTTTCCTTTAGCCTAGATTTTACTTTTGTTTTTTCCACAAAAGCACTTTAAAACTATTTTTTTGCTCTTTCTAGTTTTATTTAACCTCTTCTGAGTAAATTTCCACTTTAATAAGGTATCTATTAGATTATTACCTCCGATCTAATATTTCTATTTTATTTTATTTTTTTCTCCAAGGATTTTTGGATATTTTGGTAAAATATTTGGATTTAACTCCATCCTCATGGACTAGAAATCTTGGTCTCTATTTTACTTTAGTCTTTTCACAATAATTAAATTACCCATTTATTTAATTTAAAAATAATATGTCCACATATATTTTTCCTTTAGTTCCACTTAACAATTAGGATTCTCAAGTGTCTAAATAAAAGTAGAAAAATAGGTATATTACATCTAGCCTAACTTACTCTAGACTATCCTGTTGTAGCCTAACCTACGCTTACCTACTCTAGCCTATCTTACTCTATCCTAATCTACTCTAGCCTATGCTAGCCTAACCTACCCTACTCTAGCCTAGCCTACTCTAGCCTACTCTAGCCTACTCTAGCTTACTCTAGTCTATCCTCGCCTAGCCTAGCCTAGCCTAGCCTAGCCTACTCTATCTTAGCCTAGACTAGCCTATCCTAGGCTAGCCTATCCTAGCCTACTCTAGCCTAGCCTACTCTAGCCTAGCCTACCCTAATCTAGCCTAGCCTACCCTAATCTTGCCTAACCTACATCAGTATACTCTATCTTAACATAGTTTAGCCTAGCTTAGCATACTCCGACCTACTCCACTCTAACCTAGCCTACTCTAGCCTACTCTAGCTTAACCTAGCCTACTCTAGCCTATCTTAGCCCACGCTAGCCTAGCCTAGCCTACTCTAGCCTATTCTATCCAACTCTAGCCTACTCTAGCCTACTTCATCCTGGTCTACTCTTGCCTACTCTAGTGTAGCATAACCTAGCCTATCCTAGCCTATCTTAGCCTATTTTAGTCTAACCTAGCCTAGCCTACTCTAGCCTACACTAGCCTAGCCTATCCCACTCTATCCTAATCTAGCTTAGCCTAGCCTATCTTAGTCTACTCTAGTCTAACCTAGCCTAGCCTAACCTACCCTAGGATACTCTACCCTAGCCTAGCCTAGCCTAATCTATCCTAGCCTGAGCTAGCCTACTCTAGCCTAATCTAACCTATCCCATCCTACTCTAGCCTACCTAGCCCAACCTACTCTAGCCTACCCTACTCTAGCCAACCTTACCCTCCTCTAGCCTAGCCTTGCCTAATCTAGCCAAGCCTAATCTAGTGAACTCTAGCTTAGTCTAACATAGCATACTCTAGGCTACTCTAGCTTAGAATAGCCTAGCCTACTCTAGCCTACTCTAGCCTAACCTAGACTAGCGTAGCCTACTTTAGCATAGCCTAGCCTACTGTACTCTACCTACCTTACCCTACTCTAGCCCAACATAACGTCGCCTACTCTAGCCTAGTGTAGCCTAATCTAGCCTAGCATAGCCTACTTTAGGCTACTCTAGCCCAGCCTAGCCTACTCTAGCCCAATCTAGCCTTGCCTAGCCTACTCTAGCCTAGCCTAGTCGAGGCCACTCTAGCCTACCCTACCCTACCCTCACTATAGCATATCTGGCTTGGCCCTGCTCTAGCATAGCCTACGGCTAGACTATCCTAGCCTATCCTGCAACCAGCTTGCTCTGGCCTACTCTGGCCAATCTGAAGCAGCGAGCCTGCTGCAGGCTGCTCCGTCCTACCTACTCTGTCCTACCCTACCCTACTATAGCATATCCTAGCTTGGCCTACTCTAGCCTACCCTCGCCTACCTTAGCCTACACTAGCATAGCCTACGCTAGCCTATCCTAGCCTATCCTACATTAGCTTACTCTAGCCTAATCTAGCCTATCCTGGCTTAGCCAAGCCTACTCTAGGATACTCTGTCCTACCCTACTCTAGTGTACTTTAGCCTAGCCTACTCTAGTGTACTCTATTCTAGCCTAGCCCACTCTAGCCCAACTTATCTTAGCCTACTTTAGCCTAGCCCACTCTGGCCTACCCAACCCTACTCTAGCCTAGCCTTAGCTTCGCTTATATTAGCCTAGCCTAGCCTATTTGATCCTAGCCTAGCATAGTCTAGCATAGCCTAACCTAGCCTAACCTAGCCTAACTTTCTCTAGCCTAACCTACTCTAACCTAACCTACCCTAATCTACCCTAACCTTCTCTAGCCTAACCTACTCTAGCCTAACTTACTCTGGCTAAACCTACACTAATCTACCCTAACCTACTCTAGTGTAGCATATCCTAACCTAGCTTAAGCTACCCTAGTCTAGCCTAGCGTTCTCTAGCGTGACCTACCCTAGCTTAACCTACCCTAGCCTAACCCAGCCTATTGTAGCCTAACCTAGCCTACTTTAGCTTAACCTAACCTCGCCTAACCTAACCTAACCTAACCTACCCTACGCTACCCTAACCTAACCTACCCTACCCTACCCTACCCTACCCTAACCTAATGTAACCTACCCTAACCTAGCCTAGCCTAAACTAGCCTAACCTAACATAACCTACCTAGCCTAGCCTAACCTATCCTATCCTAACCTAGCCTAGCCTAACCTGGCTTAACCTAGCCTAGCCTACCCTACCCTACGCTAGCCTAATCTATCCCAGCCTAACCTAACCTTGCCTAACCTAGCCTATCCTAACCTAGCCTAGCCTAACCTAACCTAACCTTTCCTAGCTTAACCTAGCCTAACCTAGCCTTACCTAGCCTAACATAGCCTATCCTTACCTAGCCTAGCCTAACCTAGCCTAAACAAGCCTAAGTTAACCTAGCCTACCCTACCCTACCCTACTGTAGGCTACTCTAGCTTAGCCTACTCTAGGCTACTCTTGCCTAACCTACTCTAACCTACTCTACCCTAACCTAGCCTAGCCTAGCCTAGCCTACTCTAGTCTAGCCTAGCTTAGCCTACTCTAGCCTACCCTACTCTAGACTACCCTACCCTACTCTAGCCTAGCATTAGTATTTATATATAAAAGTATTATCATTTTATATTATATAAATGAAAACATTTTTTCTTTGTACATTATGTTATTTTAATTAAAAATACATATCATACTAAATTTTATCATTAATAAAATACAATGGAGAACTTAAATAACATATTAAATATTTAATTTGAAAATCATTTAAAAACATAAATTAAACTAAACAATATTAATAAAGAAATCATTTAAAAACAAATTAAATTAAATGCTATTAATAAAAATTTAAATATAATAAAATGTATTTATAAATTAAATGTATCAATATACAATTTAAAATACATTGAACTTAACCACAATAAAGTAAAAACAAAATATAAGATAAGTTATAAGATATAAATGGAAAATTTATTTTTAAATTAAAGATATATTTCTGAAATGTAAAAACATAATTAAAAATTATTTTAAAAATTCTAATAATCTAAAACTAAATTTTTAAAGAAATTAAATTTTTTTTATTAAAAAAATATGCAAAACTAATTTTGAAAACCCCATATTAAATCACCTAATACTTTTAATTAAGAAAAAGAACTTACAAAACTTAAAAAAAAAAAACCCAATTTAAATAAAACCACAGACAAATAAACATAATAAAATGATCTAATACTAATAGAATATTGATTGAATCTATAAAACAAAAGTAATAAATTATACCTAATTAAAAAAGCAAAAACTATTGTCATAAAACCAACTCTTCACGTAATTAAATAAGTTAACAAAAAGAAAACTGAAATGAACGAATTAGGTTTCCTCGAAAACTGAAAACTGAAATGATCTTTGAAGAGCAGAGCTTCTGAGATGAATAGAATCTACAACTATGACCAAATTAAGACACGTGGTTTTACTATAAAATACCCAATTAACTGAAAATACCTTATTCTTTATTCTTTTTGTGGTTTACTGGAAAAAAATAATCAATAAATAGAATCGAATTAGAATTTCAGTATTTTCTTCTCTCATTCGATCTAATTAGGTATCTCTATTGTGCAACAGTTCAATTTGTATAATCGATCAAGAGACCTAATGATTTCATAGGTTTATTTGTAAAATTTGAAAGAAAATGTTTATAATTTTATTAATTTATAAATATTTTTAAAATTTCTGTTTTAAATATTTATATTTTTAAAATAAATTAAAAATTAACTCATAGTCAGATTATTTATAATCTATGAAATCAAAACCCTCAAGCCACGCGTGAAAAACCATTGAAAAAAAAAAAGTCAATATGGCGAGAGATTTGATTTATACTTCATATTTCATAGATCCAGAACAAAGAAATATTTAAATTAAAAAGGAGTCAATATGGCGAGAGATTTGATTTATACTTCATATTTCATAGATCCAGAACAAAGAAATATTTAAATTTTACCCAGATTGACTTAGAATTTATTCCAAACTAATTCTATCGAGCACCTCTTTGCAAATCACTCCTGAATAATTAGGAATATTTTGTTGAAATTTGAGCAGTTTAAAATTGCACAGTTGATCGTTAGAAACTTACGAAATAGGAACTCATGTTTGCTGAAATTACAAGATTAGTGTCTGTTTTGAGAGGAGGAAACGTAACTGTATTTGTAATTGAATTAATACGAAACTAAGAAACTATGGCTTCTCTGAGAGTAGAGGAAACCAAAAGGAAAATGGAAGAATAAAACTGACATGAATGTACTGGGTTGTTCCAATCAATCACATAAAATAATCAATCCCTTAGGATAATTGTTACAGTAACGGAAGGAATGCCCTGAATGAGATTTGAGATAAGCGAAATGAACACTACAAACAGAGAATCAATGTAATGGGTGCTCTTACAAACAGGGTATTAATAGCATTAATTTATCCATGCTACAAAGAACCATTATAATATAATGGGTGCCAGTACAAACACAGTATTAATCCAAAAATTTTAGAACCAGAGAAGTCAGCCTATACTTCATTGAAATGGATTTACTTAAAACTAATTTAGTTCAAGAAGCAAAAGAAAATGAAGAGGCAAAAACTTACCTATAGTCTAGCGCAAAACTAGGTTTCTTTAGAGTCATGTTTACAGCCAACTATCGTTCTATGTTTTACCTCTCAGAAAACAATTCAATTCAGAAGGCATATGAGAAAATGAGAAACCCAGTGGAAAAAATATTTACAAAAGTAACGTCTGTAACTAACTTATGAATTCGGATTTTCAAGGTACACTAAGATTAGGACAACTATCGAAAGGCATTGTGGGCACAACTTTTTGGATGTACGAGACATACTATCCTCTCTTGTCCTAAGTTTCCAGTTTTTTATAATATTATCTTATTTGCTAATTTTATCTTATTTGTAGGTTTAAGGAAAAATAAAAAATAGATGGAGCCCTGCGTATCGAATTGGAAGGTTGATTTTAGCTGAATTGAATTGAAACCAAATTATTATCATTCAAGATGGACTCCAAAAAATTACGAAAGAAACCTACCTGCAGCTGTGCTGAACTAGGTATACTCAGATTCACTTATTCTTGATCTGTTCACAGGTGGTTGAGTGAGATTCTATTCACTTATTCTGGATCTGTTCACAGAACAATGAAAATTAAAAAGCCAAGAAGACGCCAAAAAACAGGTTAAAGAATATAGAAACATCCAAGAAACAGGTTAAAGAATATAGAAACATCAAAGGATCAAAAACTAGGTAGACCCTCCATTGAATAATTTTAACTAAATTAGTGAATGAATCCAAGTGAAACAAAACAGGGTTGAGATTATGAGATAATTTGAGAACATCAACAAAATTCAAATAAACTATAGGCAAATTAAGATTTTAATACAGGCAAACCTAGCTGTAATTTATTGAAATTAATGTGGATTTATCATTACAATCGAACCTGCAAATTAATTATTGCTGGAGTCACTTCTCTTCATCCACAAATAACATTACAAAGGCGCAAACAAATCCACTGTACTCTTGCAAATAACATTACAAAGGCGCAAACAAATCCACTATACTCTTGGAACAGTGAGTTCGAACAATAATGCACAAAATTAGAAAACAGTTTTGATAATCGAAAACATCATTATATAACTATGCCTCAGCTTTTTTTTTTTAATGAACTGCTAATTTGTGAGGGACAGTGCCACGTGCCACGTCATTTTTAGCCGTTTGGTTTCTAGCCGTTTGAAGGGATGGAACCACCGTTTGGATTAACTTTTAAAAAGGTAACATGCTACTTTTTTTTACTTTCTATTACTGTTCATAAATACATTCTATCTACTTTCTATTACTTTCTATTTTTGTTTTCATAAATACATTCTATCCACCTACATTGTCATCAACATCACCATATGGTGATGGTGACATGTCATGTAGTTATAATGAAATCAGCTAACAAAACATAAACCATTCCATGCTTAAAAGGCTTATTATGCAATTATAATATTTATCTTAAAAGATAATAGTGAGAAGTGTTGCATGTATTGATAGGATAGAAGAATAACAGTAATGAAATGTAAAATCTGGAAAATATTATATTTAATAATATTAAAAGTTTATCCTTTCAATGTGAATAAAGGATATTTTCTATAAATAATACATGAACTTTTTGTTTTAAATATTATTAAAAAATAACATGTCTATTAAATTTAGTACACGTCCAAGGTTATATTGGTTAGTACAGGTCCAAGGTTATATGGGTTATGGATTATAGAAACAAATTAAAATAATAAAGTCTTGAGTTATATGTATTATGGAACATAGAAATTAGGGGTTATGTATGATATGTATTTGTTAGAATTATATTTTTAATAAATTTTATGAGAATAAGTAAATATGAAAATCAAAGAACATGTAAGTCAACAAATTATCCACACAAATGAACACAATATGCATCTTAAGGAAAAGGAAAGCAAAGAATATTTTATTGGAAAAGCATGGAAAATAGTTCTATCTATGAAAATTTTCTCCCAAGATTTTCAGTGGTCTAGATGTCGGTAGGTCCACTTGTGTCATCCACTTAATACTGTGGTGGCCAACAAGGTAGCTTCCCTTGTGGTAGGCATACTTTTCATACGTGAGATTTTATTGAGGTGATTTTTACACCATTATAAAGGTCACTATAGAAGAATTGTGTCACAACATTGTATGATAATATTATGAATTTTGGAGGAATTTCAATTTGATTTCCTAATATGTATCTACAAAATTTTGAATCTTGAGTCTCTTAATTGGGACTTGCCACTAACTTTAAAGGTACTCCCCCAATAGAAACACCTAATGTATGGCGCATAAAAGTCGGAATATACATCTTAGTAACCAATGGAATGAAAGTGGACATAATGACTCCTTATTTTACATTTCAAAAGTGGGAAGAAGTCCTTATATATTGGATGAGCCACTATAACGACATGTGAGAACTACACAAAAAGGAAAAGAGGATCACAAAAATGAGGTTTATGCAATCGAACAAGTGAAGAGTCTAAAAGTATCTCAAAGAAGGGTTGTAATTGAGTGGAAGATGCTCATTGACGTATTCAAATTGAATGTCTTAATCTTCCTTTCCATCTCATGTGTGAGTCCTTTTATTATTATTTATGCATAAATACTATTGATTAATGGTTTGTGATTCCTCTACCTTTGGAATAAATTATCTAAAAATTATTGACTCAAGTATATTTTCATCTACCTACTTACTTCTTGAGGCCCCTAGACATCGAGACATACCTTTCTACTATTGTTCTAGAATTAGCTAATATCCAACGCTCTCTATTATGATAGTCTCATAACCATTATTACCTAATGGAACTCTATCGCTATCATCTAACAACTATTTCAAGTTCTATTAGTATTGTGGCCCAAGCAGAAAATAAGGGTTCAGACCTCACAATAGATCAAAACTCAATAGTTGACCTCCTCACTTCTATTATCCATGTCACTTTATACTTTCATCCAATTGCCATTTTAGCACCATTTCACATGCTAATCTATATCACCTTTCCACATAATTTATCCATGTCAACAACATGTCATCTCCAAGTCTATGCCACATCGGTGCAATAAAACCCCCACGTTGATTCCTTGTGACCACCACATTAGTGCCACATCATCATCATGTTAGTGTCATGTAATCTCTATGTGAGTTGCTCATTAAACTAAATTATCATCTTCAAAGTTAGGTCCCTTATCAACTTTGGTAAAATTGGAAGAAATATCTTATAGGAGGGCCTAAGGATCACTTAACAATATTTAACTATACATCACCCTTAACTAATTGAAAATGTGGATTCTATTATAATCAAGCAGCTAAGCTTCTGATTCTTACATAAATTTTGGCATTGACCTCCCAATATCCTTACCAAACACTCAACAATTCCCTAACTTCTCATTAAGCAATAGAAGTTTGGATTATATCTACATTGGGAGTTTCCACAAGACTCGAATGCATTCTCTAATATTTGAAAACAAAAAGTTGAATGCTTGAAAGAAGAAAACTCTATAGCCCTTTTTATATAGCTCTTAGTCATTGATCAGGATTTATGCATGAACGCAACAAAATACACATATAACTATAAATACAAAAATGTAGCAGAGATGACAGTTCATTTCGTTAATATCAAAGAACTAAATTTTATTTATAGGCATAATGGAAACAAACTAGCTAGGGCGTTGGTAGCTTATCTTTGAGAAGAGATGTGGTGGCTACAGGCCCCTCAACTGTGTTACAATGAGGCTCGAAGACCTTTTTATTATTGAGAAACAATGGAAAACCCTAACCATCAGAAAACCTAACACTAGGAGATGAAGCACCAAAACCGTGTGCCTTGTTTGGGTAAATTGGTACCTCAACTTCCTGGGGACGTAACTTTGGCATATGATCTTCGTTTGATATGCTCAATACCTCGTCAAAAATCTCTATCTAAGGAATAAAACTTTTGAGTGAGAAACATTGGTTGAAAACCAATGTTACTCCCATTTTTCCAAAAAAACTTCGTTTAGGGCCTCAAAACAACTCCGGAAGTTCAGGACCCAAAAAACTGCTAAAAATAGTAAAATGTGTTGAAGCTAAAAAACTAAAAGAACCAATGATGAGGGTCCAAATGGAATAGATGTGTGGCCATCAGTATCCACCTGGATCATTCATGGCCCTTATGTTATCCATATAACAAAGAGATTAGGATGAGGCCTTCCTATCAATAATTTTTTTTTACATTGTTTCTCTAATGAACTCCATTCCAAAATTTCTCTCCATCCTAGAAAGTTTCCAATCCTCAAATTTCTCCATGGTTGATAATGAATTTGAAAAGGAAGTGAAGGAATACTTCTCATGTATATGAAAACTAAGTCACAATTCAACTCATCTCATGGAAGCTGAGGCAATTGTATTCTTATTAAAACACACATGAAGGAAAAGGCAGCAAGCTATATGCATATAGGAAGTTGGAGCATGTCACCATGAATTCCAAGTGATTCTACATAAGAAAAGTAATAAAACATTATAGAACAACAGACTATGTGTATAAAGGAAGTTGGAGCATGTAATCATGAATTCCAAGTGATTATACAACCAAAACACTAGAGAGAAGTAAAATACCAATATAAGAAACATACATAAGAATACAGATAAGAATCTCAGGGTTGAAATAGGATACTCCAACTCTATATTATTCATAGACAAATATTACAAGAGTAGTGATTACATAACAGAACACTAATACAAAATTGTCTAGATATTTATGCAGAACACTATTCATTAAACACATGAATGTAGCAGGTGCATTTGTAAGCCCAAAGGGTAGGAATACAAATTCATAATGTCCATACCTAATTCTAAATGTTTTTTTGTTGATGTCCTCATCTTTAATTATGAGTTGGTGATATCTGGTTCTTAAATCAATTTTAGAGAATATATTAGATCCTCTCACTTGGTCAAATAAATCTTATATACTTAGCAGAGGATACCTATTCTTAATGGTTAACTTATTTAGTTGTTTGTAATCAATACACATTTCGAATGTGCCATGTTTCTTTTTAGCAAATAGCATTGGTGCTCCCCAAGGAGACACACTTGGTTCGATGTACCATCTGTCAAACAATTCTTGCAATTTAAGTTTCAATTGTAGTATTTTAGGAGTACTCATTCTATAGCGTGCTCTAGAAACAAGTGTAGCTCCTGGTACTAGTTCAATTGAAAAATCAATGTCTCTTTTAGGGGGTACATGGGGGATTTCTTCTGGAAACACATCCTTAAACCCTCTAATTACTGGTAAGTTTTCTACAGCCTCTAATTTTTTTTTATGTCCCAACTCTTCCACTTGTACAACATACACTTGACAACCTTTTCTTCTTGTCCATTTTAGTTGTAATGTAGAAATTTTTCTGACAAATATTGGTTTCAATTTTCCTTTTTCTATCACAACTTTTCCTTCATCATCTATACAATGTATTGTTTTTTCTAATCAATTTACTATTGGTTTGTGTTTCTCTAGCCAGTCCATTCCTACTAACAGATCGTAGGATCGAAGAGGAAAAATATTTAAATGCATTTCATTTTCATATCCATTTAAATTTACAACGGTTTTTAGAAGTTTATGGGTCACTTTTCTCTTTGTTCTTGTAGCTAACTGCACTAACCATACTTACTGATTTTATTTTATTTTATATTACACTTCTCCACTATCTATGGACTGACATAACTTAAATTTTCACTTGGATCTATTAAAACAGAAACATGTTGTTCAACAATCATACATTTAATTTCTATCATGGTTGATTAGTGTTCAGCCTGTCGATATTCTAATGCAGCACTGATCCTAGGAATGTTTTGAGAAGTCACGTAGTAGGTGAGGTTCTCCACATCCCCAACACTTTAATGGTTCTTTCATTTTTACAGCACCTTCCTTTTTTCTATTTGTATCCATTTGTTTAGACCTAGTATGTGATTGTCCTGGTTGGTTTTCTCCACTCTTATTAACTTTCTTTCTTAGGTGGTTTTTGCAAAAAAAATCAGATATGCTGGTTTTACTCTTTTTATATTTGAGTCACCCTTCCATTTCTCTTTATTTTACCTATTTTTCAACTGCTCATTTTTTCCTTTAAACTGCAGATAACATAATATTTCTTTACGAACAACTTCATCCATTGCTTCTCGGTTATCAAGTTCAATTATTTCTTTATAGATAGTAGGTAGGCAGTTTAAAAATAATTATACTTTTCCCTTTTCTTCTCTGATATAAGGCACATAGCGAAGTATGTTCGTAAATTTTGTAAGAAAATCATCAATTGTGAGTTGTCCCAATCTTAGCTCATGAAATTTCTTCACTTTGTCATCATAATACCTCTCATTCAGGTATCTACACTTGAATTTGTCTTGAAAGTCTTTCGGGGTAACATTTTTTCTTCCAGCACGTGTACCATGTTTGTTTCTTCCCACCAAAGTGTGGCTTTACCCCGCAATTGGTAAATTTATAATCTGGCTTTCGTATTGCTTTCATATTCACATACCTTAAAGTATTTAACCATATTTAAGAGCCACACTTCCACATCCTCCTCCTTTTCACCATCAAAAGTTGGAAGTTTGATTTTGCGGAATTCCCCTTGTAACTCCTCTTTGTTTCTGGAATTATGTCGAGATTCTTCCCCACCCTCACACCATTCTAAGTTGGTTTCAGCTTCTTTCCTCTTTTTTCCATGGTCTTCACTTTCGTGACTAAACCGTGAGGTTAATTCCCTTATCAACCTTTCTTGCTCTTGACTGGCTTGCAACAATTGTTCATTGCTAGTCCTTAGTTGAACCATTTCACGTTGCATATCTCTTATCATGTCCAACAATTGAGAATTTTGATCTGGTGGGTTTCCCACACACCTTAGATCCACGTACAACTCCCCTTCTTCATTCATAATAGTAATTGTTTGTTTTTCAACATCAATCACTATACACGACATTTAATTAGTACACCAATTTCTGAAAAGAAGAATAAATTTTATTTTCTTATTTTTCATAGAATTATAATTTTGGATTTTTCTGTGTGGGGACATATAGCGCTAATCTTTTAAACAAGCTCCCTGATACCGCTTGTAACAACTCTACTTAACCTAAAAAAAAATATATTTAAAAATGGAAATTACACTGCTTTTCTGTCCTTTACTTATTTTATTTTTATTGCATGAGTAATACCTTTCAGATTATTAATAAATAACTTTACCTCGGTTCTTATTTTGTATAACCAATATTTATTTTTATTTTTCACAACTTCTCTACATATGTTTAATCCCTATACTATCCCCAGGAATTATCCTTAATTGATAATACATATGTTAAAGTTACCCTTAATGAATGTAGATAATTTCAACTATAAATGATCACATTATAATTAAGGTATAGTATAATATATATTGACCTCAACATATATATATATATATATATATATATTTAACTATACTTTTGGATATAATGTACCTATAGAATATTTAACAAAATATATTATATTTGAATTTCCCACTAGGGATGAACCATACCTTGGATATTTTTCGAATATATAGATATTTCCTATCCTCATAACCCTATCATTACACCTTTATTTCCTTTATATGCACTAATCCACCTACTATATTAAAATCGATTTATAACAATATTTATAAGGTCTCGTACATATGGTTACTTATCTCCATTCCCATTAACCTTATGTATAATTGCTTCGTAACTGAGATATCACCCTCACTGACATAACCATATAAATTTCCAGCCTCAGAATATATGCGATGATTGAAAAAATATTTAATTTATTGTTTTTGTGGATGAAATATCCTATGTATTTAATTTCACTATTAGCTCTATTAACTATACAGCCATAACTTCAATTCCTTATCGTTTAGTTTTTAACACTCATAAATGTTTTCGTACGTATGGTAATGATCTTCACATGGGCGTTGTCACGGTAGGCCAAATGTATGGTCGATGTACTTTCATTTTGATGGTATCGATCTATTCATATTTTTTCTCTATGTTAGAAGGATTTAGGTTAGGGTTTCGACATTGTTCATTCACTTGTCATTTTTTTCAACCCTAGCCGAGGACTTCCTTCTAATTTTTGGTTCATTTGCTCAAGTTATTCATGGTAAAATGACTCAGAGTCGACCTCCTTGAAAACATACCTTTGACCCTCTATTGTTTGGTGAGTCTGGTTTATCTTTGTGTTTGTTTCTCCAAATTTTTTGTATTAGAATTGTAATCGTTATTTTTTCTTTTTCATAGAATTTATACATGAAGATTTGTTACTTCTATGAGGTTATTTAATTCTGTGCATTATCATTTTTAGTTTTCATACTCAATTTATTTGGTTGTTGTATGGATGGTATTCTTAATCCTTCCTATGAACTCACCTTTCAAGAATAGATGTATTATTCCACCTCCAACTATTCCTAAGTTATAGATTTTAATCTTCTAACCGAGCCTCTATTTCCTGGGTTTATCATTCACTGAATGGTTTTACCACAAATTGACTTTTACTTCTCCTTATAAGAGAGAAGACTTTTATTTATATTGGTATATGTTTTTCGATTGGAATGTGGACTGGATTTTCCCCAAATTCATTTACCAAATTATTGATTTGTCACTTGGGTTTAAAATTAATTTGGATTAACTTTGATATGGATCTCTTGTAGAATTTCTTAGTGAATTTCCACCTTCCCCTCCAAATCATTTTTTTGGGAAATAGTTAGTTCTTATTTCTGAGTTTGATAAACTATTTTTTCTATCCCTTTCTTCTATCTGAATGGTTAATTCCACTCCTTCTTGGTATTTCCCAAAAAAATGATTTGGAGGGGAAGGTGGAAATTCACTAAGAAATTCTACAAGAGATCCATATAAAAGTTAATCCAAATTAATTTTAAACCCAAGTGACAAATCAATAATTTGGTAAATGAACTATTTTAAACAATTTTGGTTTGGATTGAACTATAATGGCTCTAATGTTTTTAACCAATCTCGATTTCACCGTATGGTGAAAATTTGATATGCACTCCGAGTGTGCCATCGTAATTTTTGTATAAAGTTCATGTCATTAGGTTATTAAAATAGACCATTTTATCTGTGTTTTTTATACAGTCACCTTGTTTCTCATTTACGGCCTTATTTCCCAATGGTGTTGCTTGTATACTTATATTCAATTTTAGAATTATTCTTTAATTCTCCTTCTTCACTTAATTAATGTTCTCTCTATCAAGTTATTTTTGAATGATACACATCTTTTCCTACTTCTATGGATAAGATATTTAGCAACGTATAACACGTCTCTACCTCAAATATTTATGTTTTTATCTTCAATGATACAGGGTATAACTTTTTCTAATAATCATTTACCGTTCTAGAAATTCAATTTAATTTCTTGTCACCCTAAGATATAGGGTTAAATTCATTAAATTTCAAATAAACTAAACAATGTTTTTGTATTCTAATTTATGGAAAATTGTTACATAATTTTTCATTATAACTCCATGTACTTTCCTATATATATATATCCTTCCAAAATTTATATATATTCAGGACACGGAGAGAGCCATTTGTCCGAGGACTTTAATGTGGTTTGCGGATAGTTCATAACTTCCTTATTTATGCTGATAGGGTAAGACTCTGCCCTATTTCGGATCTAATAATTTATATTTTAATAAAAAATCTAAATGTCACTTAGATTGTAATTTCTCACGATAAAATAGAATTATTATTGTTATCTTTTCTTAGAATAATTTGTGTTTTTCCAATACGGGAACAAACCTCTGGTTCTTGATTTGTCAATTTTTCACCATTGCTCATACCTAATTTACTATTTTTCAATCATCAACATAGGTATCTATTTTTCTAATCTTGTAGTTGAATTAGAAATCTCAATATGTATTTTAATTGATTGTAAGTAGCACACTTATTTTATTTCATGTATTTTTTGAATGTAATATCTCGCCATTTTCTTGTACAAGAATAATTTCTTCTGGTATTTTAACCAGGTACAATTTTAAATATTTCTTATTATAACAATTTCATTTCATCATTATTTTATAATAACTGATTTGAGTCTAACACTATTTTATGTGTTTACTTACACGTAAATTATGTTACCCAGAATTTCCTCACAAATTCTTCAAATTATTATCAAAGGCTCTGACGACAATTTTCGTCTGCCTCCTGGTTAGTCGTTCAAGTGTACAGATTTTAGTCATGTGGCTCTATTGATATTTATCAATGTATATGTACATTCTATAATTCATTTTAGTAAAAAATGACTTTCATTCAATATAACTTGGATAGTTGTAACTAATATTTTACTTGAGTTTTATTATATTTTTCTATTCATCTCTACCAGAGGAATTTCACATAATTTGAATAGTTATATGAATGGTTTGTGATTCCCTTTAGATATGCATGTTTCATCTATATGTATGAATATTTCATGGTTCCTTTTTATTAAAAATATTGCCTCTATATGTAAGCATGTTTCCTAAATTAGGAAATTGTAAAAATTGTATAGTTTAAATTTGAAGTATGTTAATTGTACAAATTTATACTTTCTTAATTTAAGTTCAATAAATCATTCAAATGAATACATATATATTTCAATATTAGTTTACAGAAAGAACTATGTATTTCTACTATGCTTGTCGATGTTTCTCTTAGTACAATTAGAATTATGTTTGATCCCAATGATGTGTTTTATATCCGTAATAAAAAAATTAACATATAACTAATAGCAGATTTAAACCCTTCTCTTTGGGTTTAGATATTTTGTGTGTTGGTCAACTATTTATTGAATTCTATGTAACTATAGAGACAAATTAACTATACCTGCTATATTTATACTTTTTTAAATACATATGAAACTTTATTTGGGGACACAATACCTTATCATAAAGGCTTTGCTTTGTAATTCAAGATATATTAAAGTTTTCCTGCTAAAATCATAACTAAATCGCATTTAATATTAATCAAATATCATCTTTATAATAGAATCGTATGGTGTAATTCTGAAACACAATTGTGCATACCAATTTTGGTAAAGACTATTTTCCACCCAACCTTGAGCTTTCATCCACAACTCCCCTTGAGCAGGGACCAATTTCTCCAAAGTGTAGACAACTTCTTGTCTACTTAGGAGTGGATTATTTAAGCTTTCTTTCCCTTAACATGTTTCCATAACTGCGTCCAATTAATTTAAGATGTTATTTTTCTTTAGCCTAGATTTTACTTTTATTTTTTCCACAAAAGCACTTTAAAACTAGTTTTTTGCTCTTTCTAGTTTTCTTTAACCTCTTCTGAGTAAATTTCCACTTTAATAAGGTATCTATTAGATTCTTACCTCTGATCTAATATTTCTATTTTATTTTATCTTTTTCTCCAAGGATTTTTGGATATTTTGGGAAAGTATTTGGATTTAATTCCATCCACATGGACTTGAAATCTTGGTCTCTAGTTTACTCTAGTCTTTTCACAATAATTAAATTACACATTTATTTAATTTAAAAATAATATGTCCATATATAGTTTTCCTTAAGGTCCACTTAACCTTTAGGATTCTCAAGTGTCTAAATAAAAGTAGAAAAATAGGTATATTACATCTAGCCTAACTTACTCTAGACTATCGTGTTGTAGACTAACCTACACTTACCTACTCTAGCCTATCTTACTCTATCCTAACCTACTCTAGCCTATGCTAGCCCAACCTACCCTACTCTAGCCTAGCCTACTCTAGCCTACTCTAGCCTACCATAGTCTACTCTAGAATAACCTAAATTATTCTAGCATAACCTAGCCTAATCTACCTTACTCAACTCTACTATATCCAAACCTACTATAGCCTAGACTAACCTAGCCTAACGTACTCTAGCATAGCCTAACCTAGCCTAACCTAGCGTACTCTAGCCTGGCATAACCTACTATAGCCTAACCTACTCTTACCTACTCTACCCTAGGCTAACCTACTCTAGCCCGACCTTCTCTAGCCTATCCTAACCTATCCTAGCCTACAATAGCATAACCTCGCCTAACCTACACTTGCCTAGCCTAACCTAGAATAACCTAGCCTAACCTAGCCTAATATAGCTTAGCTTACTCTAGTCTATCCTCGCCTAGCCTAGCCTAGCCTAGCCTACTCTATCTTAGCCTAGACTAGCCTAACCTACCCCAGTATACTCTATCCTAACATAGTTTAGCCTAGCTTAGCATACTCCGGCCTATCCCACTCTAGCCTAGCCTACTCTAGCCTAATCTAGTTTAACCTAGCCTACACTAGCCTAACCTAGCCCACGCTAGCCTAGCCTAGCCTACTCTAGCCTATTCTATCCAACTCTATCCTACTCTAGCCTACTTCAGCCTAGTCTACTCTTGCCTACTCTAGTGTAGCATAATCTAGCCTATCCTAGCCTATCTTAGCCTATTTTAGTCTAACCTAGCCTAGCCTACTCTAGCCTACACTAGCCTAGCCTATCCCACTCTATCCTACTCTAGCTTAGCCTAGCCTATCTTAGTCTACTCTAGCCTAACCTTGCCTAGGATACTCTATCCTAGCCTAGCCTAGCCTAATCTATCCTAGCCTAAGCTAGCCTACTCTAGCCTAATCTAACCTATCCCATCCTACTCTAGCCTACCTAGCCCAACCTACTCTAGCCTACCCTACTCTAGCCAACCTTACCCTCCTCTAGCCTCACCTAGCCTAATCTAGCCAAGCCTAATCTAGTGAACTCTAGCTTAGTCTAACATAGCATTTCTAGGCTACTCTAGCCTAGAATAGCCTAGCCTACTCTAGCCTACTCTAGCCTAACCTAGACTAGCCTAGTCTACTTTAGCATAGCCTAGCCTACTGTACTCTACCTACCTTACCCTACTCTAGCCCAGCATAACGTCGCCTACTCTAGCCTAGTCTAGCCTAATCTAGCCTAGCATAGCCTACTTTAGGCTACTCTAGCCCAGCCTAGCCTACTCTAGCCCAATCTAGCCTAGCCTAGCCTACTTTAGCCTAGCCTAGTCGAGGCCACTCTAGCCTACCCTACCCTACCCTACTATAGCATATCCTAGCTTGGCCTACTCTAGCCTACCCTCGCCTACCCTAGCCTACTCTAGCATAGCCTTCGCTAGCCTATCCTAGCCTATCCTACCTTAGCTTACTCTAGCAAACTCTAGCCTATCCTAGCTTAGCCAAGCCTACTCTAGGCTACTCTTTCCTACCCTACTCTAGTGTACCCTACCCTAGCCTACTCTAGCCCAATCTAGCCTAGCCTAGCCTACTCTAGCCTAGCCTAGTCGAGGCCACTCTAGCCTAGCCTACCCTACCCTACTATGGCATATCCTAGCTTGGCCTGCTCTAGCCTACCCTCGCCCACAGGGGCTTCACTCAATCAACCGCTGACATATCGCCTGCGTTCATGGCATACTAAACAATACCCCTAATTTGACTATATATCGGAAAATACCTCTAAAAATCACATTATTTAACCCCCTACCAATATGAACCCAATACACCTCCCCAATTTAAAAAACCCCTACTCCCACTAGATATTGTAGGTATCCATTTTTTCATTAACATTTTTTATACCCCCTTTATCTTTTTTCATTAACTTTGAGCTCCATTTTTTATACCTGCCAATATAAAAACCCTTTACCCCCTATATATCCCCCAATATATTAAGTCAATTTTTCCTCAATATATATCCCCCAATATGAACCCACGTGGTATGGTATTGCTCCCCTAGTGAAGCTCCTGTGCCCTCGCCTACCCTAGCCTACTCTAGCATAGCCTACGCTAGCCTATCGTAGCCTATCCTACCTTAGCTTACTCTAGCCTACTCTAGCCAATCCTGGCTTAGCCAAGCCTACTCTAGGCTACTCTGTCCTACCCTACTCTAGTGTACCCTACTCTGTCCTACCCTACCCTACTATAGCATATCCTAGCTTGGCCTACTCTAGCCTACCCTCGCCTACCCTAGCCTACTCTAGCATAGCCTATGCTAGCCTATCCTAGCCTATCCTACCTTAGCTTACTCTAGCCTACTCTAGCCTATCCTGGCTTAGCCAAGCCTACTCTAGGCTACTCTGTCCTACCCTACTCTAGTGTACTTTAGCCTAGCCTACTCTAGTGTACTCTATTCTAGCCTAGCCCACTCTAGCCCAACTTATCTTAGCCTACTTTAGCCTAGACCACTCTGGCCTACCCAACCCTACTCTAGCCTAGCCTTAGCTTGGCCTATATTAGCCTAGCCTAGCCTATTTTATCCTAGCCTAGCATATTCTAGCATAGCCTAACCTAGCCTAACCTAGCCTAACCTGCTCTAGCCTAACCTACTCTAACCTAACCTACCCTAACCTGCTCTAGCCTAACCTACTCGAGCCTAACTTACTCTGGCTAAACCTACCCTAACCTACTCTAGTGTAGCATATCCTAACCTAGCCTAGCCTAACCTAACCTAACCTTTCCTAGCTTAACCTAGCCTAACCTAGCCTTACCTAGCCTAACATAGCCTATCCTTACCTAGCCTAGCCTAACCTAGCCTAAACTAGCCTAAGTTAACCTAGCCTAGCCTAGCCTACCCTACTCTAGGCTACTCTAGCTTAGCCTACTCTAGGCTACTCTAGCCTAGCCTACTCTAACCTACTCTACCCTAACCTAGCCTAGCCTAGCCTAGCCTACTCTAGTCTAGCCTAGCTTAGCCGACTCTAGCCTACCCTATTCTAGACTACCCTACCCTGGCCTAGCCTAGCCTAGCCTAACCTAGCCTAACTTAACCTAGCCTAACCTAACCTAACCTAGCCTAGCCTTACCTAGCCTAACGTAGCCTAACGTAGTACTTATATATAAAAGTATTATCATTTTATATTATATAAATGAAAACATTTTTTCTTTGTACATTATGTTATTTTAATTAAAAATATATATCATACTACATTTTATCATTAATAAAATACAATGGAGAACTTGAATAACATATTAAATATTTAATTTGAAAATCATTTAAAAACATCAATTAAACTAAACTATATTAATAAATAAATCATTTAAAAACAAATTAAATTAAATGCTATTAATAAAAATTTAAATATAAGAAAATGTATTTACAAATTAAATGTATGAATGTACAATTTAAAATACATTGAACTTAACCACAATAAAGTAAAAACAAAATATAAGATAATTTATAAGATATAAATGGAAAATTTATTTTTAAATTAAAGATATATTTCTGAAATGTAAAAACATAATTAAAAATTATTTTAAAAATTCCAATAATCTAAAACTAATTTTTTAAAGAAATTAATTTTTTTTATTAAAAAAATATGCAAAACTAATTTTGAAAACCACATATTAAATCAACTAATACTTTTAATTAAAAAAAAGAACTTTAAAAAAAAAAAAAAAAAAAAAAAATTAAATAAAACCACAGACAAATAAACATAATAAAATGATCTAATACTAACAGAATATTGATTGAATCTATAAAACAAATGTAATAAATTAAACCTAATTAAAAAAGCAAAAACTATTGTCACAAAACCAACTCTTCACGTAATTAAATAAGTTAACAAAAAGAAAACTGAAATGAACGAATTAGGTTTCCTCGAAAACTGAAAACTGAAATGATCTTTGAAGAGCAGAGCTTCTAAGATGAATAGAATCTACAACTATGACCAAATTAAGACACGTGGTTTTACTATAAAATACCCAATTAACTGAAAATACCTTATTCTTTATTCTTTTTGTGGTTTACTGGAAAAAAATAATCAATAAATAGAATCGAATTAGAATTTCAGTATTTTCTTCTCTCATTCGATCTAATTAGGTATCTCTATTGTGCAACAGTTCAATTTGTATAATCGATCAAGATACCTAACGATTTCATAGGTTTATTTGTAAAATTTGAAAGAAAATGTTTATAATTTTATTAATTTATAAATATTTATAAATATTTCTGTTTTAAATATTTTAAATATTTATATTTTTAAAATAAATTAAAAATTAACTCATAGTCAAATTATTTATAATCTATGAAATCAAAACCCTCAAGCCACACGTTAAAAACCATTGAAAAAAAAAAAAGTCAATATGGCGAGAGATTTGATTTATACTTCATATTGAAAAAAAAAGAAGTCAATATGGGGAGAGATGTGATTTATACTTCATATTTCATAGATCCAGAACAAAGAAATATTTAAATTTTACCCAGATTGACTTACAATTTATTCCACACTAATTCTATCGAGCACCTCTTTGCAAATCACTCCTGAATAATTATGAATATTTTGTTGAAATTTGAGCAGTTTAAAATTGCACAGTTGATCGTTAGAAACTTAAGAAATAGGAACTCATGTTTGCTGAAATTACAAGATTGGTGTCTGTTTTGAGAGTAGGAAACGTAACTGTATTTGTAATTGAAGCCCATGGAAGCTAAAATGAATTAATACGAAACTAAGAAACTATGGCTTCGCTGAGAGTAGAGGAAACCAAAAGGAAAATGGAAGAATAAAACTGACATGAATGTACTGGGTTGTTCCAATCCATCACATAAAAGAATCAATCCCTTAGGATAATTGTTACAGTAACGGAAGAAATGCCCTGAATGAGATTTGAGATAAGCGAAATGAACACTGTAGCGTTAACTTTTTCATAGTACAGAGAATCAATGTAATGGGTGCTCTTACAAATAGGGTATTAATAACATTAATTTATCCATACTACAAAGAACCATTAAAATATAATGGGTGCGAGTACAAACACAGTATTAATCCAAAAATTTTAGAACCAGTGGAAAATGATAGAGAAGTCAGCCTATTTAGTTCAAGAAGCAGAAGAAAATGAAGAGGCAGAAACTTACCTATAGTCTAGCGCAAAACTAGGTTTCTTTAGAGTCATGTTTACAGCTAACTATCGTTCTATGTTTTACCTCTCAGAAAACAATTCAATTCAGAAGGCATATGAGAAAATGAGAAACCCAGTGGAAAAAATATTTACAAAAGTAACGTCTGTAACTAACTTATGAATTCGGATTTTCAAAGTACACTAAGATTAGGACAACTATCGAAAGGTATTGTGGGCACAACTTTTTGGATGTACGAGACAGACTATCCTCTCTTGTCCTACGTTTCCAGTTTTTTATAATATTATCTTATTTGCTAATTTTATCTTATTCGTAGGTTTAAGGAAAAATAAAAAATAGATGAAGCCCTGCATATCGAATTGGAAGGTTGATTTTAGGTGAATTGAATTGAAACCAAATTATTATCATTCAAGATGGACTCCAAAAAATTACGAAAGAAACCTACCTGCAGCTGTGCTGAACGAGTCTTGTTATTTCCAGGCGGTTGAGTGAGAATCTATTCACTTATTCTTGATCTGTTCACAGGCGGTTGAGTGAGATTCTATTCACTTATTCTGGATCTGTTCACAGAACAATGAAAATTAAAAAGCCAAGAAGACGCCAAAAAACAGGTTAAAGAATATAGAAACATCAAAGAAACAGGTTAAAGAATATAGAAACTACGTAGACCCTCCATTGAATAATTATAACTAAATTAGTGAATGAAGTCAAATGAAACAGAACAGGGTTGAGATTATGAGATAATTTGAGAACATCAACAAAATTCAAATAAACTATGAGCAAGTTAAGATTTTAATACAGGCAAACCTAGCTGTAATTTATTGAAATTAATGTGGATTTATCATTACAATCGAACCTGCAAATTAATTATTGCTGGAGTCACTTCTCTTCATCCACAATAACATTACGAAGGCGCAAACAAATCCACTGTACTCTTGGAACAGTCAGTTCGAACAATAATGCACATAATTAGAAAACAGTTTTGATAATCGAAAACCTCATTATATAACTATGCCTCAGCTTTTTTTTTTAATGAACTGCTAATTTGTGAGGGACGGTGCCACGTGCCACGTGATTTTTAGCCGTTTGGTTTCTAGCCGTTTGAGGGGATGGAACCACATCATTTCTAGTCGTTTGGATTAACTTTTAAAAAGGTAACATGCTACTTTTTTTTACTTTCTATTACCGTTCATAAATACATTCTATCTACTTTCTATTACTTTCTATTATTGTTTTCATAAATACATTCTATCCACCTACATTGTCATCAATTGGTGACATGTCATGTAGTTATAATGAAATCAGCTAACAAAACATAAACCATTCCATGCTTAAAAGGCTTATTATGCAATTATAATATTTATCTTAAAAGATAATAGTGAGAAGTGTTGCATGTATTGATGGATAGAAGAATAACCGTAATGAAATGTAAAATCTGGAAAATATTATATTTAATAATATTAAAAGTTTATACTTTCAATGTGAATAAAGGATATTTTTTATAAATAATACATGAAATTTTTGTTTTAAATATTATTAAAAAATAACATGTCTATTAAATTTAGTACAGGTCGAAGGTTATATTCGTTAGTACAGGTCCAAGGTTATATGGGTTATGGATTATAGAAACATATTAAAATAATAAAGTCTTGAGTTATATGTATTATGGAACATAGAGATTAGGGGTTATGTATGATATGTATTTGTTAGAATTATATTTTTACTAAATTTTATGAGAATAAGTAAATATGAAAATCAAAGAACATGTAAATCAACAAATTATCCACCCAAATGAACACAATATGCATCTTAAGGAAAAGGAAAGCAAAGAATATCTTATTGGAAAAGCATGGAAAATAGTTCTATCTATGAAAATTTTCTCCGAAGATTTTCAGTGGTCTAGATGTCGGTAGGTCCACCTGTGTCATCCACTTAATACTGTGGTGGCCAACAAGGTAGCTTCCCTTGTGGTAGGCATACTTTTTATACATGAGATTTTATTGAGGTGATTTTTACACCATTATAAAGGTCACTATATGAAGAATTGTGTCACAACATTGTATGATAATATTATGAATTTTGGAGGAATTTCAATTTGATTTCCTAATATGTATCTACAAAATTTTGAGTCTTGAGTCTCTTAATTGCGACTTGCCACTAACTTTAAAGGTACTCCCCCAATAGAAACAACCAATGTATGGCGCATAAAAGTAGGAATATACATCTTAGTAACCAATGGAATGAAAGTGGACATAATGACTCCTTATTTTACATTTCAAAAGTGGGAAGAAGTCCTTATATATTGGATGAGCCACTATAACGGCATGTGAGAACTACACAGAAAGGAAAAGAGGATCACAAAAATGAGGTTTATGCAATCGAACAAGTGAAGAGTCTAAATGTATCTACAAAGAAGGGTTGTAATTGAGTGGAAGATGCTCATTGACGTATTCAAATTGAATGTATTAATCTTCCTTTCCATCTCATGTGTGAGTCCCTTTATTATTATTTATGCATAAATACTATTGATTAATGGTTTGTGATTCCTCTACCTTTGGAATAAATTATCTAAAAATTATTGACTCAAGTATATTTTCATCTAACTACTTACTTCTTGAGGCCCCTAGACATCGAGACATACCTTTCTACTATTGTTCTCGAATTAGCTAATATCCAATCCTCTCTATTATGATAGTCTCATAACCATTATTACCTAATGGAACTCTATCTCTATCATCTAACAAGTGTTTCAAGTTCTATTAGTATTGTGGCCCAAGCAGAAAATAACGGTTCAGACCTCACAATAGATCAAAACTCAATAGTTGACCTCCTCACACTATCGTCCATGTCACTTTATACTGTCATCCAATTGCCATTTTAGCACCATTTCACATGCTAATCTATATCACGTTTCCACATAATTTATCCATGTCAACAACATGTCATCTCCAAGTCTATGCCACATCGGTGCAATAAAACCCCCACGTTGATTCCATATGACCACCACATTAGTGCCACATCATCATCATGTAAGAGTCATGTAATCTCTATGTGAGTTGCTCATTAAACTAAATTTTCATCTTCAAAGTTAGGTCCCTTATCAACTTTGGTAAAATTGGAAGAAATATCTCATAGGAGGGCCTAAGGATCACTTAAAAATATTTAACTATACATCACCCTTAACTAATGGAAAATATGAATTTTGTTATAATCAAGCAGCTAAGCTTCTGATTCTTACATAAATTTTGGCATTGACCTCCCAATATCCTAACCAAACACTCAACAACTCCCTAACTTCTCATTAAGCAATAGAAGTTTGGATTATATCTACATTTGGAGTTTCCACAAGACTCGAATGCATTCTCTAATATTTGAAAACAAAAAGTTGAATGCTTGAATGAAGAAAACTCTATAGCCCTTTTTATATAGCTCTTAGTCATTGATCATGATTTATGCATGAACGTAAAAAAATACACATATAACTATAAATACAAAAATGTAGCAGAGATGACAGTTCATTTCGTTAACATCAAAGAACTAAAATTTGTTTATAGACATAGTGGAAATAAACTAGTTAGGGCATTGGTAGCTTATATTTGAGAAGAGATGTGGTGGCTACAGGCCTCTGAACTGTGTTACAATGAGGCTTGAAGGCCTTTTTATTATTGAGAAACAATGGAAAACCCTAACCATCAAAAAACCTAACACTAGGAGATGAAGTACCAAAACTGTGTGCCTTGTTTGGGTAAATTGGTACTTCAACTTCCTGGGGACGTAACTTTGGCATATGATCTTCGTTTGATATGCTCAATACCTCGTCAAAAATCTCTATCTAAGGAATAAAACTTTTGAGTGAGAAACATTGGTTGAAATCCCATGTTGCTCCCATTTTTCCAAAAAAACTTCGTTTAGGGCCTCAAAACAACTCCGGAAGTTCAGGACCCAAAAAATTGCTAAAAATAGTAAAATGTGTTGAAACTAAAAAACTAAAAGAACCAATGGTGAGGGTCCAAATGGAATAGGTTGGTGGCCATCAGTATCCACCTGGATCGTTCATGGCCCTTATGTTATCCATATAACAAAGAGATTAGGATGAGGCCTTCCGATCAATAATTTTTGTTTACATTGTTTCTCTAATGAACTCCATCCCAAAATTTCTCTCCATCCTAGAAAGTTTCCAATCCTCAAATTTCTCCATGGTAGGAAAGTTGGTAGATGGGTATTGATGGTTGATAATGAATTTGAAAAGGAAGTGAAGGAAGACTTCTCATGTATATGAAAACTAAGTCACAATTCAACTCATCTCATGGAAGCTGAGGCAATTGTATTCTTATTAAAACACACATGAAGGAGAAGGCAACAAGCTATATGCATATAGGAAGTTGGAGCATGTCACCATGAATTCCAAGTGATTATACATAAGAAAAGTAATAAAACATAATAGAACAACAGACTATGTGTATAAAGGAAGTTGGAGCACGTAATCATGAATTCCAAGTGATTATACAACCAAAACACTAGAGAGAAGTAAAATACTAATATAAGAAACATACATAAGAATACAGATAAGAATCTCAGGTTTGAAATAGGATACTCCAACTCTATATTATTCATAGACAAATATTACAAGAGTAGTTCTTACATAACAGAACACTAATACAAAATTGTCTAGATATTTATGCAGAACACTATTCATTAAACACATGAATGTAGCAGGTGCATTTGTAAGCCCAAAGGGTAGGAATACAAATTCATAATGTCCATACCTAATTCTAAATGTTGTTTTGTTGATGTCCTCACCTTTAATTATGAGTTGGTGATATCTGGTTCTTAAATCAATTTTAGAGAATATATTAGATCCTCTCACTTGGTCAAATAAATCTTATATACTTAGTAGAGGATACCTATTCTTAATGGTTAACTTATTTAGTTGTTTGTAATCAATACACATTTCGAATGTGCCATGTTTCTTTTTAACAAATAGCATTGGTGCTCCCCAAGGAGACACACTTGGTCTGATGTACCATCTGTCAAACAATTCTTGCAATTGAAGTTTCCGTTCTAGTATTTTAGGAGTACTCATTCTATAGGGTGCTCTAGAAACAAGTGTAGCTCTTGGTACTAGTTCAATTGAAAAATCAATGTCTCTTTTAGGGGGTACATGGGGGATTTCTTCTGGAAACACATCCTTAAACCCTCTAATTACTGGTAAGTTTTCTACAGCCTCTAATTTTTTTTTTTATGTCCCAACTCTTCCACTTGTACAACATACACTTGACAACCTTTTCTTATTGTCCATTTTAGTTGTAATGTAGAAATTTTTCTGACAGATATTGGTTTCAATTTTCCTTTTTCTATCACAACTTTTCCTTCATCATCTATACAATGTATTGTTTTTTCTAATCAATTTACTATTGCTTTTTGTTTCTCTAACCAGTCCATTCCTACTAACAGATCGTAGGATCCAAGAGGAAAAATATTTAAATGCATTTCATTTTCATATCCATTTAAATTTACAACGGTTTTTAGAAGTTTATGGGTCACTTTTCTCTTTCTTCTTGTAGCTAACTGCACTAACCATACTTACTGGTTTTATTTTATTTTATCTTACACTTCTCCACTATCTATGGACTGACATAACTTAAATTTTCGCTTGGATCTATTAAAACAGAAACATGTTGCTCAACAATCATAACTTTAATTTCTATCATGGTTGATTAGTGTTCAGCCTGTAGATATTCTAATGTAGCACTGATCCTAGGAATGTTTTGAGAAGTCACGTAGTAGGTGAGGTTCTCCACATCCCCAACACTTTAATGGTTCTTTCATTTTTACAGCACCTTCCTTTTTTCTATTTGTATCCATTTGTTTAGACCTAGTATGTGATTGTCCTGGTTGGTTTTCTCCACTCTTATTAAATTTCTTTCTTAGGTGGTTTTTGCAAAAAAAATCAGATATGCTGGTTTTACTCTTTTTATATTTGAATAACCCTTCCATTTCTCTTTATTTTACCTATTTTTCAACTGCTCATTTTTTCCTTTAAACTGCAGATAACATAATATTTCCTTACGAACAACTTCATCCATTGTTTTTTGATTATACTTTAGGTAGGCAGTTTAAAAATAATTATACTTTTCCCTTTTCTTCTCTGATATAAGGCACATAGCGAAGTAAGTTCGTAAATTTTGTAAGAAAATCATCAATTGTGAGTTGTCCCAATCTTAGCTCATGAAATTTCTTCACTTTGTCATCATAATACCACTCATTCAGGTATCTACACTTGAATTTGTCTTGAAAGTCTTCCCAGGTAACATTTTTTCTTCCAGCACGTGTACCATGTTTGTTTCTTCCCACCAAAGTGTGGCTTTACCCTGCAATTGGTAAATTTATAATCTGGCTTTCGTATTGCTTTAATATTCACATACCTGGAAGTATTTAACCATATTCAGGAGCCAAGCTTCCACATCCTCCTCCTTTTCACCATCAAAAGTTGGAAGTTTGATTTTGCGGAATTCCCCTTGTAACTCCTCTTTGTTTATGGAATTATGTCGAGATTCTTCCCCACCCTCACACCATTCTAAGTTGGTTTCAGCTTCTTTCCTCTTTTTTCCATGGTCTTCACTTTCGTGATTAAACCGTGAGGTTAATTCCCTTATCAACCTATCTTGCTCTTGACTAGCTTGCAACAATTGTTCATTGCTAGTCCTTAGTTGAACCATTTCACGTTGCATATCTCTTATCATGTCCAACAATTGAGAATTTTGATCTCATGGGTTTCCCACACACCCCAGATCCACGTACAACTCCCCTTCTTCATTCATAATAGTAATTGTTTGTTTTTGCACTTCAATCACTATACATGACATTTAATTAGTACACCAATTTCTGAAAAGAAGAACAAATTTTATTTTCTTATTTTTCATAGCATTATAATTTTGGCTTTTTCTGTGTGGGGACACATAGCCCTAGTCTTTTAAACAAGCTCCCTAATACCATTTGTAAAAACTCTACTTAACCCCAAAAAAATTATATTTAAAAATGGAAATGACAGTGCTTTTCTGTCCTTTACTTATTTTATTTTTATTGCATGAGTAATACCTTGCAGATTATTAATAAATAAATTTACCTCAGTTCTTATCTTGCATAATCAATATTTATTTTTACTTTTCACAACTTCTCTACATATGTTTAATCCCTATACTGTCCCCAGGAATTATCCTTAATTGATAATACATATGTTAAAGCTACCCTTAATGAATGTAGAGAATTTCAACTATAAATGATCACATTATAATTAAGGTATAGTATAATATATATTGACCTCAATATATATATATATATATATATATATATATATGTAACTATACTTTTGGATATAATGTACCTATAGAATATTTAACAAAATATATTATATTTAAATTTCCCACTAGGGATGAACCGTACCTTGGATATTTTTCGAATATATATATATTTCCTATCCTCATAACCCTATCGTTACACCTTTATATCCTTTATATGCACTAATCCACCTACTATATTAAAATCGATTTAGAACAATATTTATAAGGTCTCGTACATATGGTTACTTATCTCCATTCCCATTAACCTTATGTATAATTGCTACGTAACTGAGATATCACCCTCACTGACATAACCATATAAATTTCCAGCCTCAGAATATATGTGATGATTGAAAAAATCTTTAATTTATTGTTTTTGGGGATGAAATATCCTATGTATTTAATTTCACTATTAGTTCTATTAACTAGACAACCATTACTTTAATTCCTTATCATTTAGTTTTTAACAATCATAAATGTTTTTGTACCTATGGTAATGATCTTCACATGGGCGTTGTTAGGGTAGGCCAAATGTATGGTCGATGTACTTTCATTTTGATGGTATGGATCTATTCGTATTTTTTCTCTACGTTAGAAGGATTTAGGTTAGGGTTTCGACATTGTTCATTTACTTGTCATTTTTTTCAACCCTAGCCGAGGACTTCCCTCTAATTTTTGGTTCATTTGCTCAAGTTATTCATGGTAAAATGACTCAGAGTCGACCTCCTTGACGACATACCTTTGACCCTTTATTGTTTGGTAAGTCTGGTTTATCTTTGTGTTTGTTTCTGCAACTTTTTTTGTATTAGAATTTTAATCGTTATTTTTTCTTTTTCATAGAATTTATACATGAAGATTTGTTACTTCTATGAGGTTATTTAATTCTGTGCATTCTGATTTTTAGTTTTCATACTCAATTTATTTGGTTGTTGCATGGATGGTATTCTTAATCCTTCCTATGAACTCACCTTTCGGGAATAGATGTATTATTCCACCTCCAACTATTCCTAAGTTATAGATTTTAATCTTCTAACCGGGTCTCTATTTCCTGGGTTTATCTTTCACTGAATGGTTTTACCATAAATTGACTTTTACTTCTCCTTAGAAGAGAGAAGACTTTTATTTATATTGGTATATGTTTTTCGATTGGAATGTGGACTGGATTTTCCCCAAATTCATTTACCAAATTATTTATTTGTCACTTGGGTTTAAAATTAATTTGGATTAACTTTGATATGGATCTCTTGTAGAATTTCTTAGTGAATTTCCACCTTCCCCTCCAAATCATTTTTTTCGGAAATAGTTAGTTCTTATCTCTGAGTTTGATAAACTATTTTTTCTATCCCTTTCTTCTATCTGAATGGTTAATTCCACTCCTTCTTGGTATAGTATTTGAAACTATTTTGGTTTGGATTAAACTATAATGGCTCTAATGTTTTTAACCAATCTCGATTTCATCGTTTGGGTAAAATTTGATATGCACTCCCAGTGTGCCATCATAATTTTTTTACAAAGGTCATGTCATTAGGTTATTAAAATAGACCATTTTATCTGTGTTTGTTATACAGTCACCTTGTTTCTCATTTACGGCCTTATTTCCCAATGGTGTTGCTTGTATACTTATATTCAATTTTAGAATTATTCTTTAATTCTCCTTCTTCACTTAATTAATGTTCTCTCTATCAAGTTATTTTTGAATGATACACATCTTTTCCTACTTCTAGGGATAAGATATTTAGCAATGTATAACACGTCTCTACCTCAAATATTTCTGTTTTTATCTTCAATGATACATGGTTTAACTTTTTCTAATAATCACTTTATCGTTCTAGAAATTCAATTTAATTTCTTGTCACCCTAAGATATAGGGTTAAATTCATTAAATTTCAAATAAACTAACCAATGTTTTGTATTCTAATTTATGGAAAATTGTTACATACCTTTTATCATAACCCTATGTACTTCTATATATATATATATATATATATATATATATATATATATATATATATATATATATATATATATATATATATATATATATATATATATATCCTTCCAAAAGTTATATACATTCAGGACACAGAGAGAGCCATTTGTCCGTGGACTTTAATGTGGTTTGCGGATAGTTCATAACTTCCTTATTTATGTTGATAGGGTAAGACTCTGCCCTATTACGGATCTAATAATTTATATTTAAATAAAAAATCTGAATTTCACTTAGATTGTAATTTCTCACAATAAAATAGAATTATCACTGTTATCTTTTCTCAGAATAATTTGTGTTTTTCCAATACGGGAACAAACCTCTTGTTCTTGATTTGTCAATTTTTCACCATTGCTCATACCTAATTTACTATTTTTCAATCATCAACATAGGTATCTATTTTTCAATCTTGTAGTTGAATTAGAAATCTCAATATGTATTTTAATTGATTGTAAGTAGCACACTTATTTTATTTCATGTATTTTTTGAATGTAATATCTCTTCTGGTATTTTAACCAGGTACAATTTTAAATATTTCTTATTATAAAAATTTCATTTCATCATTATTTTATAATAACTGATGTGAGTCTAACACTATTTTATGTGTTTACTTACAGGTAAATTATGTTACCCAGAATTTCCTCACAAACTCTTCAAATTATTATCAAAGGCTCTGACGACAATTTTCGTCTGCCTCTTGGTTAGTCGTTCAAGTGTACAGATTTTAGTCATGTGGCTCTATTGATATTTATCAATGTATATGTACATTCTATAATTCATTTTAGTAAAAAATGACTTTCATTCAATATAACTTGGATAGTTGTAACTGATATTTTACTTGAGTTTTATTATATTTTTCTATTCATCTCTAGCAGAGGAATTTCCCATAATTTGAACAGTTATATAAATCGTTTGTGATTCCCTTTTGATATGCATGTTTCATCTATATGTATGAATATTTCATGGTTCCTTTTTAATAAAAATATTGCCTCTATATGTATGCATGTTTCCTAAATCAGGAAATTGTAAAAATTGTATAGTTTAAATCTGAAGTATGTTAATTTTAAAAATTTATACTTTCTTAATTTAAGTGCAATAAATCATTCAAAAGAATACATATATATTTCAATATTAGTTTACAGAAAGAACTATGTATTTCTACTATGCTTGTCAATGTTTCTCTTAGTACAGTTAGAACTATGTTTGATCCCAATGATGTGTTTTATATCTGTAATAAAAAAATTAACATAGAACTAATAGCAGGTTTAAACCCTTCTCTTTTGGTTTAGATATTTTGTGTGTTGGTCAACTATTTATTGAATTCTATGTAACTATAGAGAGAAATTAACTATACCTGCTATAGTTATACTTTTTTTAAATACATATGACACTTTATTTCCAGGGACACAATACCTTAGCACAAAGGCTTGTAATTCAAGATATAAAGTTTTCAGTTAAAATCATAACTAAATCGCATTTAATATTAATCAAATATCATCATTATAATAGAATCGTAAGAAAAAATTTAACAATTGTGCATACCAATTTTGGTAAAGACTATTTTCCACCCAACCTTGAGCTTTCATCCACAACTCCCCTTGAGCAGGGACCAATTCCTCCAAAGTGTAGACAACTTATTGTCTACTTAGGAGTGGATTATTTAAGATTTCTTTCCCTTAGCATGTTTCCATAACTGCGTCCAATTAATTTAAGATGTTATTTTCCTTTAGCCTAGATTTTACTTCTTTTTTTTCCACAAAAGCACTTTAAAACTGGTTTTTTGCTCTTTCTAGTTTTATTTAACCTCTTCTGAGTAAATTTCCACTTCAATAAGGTATCTATTAGATTCTTACCTCTGATCTAATATTTCTATTTTATTTTATTTTTTTCTCCAAGGATTTTTGGATATTTTGGGAAAGTATTTTGATTTAATTCCATCCTCATGGACTTGAAATATTGGTCTCTAGTTTACTCTAGTCTTTGCACAATAATTAAATTACCCATTTATTTAATTTAAAAATAATATGTCGACATATAGTTTTCCTTTAGGTCCACTTAACCTTTAGGATTCTCAAGTTTCTAAATAAAAGTAGAAAAATAGGTATATTACATCTAGCCTAACTTACTCTAGAATATCCTATTGCAGCCTAACCTACGCTTACATACTCTAGCCTATCTTACTCTATCCTAATCTACTCTAGCCTATGCTAGCCTAACCTACCCTACTCTAGCCTAGCCTACTCTATCCTACTCTAGCCTACCATAGTCTACTCTAGAATAACCTAATATATTCTAGCATAACCTAGCCTAATCTACCTTACTCAACTCTACTATATCCAAACCTACTATAGCCTAGACTAACCTAGCCTAACCTACTCTACCATAGCCTAACCTAGCCTAACCTAGCGTACTCTAGCCTGGCATAACCTACTATAGCCTAACCTACTCTTACCTACACTACCCTAGCCTAACCTACTCTAGACCGACCTTCTCTAGCCTATCCTAACCTATCCTAGCCTACAATAACATAACCTCGCCTAACCTACACTTGCCTAGGCTAACCTAGAATAACCTACCCTAACCTAGCCTAATCTAGCTTAGCTTACTCTAGTCTATCCTCTCCTAGCCTAGCCTAGCCTACTCTATCTTAGCCTAGACTAGCCTATCCTAGGGTAGCCTATCCTCGCCTACTCTAGCCTAGCCTACCCTAATCTAGCCTAGCCTACCCTAATCTAGCCTAACCTACCCCAGTATACTCTATCCTAACATAGTTTAGCCTAGCTTAGCATACTCCGGCCTACCCCACTCTAGCCTAGCCTACTCTACCCTACTCTAGTTTAACCTAGCCTACTCTAGCCTAACCTAGCCTACGCTAGCCTAGCCTAGCCTACTCTAGCTTATTCTATCCAACTCTATCCTACTCTAGCCTACTTCAGCCTGGTCTAGTCTTGCCTACTCTAGTGTAGCATAACCTAGCCTATCCTAGCCTATCTTAGCCTATTTTAGTCTAACCTAGCCTAGCCTAGCCTACTCTAGCCTACACTAGCCTAGCCTATCCCACTCTATCCTACTCTAGATTAGCCTAGCCTATCTTAGTCTACTGTCACACCTCCCAAAAAAAAAACAAATTTCTTGTGATTTAACTTGTATGTCTTTGTCTATCTATTCCACCAATTCATTTTAGGTTCCTCCATTCACAACTAATTAAACATTAATTTGGATAAGAGGTAACAACCCCTATTTTTTTTGTTCTAGTTATTATGTTAACCCTTAAACCTTTTTAACTATCATGTTCGACACGCTTATATACAAAATCTATGTATCCATTGCAATATCAACCATCCACGTGAATTACCCCTATATACGTAATAGTGTCATCATAGTCTACTTGGGACGCTCGTATATATATAAAATCATGCACTATGGTTACACCGCCATGGTATATGTTTTGGGGTATTAACTAAGGGTTAAATCTAACATTTCGGATATCGGTGATATAAGTACATACGCATAGGTATGATTCCCAATTATGAAATCAACCTCATACCTACCGATCGTTAGTGTCAGTAGTTAGTGATAACACATTATGTGATTAATGTAATAGTTACCAAATCGTTGAGGTAGTTCTTATTTATTCCAAATGTATATAGTTCCAAAACCCTAATATGCGTTTAACCCTAACCTAAGTGATCTTTGGCGCAATCTTACACGTAACTCTCATCTATTGATATTACACTGTTTCAGGTAGGTATGCCGTGCCCGCGTTCCACGCATTGATCTGGAGAAATTTGTACCAACAGAGATCCGTCTTTTGGCTGAGAGAGGGCACGCGTCCTACCCTTCCTCGCTACCAGGTTACGTAATCTAGACTTGCGTGTTCCTGGTTCACGCTACGGGAGATTTTATTTCAAGAGATTTGTACCACTACTGCTGCGCAGGGCACGTTTCAACCACAGCTGGAGGAGCAGTGGGTAAGAGGTCCTATCGGCCGGAAGAACTCATGACTTCGCCGAATTTTCGTTTTCCAGGTACCTTGATAAGGTATTAAATAATATTAACCCTTACAGGATGGTACCAAGGTTTCTGTCCGACGACTTTGTTATAATCCCCCTCGGGATTTCGTCAAGCTCAAGATCTTCGAAGTGTTAATGCATACTTTCCTGTTCTGGATTTCACAATTTCTTTTATCGTTTTTATCTTAGACTCCTGAATTCTTATTATTTAATCTTCCATTGCCTGGCTGTTCTACTATTCATCTCGCTCGTTTCGGTTTGTCCAAGTCTTTCCGGATCTTAGATTCTCTGGACGAGCACAGCAGGTTTGCGTTCCCCAGTCGGTCGGCTGGTAACTCTCTCTCACCTGATTTCAAATCTTCCGCATTTATTTGATTGTGGAATTCTCTGTGCGTCGAATGGATCCTTTCTTTCGATTCTACACAAAGATTTGTTTTTTTTTTTTTCGATTTAGTTGTAAGCCATTCATATGCTACATTTTAGGGTTTATGGTGCAGCTACGTTGCGTATTCTAGATTTTAACTCAGGTATTAATTTTTCTGCCAGGTCACGAGTTACGGGGCGCTAAACTAGGAGGGAAAAAGTTATTCCTCTTCTGCTAGACAACCGATATTTTTCCAGGCCTTTCGATTCCATTCATGGCGAGATATCATATTCTCGCTCGACAGTTACCCTTGCGACTTGGTAAATCTGCCTACAATTTTCTCTGTCTCTTTTTATGGTACATCTGTGTTTATTTTAGGTGGTATATAACTAATTCTCGGCGTTTACCTTTACGGATCGTTAACTCAAGTTTCAGGCGATCCCGGTGTACAGGTTTCCCCCTTTTCCCATTTTCCAAAGGGACGATTGAGATGCAGCTCTGGTTGCCGAATATAGTCGTTCTCTCGTTTGTTCCAGTAGCGTGTTGAGTTCTGGCATTCATGTCTGTGTGAGAGGGGTTAAAGGGTGACGTTAATTCATTTATGGCCTCCCATAGTTTAGTTGTCTTATCGTTTCATTTCCCATACACTCGCATATCCTTATTTCATTGAGGGGACTCTATTTAATGACATATCTACAGGAAAATGTTTCTCCTTTGAATTAATACCTCTGTCAGTAGTTGGTCGTTTTACACAGCGCAGTGTAAATAGATTGGTATAAGAGTACTCAGCAACTCCCCAATCTGGTTGCATATACACTCACCCTTATTACGCTGGTTATGTTTTTGTTTTTCCATATTAAGTTAAATCTTGTTTCATCCTTCCCATATAAGCGAAGACGATGTTATGAATTTACACGCTCCGGTTGAATGGTAAGGGTAACCAAACATGTTCATAAATTTCAGCATTATTATCTACGTTAATTGTCATAGGGAGATTTATATGTCGCAGAACTGAATAGTTTTGTTCTTCTGTGTATCATTTTACATCAGTTTTCTAAACGTAATTATGTCGACCTCTGTTCAAATTCGAAGATTTTTGCCGCTTATCAATTACTGTTTAATATCTGTGTTTTACCTATTTTCTCGTGCATATATTGACGTCTCAATCAAGTTTTTAAAAAATTTATCACTTAACTCCTATGGAAACTCTGATAATTCTCTTTGCTTCGGGTCTACTTTAACATTTGTTTTCGTTTTTAAATCAGGGGTCGTCCTGAATAATATTAATCTGCGCACAACTTGACTCTACTGACGGTAGAACTCGTAACCTATTCGCAGTATGCATAATAAAATTATTTTCCTCCTTCGCAATATGAAAGATATAAATGTTTTGCCTCGGCGCTCCACTAGATTTTAGGGTTTGATACAATGATACGAGTTTGATACAAGCCGATACAGCTCTAGATCGTTTTCACCGTTGAATATTATTTATGCTTAAAACCCTCACTTGCAAGGGACCGGGGTTTATTTACTTTCCATAAAGTTTGTTTTTATTTTATAGCATGATACGAGTAGGGAACAGAGTTGTTTATAATAGGAGTAGTTTTTTTTTTTTTTTTTTTTTTTTATCCACGGCTTCCCTTTATAAGTCGTGTTGTTTGTCAAACCTTAAAATATGTGTGGTTTAAATTTATGTATTCGGCTGTTAGGAGGGTCTCTATTTAACTAGGAAAAGTATATGAATTCTGCAACAGTGGTGCATTTCTACTCTAGCTGCTTGTATGCACATTTAATATTAACTCATCTATGGCTATTTTCACTATAGCATAAGAACCTTAGATTTTTTTCTTTTCTTTCCTATGTAAGCATACATTCACATTATTTTATGAAAATAGAGTAGATTTAAAACTGACTCATCAAATTCTTTTGTGGAGATAAGGGTATTTAGATTTAAACCATTGTGGTTTAGAAATGCTATAAGACTCTACTCTAGATATTGAAATTCTACCACAATGCATAAATCCAAAAGTATACCCCTTATGGCTCAATCTGCTAAATGTAGAGCTAATAACAAATCTACAACCAAATACATATTTGTTTTTTTTATATGTAGCCAATTCATACTAATTCAAGTAGATGAAAAATTTCCTTAAAGACATACCATTCATGCAGTAGACCAACCTCCCAACCGTAGAGTTCTATTTTTCTCTTAGAACTCACCCCCGAGCTGAGACCACCTCCACCACAGATCAACCTCTAATCTGTTTAGGAGCAGCTTATTTAAGCTATTTTCCCCAAGCCTGTTTCTAATTCTGCGTCCAGAATAGGAGGATGCTTTTCTTCCTGTTTGCCTAGGCTTCCCATTCTTGGGATTCTTTAAAGCTGATTTATGCTTTTCCTCAGCTTTGCCAGCTTTTCACCTCTTCCCAACTACTTTCCTCATCATTGGGGAAATTTAGATTTTTTCTCAAATCTAATTTAGAAACAATTCCTTCCAAGGATTTCTGAAGGATTTTAGGGGAATACTTGCCTTATCCATCCTCATGGATTTAGCAAGTGGTCTCTAAATCTCATTCTTGGTCTATATGCACATTAGAATTTTTATTTATTTCTTCAACTAAAATATTGAATTACATCCATATTTTATTTATCCTTTGGGGTCCACTCCCCTTAGGACTAAAGTTCAAATGTCAAACTTCAAAATTTCAACACATAAATTGGGGGTGTCACATATTCCCCCTCTGAAAATAAACACCGTCCTCGGTGTTGTTATTCAACTATTAGAGTTCAATTAAACAAAAATGGATATTGTTCCATCATTGCATCTTCCTTTTCCCAGGTGGCTTCTTCAGCAGTAAAGTGCTTCCACTGCACTTTTACTCTGGCCACTGTTCTGTTTCTCAATTCAATTTCTTCCCGCTCCAATATTTGAAGCGGTTCTGGCAGAAACTCCCCTTCTGGTTCCACTTGTACAACATTCCAATCAACTATGTGAGAAGCATCATGCACATATCTTTTTAATAATGAAACATGAAACACATTATGCACTCTAACATGGGGTGGTAAGGCCAGCTTGTAAGCCACTGGTCCCACCCTTTCTAATACTTCAAAGGGACCACAATATCTAGGAGCCAGTTTAGCACAACTCCCGGCATAAAGTGTGCTCTTTTTGGGTTTAATACGCAAATACACATGGTCTCCCACTTTGAATTCTCGATGCACTCTCTTCTTATCAGCATAATTTTTCTGACGATCTTGTGCTGTCTTGATATTTCTTTGTATCTGTTTGACAATTCTTTCCATCTCTTGTAGTGCATCTGGTCCCAACACCAGTTTATCCTCTGGTTGACTCCAGCTCAAGGGAGTACGACACTTTCTCCCATAGAGTGCCTCAAACGGACTCATCTTAATAGAGGATTGGTAGCTATTATTATAAGCAAACTCAGCTAAATGCAGATACTCTTCCCACTTTGATGGCCTATCCATCACATACATTCTCAACATATCCTCCAAAATTTGATTAGTCCTTTCTGTCTGCCCGTCAGTTTGAGGGTGATAGGCAGTACTAAAATTCAGCTTAGTACACATCCCTCCAAATAATCCTTTCCAAAATGCTGCTGTAAACTTAGCATCCCGATCTGAGACAATTACCTTGGGAACTCCATGAAGCCTTACTATCTCCTTTAGGAAAACATTTGCTACTTGAGCTGTTCCAAAGGTAGATTTCACTGGTATAAAGTGGGCAGCTTTCGTTAGAGTGTCTACTACCACCATTACAGAATCATGCTGATATTTGTTTTTGGGTAATCTTGTTATAAAGTCCATGGAAACTGTATCCCATTTCAATTCTGCAATTGGCAAAGGGTTCAAAAGTCCTGCTGGATGTTGATGCTCCACTTTGACTAATTGACATTCCATGCACCTACTTAAATATTCTGCTACATCTCTCTTCATTCCTGGCCAGAACAATTTCTTTTTCAGTGGTGTTAGCATTTTCTGATATCCTGGGTGTCCTGCATATGGCTGTTTGTGGTACTCATCCAGAATCTCTCTTTTCAAGGACTCTACCTGGGGAACATACAACCTATTTTTATAACAGATCAACCCTTGTTGGTTTTGAGTGAAATCAGTTTTCTCCTTTTTCTGTAATTTCACTAAGAGTGTTTCATAGTTCTGATCCTGACTTGCTGCTTCCCTCACCAATTCTTCTAGTTTGATTTGAACACTACTTCCAATATTGTTTATATTCTGACAAGCATTCTTGCTTAATGCATCAGCAACTTTATTCTCTTTTCCCTTGATATGTTTTATATCCATATCAAATTCACTTAAAAAAGACAGCCATCTGGCTTGTCTGGCATTCAGATCAGTTTGAGAGAAGAAATATTTGAGACTAATGTGATCAGTCATCAATGTAAACTTTTTCCCAAGAAGATAGTGCCGCCACATTTTCAAAGCATGGATAACATCTGCTAATTCTAGATCATAGGCACTATAATTCTATTCATGAGTTTTCATTTTTCTAGATTCATAGGCAATAACTGAATTTTCCTGCAATAGGACTCCTCCCAATCCTTCTTTACAAGCATCGTACATATCACAAACTCCTTTTCAGGATCTGCAATTTTCAGGATAGGGGCTGAAATGAGTTTTTGTTTTAATTGCTCAAAACTGTTTTGGCATTTTTCAGTCCACACAAATTTAACACCCTTCCTTTGTAATGAGGTTATGGGATAGGCTATAGCAGAAAATCTTTCTAGAAATCTGCGATAATAGCCCGCAATTCCCATAAATGATCTTACTGCTGAAACATCAGTAGGGACTGGCCATTCTTTAATGGCTTTTATCTTTTCAAGGTCAACTGCCAACCCTTTTTCAGAAATAATATGACCCAGATACTGAATTTTATCTTTATAAAATTCACATTTGCTGAACTTGGCATATAGCTGGTTTTCTTTTAAAGTCTGCAACACTATTCTCAGGTGTTCCTTATGTTCGTCCTCATTCTTGGAGTAAACTAAGATATCATCTATGAACACAAGAACAAATTTATCCAAATACTTATTCAACACACTGTTCATCAGGCACATAAATGTGGCAGGGGCATTCGTCAAACCAAAAGGTAGGACTACAAATTCGTAATGCCCATACCTGGTTCGAAATGTTGTTTTACTGATGTCTTCTTCTTTAATTCTAAGCTGGTGATAACCAGTCCTTAGGTCAATCTTGGAAAAGACTGAAGCTCCTCTCACTTGATAAAAAAGATCATCAATTCTCGGCAAAGGGTATCTATTCTTAATGGTTAACTTGTTTAGTTGACGATAGTCAATGCACATCCTAAAAGTTCCATCTTTCTTTTTCACAAATAAAACCGGGGCTCCCCAAGGAGACACACTTGGTCTTATATACCCTTTATCTAACAATTCCTGTAATTGCATTTTCAGTTCCATTAGTTCAGGGGGACTCATTCGATAAGGTGCTCGGGAAACAGGTGTTGCTCCGGGTACCAGATCGATTGAAAAATCAATATCTCTTTTTGGGGGGAGATGAGGGATTTCCCTGGGAAAGACTTCCTTAAATTCTCTGATTACTGGTACAGCATCCAGTAACTCTTCCTCAGTTTTATTTTCTATTTCTTCTACATGCACTGCATAAACTTGGTATCCCTTTCTAGCTGCTCTTTTCAATTGTAAGGCTGAAATTTGTCTTAGAGAAATGGGTTTTTGGTTCCCTTTAAGAATAAAAGGTTTCCCTTCCTCATCTACACAATGCAGAGTCTTATCCCAGCAATTCATCAAGGCTTTCTTCTTTTCCAACCAGTCCATTCCTATCAACAAATCATATGACCCCAAGGGCAGAATATTCAAATTTACCTCTGTTCGAAAATCATTTAACTTAATTTCTGTGCGAGGCAGTTTATGTGTTACTTTTCTCTTAGTTCCAGTGGCTAGCTGTACCAACCATGATTGTTGGAATTTCTCAGATTTAAGATTACATTGTTCTATAATTTTTGGACTAATGTAACTCAAAGAAGCACTTGGATCAATCAGAACAGTAACAGATAAGTCAGAAATCTTACCCTCTATTTCCACCATGGTTGCTTGATGTTCTGCTTGTCGATTTTCCAGGGCTGCACTTATAGTTGGTATGTTTCTGGCTACATCATTTATTGTTGTCGCCTCTCGATCTCCCATGAGCATATGAATGTTTCTATGAGGGCAGTCTCTCAAAATATGGGGCCCTCCACAGCCCCAACATTTCAAGGGTTCCTTCATTCTGGTTGTCCCTTCCTTTTTACTGTCTCCCTCCATTTGTTTTGAAGCCACTTGGGATTGAGCAATTTGATTTTCTCTGGGTTTATTAAACTTTTTCCGCTGATGATCTCTGCCAAAATTCTTCAAATAGGCTAGTTTCTGTTTCCTCCCTTTGAATTCATTTTTCTGTACCCAGTTTTTCCCTTGTTCAGTTTTTCCTTTGAACTGTTGGTAACATAATCTGGCTTTTCTAACAGCTTCGTCCATAGTTTTTGGGTTGCCAAACTCAATTTTTTCCTTGTATGCAGTAGGCAAACAATTCAAAAATCTTTGAACTTTTGCCTTCTCTTCCCTTATGTAGGGTACATATCTCAGTAGATTTGTAAACTTAGTAACAAATTCATCAATAGTGAGCTGTCCCAGCCTAAGTTCATGAAATTCTTTTGCTTTTTCATCATAGTAACGCTCATTCAAGTAGCGATTTTTGAACTTAACCTGGAAATATTCCCAAGTAACTGTCTTTTCATCAATGGCATGGACCATTTTCGTCTCCTCCCACCACAATGTAGCTTTTCCTTGTAACTGGTAAACAACTAATCTGGCCTTCAGATTACTTTCATATTCATAGACCTGGAAATACTTGATCATGTTCAATAACCAAGCTTCCGCATCCTCCTCTTTCTCTCCATCATAGGAGGGAGGTTTGATCTTCCGGAATTATCCCTGAAATTCTTTTTTCTGTTTATGCTGCTGTCTAATAGCCTCCTCATCATCAGACTCATCCATATTTCTCTTTCCGGAACCTTCGCCTTCTTGGCTATTTCGGGACGTTAATTCTCTGATGAGTTTTTCCAGTTCCTTGCTGGCCGATGACAACCTGTCATTCTGGCTTCTTAGTTCAGCCAATTCTCATTGCACCCTGTGCAACATGGCCATCATCGCAGCATTGGGATCTGGTGTAGCAAACTCATCCCGCAGATCCACATAAATCCCTTCACCTTCAGCCATTTCAACTGTACACACTCACAACACAGATTAGCAAAATTTTATAAAAATAAAATTAAAAAAAATATATATGTAATAACAGTGAGCACAATAATGACAGCCCAAATTGTTGTAACTAGTGCTCCGATACCATTTGTCACACCTCCAATTTTTATTTTTTTTCTTGTGATTTAACTTGTATGTCTTAGTTTATCTATTCCACCAATTCATTTTAGGTTCCTCCATTCACAACTAATTAAACATTAATTTGGATAAGAGGTAACAACCCCTATTTTTTTTTGTTCTAGTTATTATGTTAACTCTTAACCCTTTTAACTATCATGTTCGACACGCTTATATACAAAATCTATGTATCAATTGTGATATCAATAAATCCACGTTAATTACCCCTATATACTTAATAGTGTCACCATAGTCTACTTGGGACGCTCGTATATATATATATATATAAAATCGTGCACTATGGTTACACTGCCATGGTATGTGTTTTGGGGTATTAACTAAGGATTAAATTTAACATTTCAGATATCGGTGATATAAGTATATACGCATAGGTATGATTTCCAATTATGAAATCAACATCATATCTACCGAACGTTAGTGTCAATAGATTGTGATAACACATTATGCGATTAATGTAATAGTTACCGAATCGTTGAGGTAGTTCGGTTCTATTCCAAATGTATATAGCTCCAAAACCCTAATATGCATTTAACCCTAACCTGAGTGATCTTTGGCGCTATCTTTCACGTAACTCTTATCTGTTGATATTACAATGTTTCAGGTAGGTATGTCGTGCCCGCGTTCCACGCATTGATATGGAGAAATTTGTACAAACAGAGATCCGTCTTTTGGCTGAGAGAGCGCACGCGTCCTACCCTTCCTCGCTACCAGGTTACGGAATCCAGAATTGCGTGTTCCTGGTTCACGCTACGGGATATTTTATTTCAAGAGATTTGTACCACTACTGCTGCGCAGGGCACGTTTCAACCACAGCTGGAGGAGTAGTGGGTAAGAGGTCATATCGGCCGGAAGGACTCATGACTTCGCCGAATTTTCGTTTTCCAGGTACCTTGAGAAGGTATTAAATAATATTAACCCTTACAGAATGGTACCAAGGTGTCTGTCCGACGAAATTGTTATAATCCCCCTTGGGATTTCGTCAAGCTCGAGATCTTCGAAGTGTTAATGCATAAATTCCTGTTTTGGATTTCACAATTTCTTTTATCGGTTTATCTTAGACTCCTAAATTCCTGTTATTTAATCTTCCATTGCCGGCTGTTCTACTATTCATATCGCTCGTTTCGGTTTGTCCAAGTCTTTCCGGACCTTAGATTCTCTGGACGAGCACAGCAGGTTTGCATTCCCGAGTGGTTGGTAACTCTCTCTCACCTGATTACTATTCTTTCGTATTTATTTGATTGTGGATTTCTCTATGCGTAGAATGGGTCCTTTCTTTCGATTCTGCCCAGAGATTTGTTTTTTGGTTTTGTTGTAAGCCATTCATATGATACATTTCAGTGTTTATGGCGCAGCTACGTTGCGTATTCTAGATTTTAACTCAGGTATTATGTTTTCTGCCAGGTCACAAGTTACGAGGTGCTAAACTAGGAGGGAAAACGTTATTCCTCTTCTGCTAGACAACCGATCTTTTTCCAGGCCTTTCGATTTCATTCATGGCGAGATATCTTAGTCTCGCTCGACAGTTACCCTTGCTACTTGGTAATTCTGCCTACAGTTTTCTCTGTCTCTTTTTATGGTACATCTGTGTTTATTTTAGGTTTTATATAACTAATTCTCGACGTTTACCTTTACGCATCGTTAACTCAAGTTTCAGGCGGTCCCGGTGTACAGGTTTCCCCCTTTACCCATTTTCCAAAGGGGCGATTGAGACGCAGCTCTGGTTGCCGAATATAGTCGTTCTCTCGTTTGTTCCAGTAACGTGTTGAGTTCTGGCATTCGTGTCTGTGTGAGAGGGGTTAAAGGGTGACGTTAATTCATTTCTGGCCTCCCATAGTTTAGTGTTTTCTCGTTTCATTTCCCATACACTCGCATATCCTTATTTCATTGAGGGAACTCTATTTACTAACATATCTACAGGAAAATGTTTCTCATTTGAATTAATACCTCTGTCAGTAGCTGGTCATTTTACACAGCGCAGTGTAAATAGATTTGTATAAGAGTACTTGGCAACTGCCCAACCTGGTTGCATATACACCCGCCCTTATTACGCTGATTATGTTTTTGTTTTTCCATACTAAGTTAAATCATGTTTCGTCCTTCCCATATAAGCTAAGACGATGTTATGAATTTACGCGCTCTGTTTGCATAGTAAGGGTAACCAAACATGTTTATAAATTTCAACACTATTATCTACGTTAATTGTCACAGGAAGATTTATATGCCACAGAACCAAATAGTTTTGTTATTCTGTGTATCATTTTACATCAATTTTCTAAACGTAATTATGTCGGCCTCTGTTCAAATTCGAAGATTTTTGCCGCTTATCAATTACTGTTTAATATCTGCGTTTTACCTATTTTCTCGGGTATATATTGACGTCTCATTCAGGTTTTAAAAAAATTTATCAATTAACTCTTATGGAAACTCTGATAATTCTCTTTGCTTCGGGTCTACTTAAACGGTTGTTTCCGCTTTTAATCATGGGTCGTCCTGAATGATATTAATCCGCGCACGATTTGACTCTACTGACAGTAGCACCCGTAACCTATTCGCAGTATGCAAAATAAAATTGTTTGTCTCCTTCGCAGTATGAAAGATATAAATGTTTTGCCTCGGCGCTCCACTAGATTTTAGGGTTTGATACGATGATAAGAGTTTGATACATGCCGATACAGCGATAGATCGTTTTCACCGTTGAATATTATTTATGCTCAAAACCCTCACTTGCAATGGATCGAGGTTTATTTACTTTCCCTAAAGTTTGTTTTTATTTTATAGCATGGTACGAGTAGGGAATAGAGTTGCTTATAATAGGAGTATTTTTTTTTTTTTTTTTTATCCACGACTTCCCCTTATAAGTCATGTTGTTTATCAAAAATTAAAATACATGTGGTTTAAATTTATGTATTCGGCTATTAGGATGGTCTCTATTTAAATAGGAGGAGTATATGAGTTCTGCAACAGTGGTGCATTACTATTCTAGATGCTTGCATGCACACTTAATAATAATTCCTCTATGGCTATTTTCACTATAGTATAAGAACCTTAGATTTTTTTGTCTTTCCTATGTAGGCATATATTCACATTATTTTATGAAACAGAGTAGATTTAAAACTGACTCATCAAATTCTTTTGTGGAGATAAGTGTCTTTAGATTTAAACCATTGTGGTTTAGAGATTCTATAAGACTCTACTCTACATGTTAAGATTTTACAACAATGCATAACGCCAAAGGTATACCCCTTATGGCTCAATCTACTAAATGTAGAACTGATAACAAATCTACAACCAATTACATATTTGTTTTTTTTATATGTAGCCAATTCATACTGATTCAAGTAGATGAAAAATTTCCTTAAAGACATACCATTCATGTCGTAGACCAACCTCCCAACCGTAGAGTTCTATTTTTCTACTAGAACTCACCCCCGAGCTGAGACCACCTCCACCACAGATCAACCTCTAATCTGTTTAGGAGCAGCTTATTTAAGCTATTTTCCCCAAGCCTGTTTCTAATTCTGCGTCCAGAATAGCAGGATGCTTTTCTTCCTGTTTGCCTAGGCTTCCCATTCTTGGGATTCTTTAAAGCTGATTTATGCTTTTCCTAAGCTTTGCCAGCTTTTCACCTCTTCCCAACTACTTTCCTCATCATTGGGGAAATTTAGATTTTTTCTCAAATCTAATTTAGAAACAATTCCTTCCAAGGATTTCTGAAGGATTTTAGGGGAATAATTGCCTTATCCATCCTCATGGATTTAGCAAGTGGTCTCTAAATCTCATTCTTGTTCTATATGCACATCATAATTTTTATTTATTTCTTCAACTAAAATATTGAATTACATCCATATTTTATTTATCCTTTGGGGTCCACTCCCCTTACGACTAAAGTTCAAATGTCAAACTTCAAAATTTCAACACATAAATTGGGGGTGTTACATAGTCTACTCTAGCCTAACCTAGCCTAGCCTAACCTACCCTAGGATACTCTATCCTAGCCTAGCCTAGCCTAATCTATCCTAGCCTGAGCTAGCCTACTCTAGCCTAATCTAACCTATCCCATCCTACTCTAGCCTACCTAGCCCAACCTACTCTAGCCAACCTTACCCTCCTCTAGCCTAGCCTAGCCTAATCTAGCCAAGCCTAATCTAGTGAACTCTAGCTTAGTCTAACATAGCATACTCTAGGCTACTCTAGCCTAGAATATCCTAGCCTACTGTAGCCTACTCTAGCCTAACCTAGACTAGCCTAGCCTACTTTAGCATAGCCTAGCCTACTATACTCTACCTACCTTACCCTACTCTAGCCCAGCATAACGTCGCCTACTCTAGCCTACTCTAGCCTAATCTAGCCTAGCATAGCCTACTTTAGGCTACTGTAGCCCAGCCTAGCCTACTCTAGCCCAATATAGCGTAGCCTAGCCTACTCTAGCCTAGCCTAGTCGAGGCCACTCTAGCCTACCCTACCCTACCCTACTATAGCATATCCTAGCTTGGCCTACTCTAGCCTACCCTCGCCTACCCTAGCCTAATCTAGCATAGCCTACGCTAGCCTATCCTAGCCTATCCTACCTTAGCTTACTCTAGCCTACTCTAGCCTATCCTAGCTTAGCCAAGCCTACTCGAGGCTACTCTTTCCTACCCTACTCTAGTGTACCCTACCCTAGCCTACTCTAGCCCAATCTAGCCTAGCCTAGCTTACTCTAGCCTTGCCTAGTCGACGCCACTGTAGCCTAGCCTAGCCTACCCTACTATAGCATATCTTAGCTTGGCCTACTCTAGCCTACCCGCGCCTACCCTAGCCTACTCTAGCATAGCCTACGCTAGCCTATCCTAGCCTATCCTACCTTATCTTACTCTAGCCTACTCTAGCCAATCTTGGCTTAGCCAAGCCTACTCTAGGCTACTCTGTCCTACCCTACTCTAGTGTACCCTACTCTGTCCTACCCTACCCTACTATAGCATATCCTAGCTTGGCCTACTCTAGCCTACCCTCGCCTACCCTAGCCTACACTAGCATAGCCTACGCTAGCCTATCCTAGCCTATCCTACCTTAGCTTACTCTAGCCTACTCTAGCCTATCTTGGCTTAGCCAAGCCTACTCTAGGCTACTCTGTCCTACCTTACTCTAGTGTACTTTAGCCTAGCCTACTCTAGTGTACTCTATTCTAGCCTAGCCCACTCTAGCCCAACTTAGCTTAGCCTAATTTAGCCTAGCCTACCCAACCCTACTCTAGCCTAGCCTTAGCTTGGCTTATATTAGCCTAGCCTAGCCTATTTTATCCTAGCCTAGTATAGTCTAGCATAGCCTAACATAGCCTAACCTAGCCTAACCTGCTCTAGCCTAACCTACTCTAACCTAACCTACCCTAATCTACCCTAAACTGCTATAGCCTAACCTACTCTAGCCTAACTTACTCTGGCTAAACCTACCCTAACCTACCCTAACCTACTCTAGTGTAGCATATCCTAACCTAGCTTAACCTACCCTACTCTAGCCTAGCATGCTCTAGCGTGACCTACCCTAGCTTAACCTAACCTAGCCTAACCCAGCCTATTGTAGCCTAACCTAGCCTACTATAGCTTAACCTAACCTAACCTAACCTACCCTACCCTACCCTACCCTACCCTACCCTAACCTAACCTACCTAACCTACCCTACCCTACCCTACCCTACCCTACCCTACTCTACCCTAACCTAATGTAACCTACCCTAACCTAGCCTAGCCTAAACTAGCCTAACCTAACATAACCTACCTAGCCTAGCCTAACCTATCCTATCCTAACCTAGCCTAGCCTAATCTAACCTAGCCTAACCTGCCTTAACCTAGCCTACCCTACCCTACCCTACGTTGTCCTAATCTATCCTAGCCTAACCTAACCTTGCCTAATCTATCCTAGCCTAACCTAACCTTGCCTAACCTAGCCTATCCTAACCTACCCTTGCCTAACCTAACCTAACCTTTCCTAGCTTAACCTAGCCTAACCTAGCCTTACCTAGCCTAACATAGCCTATCCTTACCTAGCCTAGCCTAACCTAGCCTAAACAAGCCTAAGTTAACCTAGCCTAGCCTACCCTACCCTACTCTAGGCTACTCTAGCTTAGCCTACTCTAGGCTACTCTTGCCTAACCTACTCTAACCTACTCTACCCTAACCTAGCCTAGCCTAGCCTAGCCTACTCTAGTCTAGCCTAGCTTAGCCTACTCTAGCCTACCCTACTCTAGACTACCCTACCCTACTCTAGCCTAGCCTAGCCTAACCTAGCCTAACTTAACCTAGCCTAACCTAACCTAACCTAACCTAGCCTTACCTAGCCTAACGTAGCCTAACGTAGTATTTATATATAAAAGTATTATCATTTTATATTATATAAATGAAAACATTTTTTCTTTGTACATTATATTATTTTAATTAAAAATATATATCATACTACATTTTATCATTAATAAAATACAATGGAGAACTTAAATAACATATTAAATATTTAATTTGAAAATCATTTAAAAACATCAATTAAACTAAACAATATTAATAAGGAAATCATTTAAAAACAAATTAAATTAAATGCTATTAATAAAAATTTAAATATAAGAAAATGTATTTATAAATAAAATGTATGAATATACAATTTAAAATACATTGAACTTAACCACAATAAATTAAAAAGAAAATACAAAATATAAGATAAGTTATAAGATATAAATGGAAAATTTATTTTTAAATTAAAGATATATTTCTGAAATGTAAAAACATAATTAAAAATTATTTTAAAAATTCCAATAATCTAAAACTAAATTTTTAAAGAAATTAATTTTTTTTTTATGAAAAAAATATGCAAAACTAATTTTGAAAACCACATATTAAACGAACTAATACTTTTAATTAAGAAAAAAAAAAAAAAAACCCAATTTAAATAAAACCACAGACAAATAAACATAATAAAATGATCTAATACTAATAGAATGTTGATTGAATCTATAAAACAAAAGTAATAAATTAAACCTAATTAAAAAAGCAAAAACTATTGTGATAAAACCAACTCTTCACGTAATTAAATAAGTTAATAAAAAGAAAACTGAAATGAACGAATTAGGTTTCCTCGAAAACTGAAAACTGAAATGATCTTTGAATTGCAGAGCTTCTAAGATGAATAGAATCTACAACTATGACCAAATTAAGACACGTGGTTTTACTATAAAATACCCAATTAACTGAAAATACCTTATTCTTTATTCTTTTTGTGGTTTACTGGAAAAAAATAATCAATAAATAGAATCGAATTAGAATTTCAGTTTTTTCTTCTCTCATTCGATCTAATTAGGTATCTCTATTGTGCAACAGTTCAATTTGTATAATCGATCAAGATACCTAATGATTTCGTAGGTTTATTTGTAAAATTTGAAAGAAAATGTTTATAATTTTATTAATTTATAAATATTTTAAATATTTCTGTTTTAAATATTTTAAATATTTATATTTTTAAATTAATTAAAAAATTAACTCATAGTCAAATTATTTATAATCTATGAAATCAAAACCCTCAAGCCACACGTGAAAAACCATTGAAAAAAAAAAGGGTCAATATGGCGAGAGATTTGATTTATACTTCATATTTCATAGATCCAGAACAAAGAAATATTTAAATTTTACCCAGATTGACTTACAATTTATTCCAAACTAATTCCATCGAGCACCTCTTTGCAAATCACTCTTGAATAATTAGGAATATTTTGTTGAAATTTGAGCAGTTTAAAATTGCACAGTTGATCGTTAGAAACTTACGAAATAGGAACTCATGTTTGCTGAAATTACAAGATTGGTGTCTGTTTTGAGAGGAGGAAACTTAACTGTATTTGTAATTGAAGCCCATGGAAGCTAAAATGAATTAATACGAAACTAAGAAACTATGGCTTCTCTGAGAGTAGAGGAAACCAAAAGGAAAATGGAAGAATAAAACTGACATGAATGTACTGGGTTGTTCCAATCCATAACATAAAAGAATCAATCCCTTCGGATAATTGTTAGCGAAATGAACACTGTAGCGTTAACTTTTTCATAGTACAGAGAATCAATGTAATGCGTGCTCTTACAAACAGGGTATTAATAGCATTAATTTATCCATACTACAAAGAACCATTATTATATAATGGGTGCAAGTACAAACACAGTATTAATCTAAAAAATTTAGAACCAGTGGAAAATGATAGAGAAGTCAGCCTATACTTCATTGAAATGGATTTACTTAAAACTAATTTAGTTCAAGAAGCAGAAGAAAATGAAGAGGCAGAAACTTACCTATAGTCTAGCGCAAAACTAGGTTTCTTTAGAGTCATGTTTACAGCCAACTATCGTTTTATGTTTTACCTCTCAGAAAACAATTCAATTCAGAAGGCATATGAGAAAATGAGAAACCCAGTGGAAAAAATATTTACAAAAGTAACGTCTGTAACTAACTTATGAATTCGGATTTTCAAAGTACACTAAGATTAGGACAACTATCGAAAGGCATTGTGGGCACAACTTTTTGGATGTACGAGACAGACTATCCTCTCTTGTCCTACGTTTCCAGTTTTTTATAATATTATTTTATTTGCTAATTTTATCTTATTTGTAGGTTTAAGGAAAAATAAAAAATAGAGGGAGCCCTGCATATCGAATTGGAAGGTTGATTTTAGCTGAATTGAATTGAAACCAAATTATTATCATTCAAGATGGACTCCAAAAAATTACGAAAGAAACCTACCTGCAGCTGTGCTGAACCAGGTATACTCAGAGTCTTGTTATTTCCAGGCGGTTGACTGAGAATCTATTCACTTATTCTTGATCTGTTCACAGGCGGTTGAGTGAGATTCTATTCACTTATTCTGGATCTGTTCACAGAACAATGAAAATTAAAAAGCCAAGAAGACGCCAAAAAACAGGTTAAAGAATATAGAAACATCAAAGAAACAGGTTAAAGAATATAGAAACATCAAAGGATCAAAAACTAGGTAGACAAAGGCGCAAACAAATCCACTGTACTCTTGGAACAGTCAGTTCGAACAATAATGCACAAAATTAGAAAACAGTTCTGATAATCGAAAACCTCATTGTATAACTATGCCTCAGCTTTTTTTTTTAAATGAACTGCTCATTTGTGAGGGATGGTGCCACGTGCCACATCATTTTTAGCCGTTTGGTTTCTAGCCGTTTGAAGGGATGGAACCACATCATTTCTAGCCGTTTGGATTAACTTTTAAAAAGGTAACATGCTACTTTTTTTTACTTTCTATTACTGTTCATAAATACACTATCTACTTTCTATTACTTTCTATTTTTGTTTTCATAAATACATTCTATCCACCTACATTGTCATCAACATCAACTATGGTGATGGTGACATGTCATGTAGTTATAATAAAATCAGCTAACAAAACATCAACCATTCCATGCTTAAAAGACTTATTATGCAATTATAATATTGATCTTAAAAGATAATAGTGAGAAGTGTTGCATGTATTGATAGGATAGAAGAATAACCCTAATAAAATGTAAAATCTGGAAAATATTATATTTAATAATATTAAAAGTTTATCCTTTCAATGTGAATAAAGGATATTTTTTATAAATAATAAATGAAATTTTTGTTTTAAATATTATTAAAAAATAACATGTCTATTAAATTTAGTACAGGTCCAAGGTTATATGGGTTATGGATTATAGAAACAAATTAAAATAATAAAGTCTTGAGTTATATGTATTATGGAACATAGAAATTAGGGGTTATGTATGATATGTATTTGTTAGAATTATATTTTTACTAAATTTTATGAGAGTAAGTAAATATGAAAATCAAAGAACATGTAAATCAACAAATTATCCACACAAATGAACACAATATGCATCTTAAGGAAAAGGAAAGCAAAGAATTTTTTATTGGAAAAGCATGGAAAATAGTTCTATCTATGAAAATTTTCTCCGAAGATTTTCAGTGGTCAGATGTCGGTAGGTCCACATGTGTCATCCACTTAATACTATGGTGGCCAACAAGGTAGCTTCCCTTGTGGTAGGCATACTTTTCATACATGAGATTTTATTCAGGTGATTGTTACACCATTATAAAGGTCACTATATGAAGAATTGTGTCACAACATTGTATGATAATATTATGAATTTTGGAGGAATTTCAATTTGATTTCCTAATATGTATCTACAAAATTTTGAATCTTGAGTCTCTTAATTGGGACTTACCACTAACTTTAAAGGTACTCCCCCAATAGAAACACCTAATGTATGGCACATAAAAGTAGGAATATACATCTTAGTAACTAATGGAATGAAAGTGGACATAATGACTCCTTATTTTACATTTCAAATGTGGGAAGAAGTCCTTATATATTGGATGAGCCACTATAACGGCATGTGAGAACTACACAGAAAGGAAAAGAGGATCACAAAAATGAGGTTTATGCAATCGAACAAGTGAAGAGTCTAAAAGTATCTACAAATAAGGGTTGTAATTGAGTGGAAGATGCTCATTGACGTATTCAAATTGAATGTGTTAATATTCCTTTCCATCTCATGTGTGAGTCCTTTTATTATTATTTATGCATAAATACTATTGATTAATGGTTTTTGATTCCTCTACCTTTGGAATAAATTATCTAAAAATTATTGACTCAAGTATATTTTCATCTAACTACTTACTTCTTGAGGCCCCTAGACATTGAGACATACCTTTCTACTATTGTTCTCGAATTAGCTAATATCCAATCCTCTCGATTATGATAGTCTCATAACCATTATTACCTAATGGAACTCTATCTCTATCATCTAACAAGTGTTTCAAGTTCTATTAGTATTGTGGCCCAAGCAGAAAATAAGGGTTCAGACCTCACAATAGATCAAAACTCAATAGTTGACCTCCTCACTTCTATTGTCCATGTCACTTTATACTGTCATCCAATTGCCATTTTAGCACCATTTCACATGCTAATCTATATCACCTTTCCACATAATTTATCCATGTCAACAACATGTCATCTCCAAGTCTATGCCACATCGGTGCAATAAAACCCCCACGTTGATTCCATATGACCACCACATTAGTGCCACATCATCATCATGTTAGTGTCATGTAATCTCTATGTGAGTTGCTCATTAAACTAAATTATCATCTTCAAAGTTAGGTCCCTTGTCAACTTTGGTAAAATTGGAAGAAATAACTCATAGGAGGGCTTAAGGATCACTTAACAATATTTAACTATACATCACCCTTAACTAATGGAAAATGTGGATTTTGTTATAATCAAGCAGCTAAGCTTCTGATTCTTACATAAATTTTGGCATTTACCTCCCAATATCCTAACCAAACACTCAACAATTCCCTAACTTCTCATTAAGAAATAGAAGTTTGGATTATATCTACATTGGGAGTTTCCACAAGACTCGAATGCATTCTCTAATATTTGAAAACAAAAAATTGAATGCTTGAAAGAAGAAAACTCTATAGCCCTTTTTATATAGCTCTTAGTCATTGATCAGGATTTATGCATGAACGCAAAAAAATACACATATAACTATAAATACAAAAATGTAGCAGAGATGACAATTCATTTCGTTAATATCAAAGAACTAAAATTTGTTTATAGACATAATGGAAATAAACTAGCTAGGGCGTTGGTAGCTTATCTTTGAGAAGAGATGTGGTGGCTACAGGCCTTCCCAGGTGTTTTTCTGCAACCTCAAACTCTAAAAATGCTTCCTCTGCAGTACTGTGTCACCCTAACAGTGACTGTGTAGAACATAACGGTTTTCATCGTCAATATTCCCTGCAAAACACACAAAATGTTAAGAAATTCACGCATGGGAGGATGGATGCAGTGGAAAGTTGTGAGGATTGCAGCGCAGCATGGTGGAAACGGTGGAAAATGCAGCTGATGAAGGTCTGGTGAACGAATGCATGTGGACTGTCCGATCATGTCTGGAGGTGATGATCGATGGTGGAGATTGACTAATGAAATGACTTTGGATGGTCGGGTGAAATGAAATAAACTTTAAAGTAAAACATTAAAGTTCTAATGTTAGGCGGAATGACATGAATTTCCAATGTAAAACATACAAATTTGACCTTTGAATGAAATACATGGGAAATGTATGAAAATGCAACGAAAAACATATGAAATGGGTTGAATGGTGGGACCCGGTCATGGGTGGGGGGCGATTCAATATGGGCTGTCAGATCTCAAGCGGAGATCGACGGTTGAGATGCTGCGATGAAGTTCAATGGTCGCGCGATGAACAAATATGCATGGAACGCGAGATGCGTTGTGGGCCGTTGATCTATACAGATCAACGGTCGGGACCTGTAGATGAGGCTTTGGGAAATAAAGTGGGGAAGTGGTTTTAGGAAGGAAAACCGCCGGTATCGCGCTGTAAAAGCGTGGTTTAGAAATTTCTCCAAAATAACGCGATATCACTTGCCTTCTGCCATGTGTCTTTTTGAAACCACTTATATCGCGAAAATTTGGAGCATTAACCTCCGGACGCTGAAAAAACACGAAATTTCTACGGGCCATTGGATCTGGGCCCGTGAGATCCAATGGTGGGAGGAGGAGCGCAATATGAGGAGATGCGCGGTCTGTTAAAGGTGGGGTCAAACGGACGGCGGTTTCATTGTGGGCCGCCCGATCTTATGGATGAATGGCTGAGATCTACAGATGAGATACACAGGCGGAGGATTTGGTTAGTGGGCGGGATAAATCTGAGCCGTTAGATCAAGAGGGATGAATGACTACGATCTAATCGGAGGGAAGCGATGGAAGGGCCAAAACTCTGATGGGCGGTGGTTGCGATTGGCTCTGGACCGTTAGATCTATGGGGGATCGATGGCTATGATTATATCAGAAGGTGGACCAATCAGGGACACAGGGCGAAGTGGGGGAAAATCCTGGCTGTTGGTTCTTGTGGATTCAACGGCTAGGATTGCATCGGAGGGTCGCAATCGGGGATATAAAGAGTTCACAACTGGCGCGATAGAAAGCTCGAACGATGCGCTGGCCGTTGGATCACTTTAAGATCAACAGTGGATATCTTCATCAGGAGGTAACATAGGGGTGTTATAAGGCGCGATGGAACGGGCGCGGGCCGTTGGATCTTGTCAGATCGACAGCGGAGATCGCTTCATAGGCCGACAGACCAAATACATTATCGCATTGGAGATTTGTTGTTTTGCGCTCCGACTGATCCTCCTGATGTGATAAGTGCCTTATGGACTAGCGCTCGGGCTCATGGAGGGGAAGTGGTTAGGGGCTAGCTGAAAGGGGCTAAGCCTGTAATATGTTAAAAAATGGGTTTTTTTAGCTCAAAAAACAACGTTTTCAAGGCTAAACAAGGGTTTCGGTAAGGGAATAAAGGGGTTTTAAAACTAGCTGAAGGGATTTCACTTGGTTTAAAAGGATGAAATGGATGGTTTGGAAGACTTAGGAGGGATTTTTGGGGTTAAAGGAGGGACTTTGAAAATGAGAAAAAGGGTTAAAATGGGAAATTTGCAGAGATACAAAGGGGCAAATGGAGGCCTTTCTAAGCACAAATTTTTCACAAACAGTGAGGCTTTTTTGGATGGAAACAGAAGTGAGGATCTTTCAAAGGAAAAGGACACACAGAGGCTTCAAGGATGAGATATTTTCATAGGAAATGTACCCCTTGAAGGCTCAAAAACAATTTAGCCACCTGTTTGCTTGAAAAAAAATTCATAGGTGGCTAACAAGTTCAAGAGTTGTTAGGTGGTAATTGTTGATATATGGTTGTCATTAATGTCAACCCAAGTAGCACCAGAAGATGCCCCACCTTTTTTCAACTAATATGACATGGCAATTCATGATTTTTCGTGTCAGGCTAATCCTTGATAGATTATCCTCATTGAGCTGATTCCAGTGGTATGTGGCATGCCATGAGAAGCCTCACAGTTTGTGAGTTATGTTAGTTTGAAGTCAAAGGACCAAATTTGTGGGAAAAACCCCCAAAGGGTGGTGATGTGGAAAATTCTCCTTGGTCGAGACAAATTTTCAAGCAATTTGGCTCTTCTCCAACGAATAGAATAATTGCAAAAAATATTCTTGGGTTTTTTACAAAAATATTTTAAAACAAAAATAAAATGAAGGGGTTTTGGAGGTATTTTAAATTTCAAATTAAAAACCATCAAAGGGTTCTTCCCTCCATAAATCAATTGTCCAATTCAAAGGTTATCCTCCATAATAACAACTCATTGCCTCTCATGGAGTCCCTCCTAATTCTATAAAAAGAAACCACATTCACCTCCAAAGGTATGCAAGTTCAATGATTATCTTGTGTTTAAAATCTGAATTACTTCGACCCTTGAGGAGACAACGTAAGATCAAAAGAGAGGGTTCTTGTTAATTTTTGGTTTTGGGATTTGCTTTTATCTTATTGTAGGTGTGTATCTCTAATGATTAGGTCCTATTTAGGCTCGATTCCTTGGAATCACAGAACATTGAAGGTTGCAGGAAAATTTTATACAAATAGGAGTCTATGGCATAAGCTGTTGAAAAGTGACCTACCCGACAATGAGTCCAGGCCTTACACATTATTTCTCTATGGATCATCTGTCATGAAAGGACGAGCACTAGATTGTTATCTAGGGCATCAAATTTGAGACCTAATTTGAAGTTGCAAGATCACCAATATATGTAGTGTATCTTCTTGGAACAGGGATTAAAGAATCAATGATTTTTTCTTTTCTTTTATAGGACCATTAGGTCTCTCGGCCTAGGTTCTGAAGTAGACCGAGGGCTGGTCAATCATCATTACAAATCCTAGTTGAGATGCGGTGTTGTTTCTAGGTCTATTATTCAAAATTGGAATAAAACAACACAATACCTATGGCATCTAAAAGTTCAACAAGCCCTTAAAAAATGACTTATTGTGGTGTTAATTTGTTCTGGAACATCATTTAAGGAATCACTTACTTCTAGGACAATGAAGGGTTACAAATTGTTGAAAATGTTGTTTCTGAAAAGTACTCAATCCATCCATTAAAGAATACCTTCTGCATGGACTCTGTGGTTATGACAAATATATTTTGGGATTCGTTTTTCTTATTGCATTTCATGTGATTTATCTATTTGTTACGAGATCATTTGAGGCATGCTTTGACCTAGTTCTCTGAAGCACTCAAATTCAAGAATAATCCTAGTAGTGGTTAAAAGTATGGAAACAAGAAGTTGTTCTCTGATTAGTATCACTGAGCATAAAGACTTGAATTTGGAAGATGACATACAATCAATCATCATTGAGCTTGTGAATTTAAAGCAACATCTTCTCAACCTATGTCTCCTTGATAAGTGGAATAATTTGAAAATCAACGTGTGGCATTAAAGTTGTAGCAGGGGCTTCAAATCTCAGTCTATATTCAAAGATGCTCCTTACAACCTTGTTAACGTTGGCATACCCTTGATAATTTATTGTAGCACTAAATAGTTGTAAAGGTGTGGTTGATTGCAGTTGAATGCCCATGGTTAGAAATAGTTTCAGGGGTGGTTCTTGCAACAAGATGTTTCAAGTATCTCCATAGCAACATTTGATAGTTGCCTTAATTTCAGAAGTGCTTAGTATCATTAAAACAATAAAGGTTCATTCAAGTCAAGCTTTGTATCATCTTCATTATCTTACAAATATATCATCATTCTAAAGGTTGTTATAGATAAAGGTACACTTGCTAATTGGCATAATTGCTATGTTACAATGATCTAGCATAAAGGGTAGTTTGACCGATTTCTTGTAGTAAGGGTTGTGCAATAGGGTTTATAGTATAAATTTCTTGAAGGTTGTAATTGCAAGTGGGCCATTTTCCCTAGCATGAGAGCCCATTATAGTTGCAACAATTAATATATTGTAAAGTGGGTTATTGTCCCTAGTATGGGAGCCCACAAAAGTTTTTCAAAATTCATTTTCAAGGTGGTTGGGTGGTGCTAGGTAGGTCGTTGGAGCCACTTTCAGGTTGGATCCTAAAAACACTTCAGGGTGGTGGGGTGGTTCTAGGGCGAGTTGGAGCCTGCAAGGGTGTTGGAGCATCCTTTCAGTTGACTGCTGATAAAAATAGGGTATTGGAGCGTCATTGCAGTTGGAGCTATAAAATTGAACGCTTTTCTAGAGTACTGGGGAGTTCGGTTTTCCCTTTTAGTTGGAGTTGAATCTTTTTGATGTACTCACAATTTTTTTAGAAAAGTGTTCAATGGTTTTTCTCTCGGAGGGGGTTTCCAGCTAAAATTATTGTGTCTATTATATACTCCTCATTTATGTTTTTAGATGATGCTTAAGATTATTTAATGCTCTAAAAAAGAATAATAAGTTACTAAATGCTAAGAAATACTGATTCAACCCCCTCTCAGTATTTCCAATAATTGGTATCAGAGTAGGTCCCTATACAATTAGTCTAACCACTAAAGGGAGATCATGGAGTGCACCAAGAATGGAGTTCCTCTATTTAATGGGAAAACTAAAATGAACTTAGATTATTTTAGATTAATCCATTAAGTACACAAAATGAGCTTATTAATATTTTCTTTACTGTAGTGAATTAGTAATTTGTTGGAATAATATGGGCCAGGTCCAAGAAAAAATTTATTAGTTGTCACAATAAAAATAAAAATAAAAGTATATTCACCAACTTTAAAACCAAATACATCAAAAATTTATAATTTAGAATCTTAAATATTAATATTACTGGTTTTTTTTTGTTTTCATAGAAGGAAAACATACAGTTAAATAGATATTTTAAAGGAGCATTACACTTTTTTTCCAAATGATAGCATAGTCCTTAAAATATATATATATATATATATTTCTTGAATATATTTTTCAATGTTATATTAAAATCAGATTAAAAATTGTTATAATAATAACTTAAATCTGTACAGTAGTGCCCTGAGAATTTTTTTTTGGGGTTTTGAATTTCTTTATTTTTTTCAGAGAAAAAAACTAAACTAAACTTTATTATAAGGCAAAAAAATCAGTTTAAGTGTATCAGTTCATATTCATATATCCTTCATGCATAATAAATAAGTATTTCTGCAAAATTTTAGATATAACCCTACATAGACATATTCAAAAAAATGTTTTATACGTCCATTATCAACTACAAGAAATAAATCCATCCATAATATTGTATGAAGACAAATACAGTAATGTCATATAGCGTTAAATAAATAAACCAGTTCAACTTATTATGGAAGAGAAATTCTACCATCCTCCTGTGTAGTCCCATGAGAAACACAAGTGTAAAACATATAGCCCTCAGCATCTAGCAAGCTTTTTTGAATCTCTTTATGCATTTCAACCAACCAAACCCATGAGAAACCTAAGCCTAAAACATATAACCCTCTGCATCCAGCAAGCTTTTTTTTGAATCTCTTCATGTATTCAAAAATGCATTTCAACCCACCAAAAAAAGCTGTCTCGCTAAGAATTGGATCTCCAAATTTTGAACCAAAAAAAGAAATTAAAATTTAAAAAAAAAAAACATAAAATACTTAAACTTATTATTTAAATAACATAATAATAAAGTAAATCTATATTTCAACTCAACATAAACAACCTATATTTTCAACTCCACATAAACAAGTTGTTGATGCAGCTTTTCCCAGCTATTTAATCAATTCATGTGTATTTTGAAATCCCAATTCATTTGGTCAATCACTGGGTTTTTTATATTTGTTTATCCCATTCTTTGATAATAGCATGGACTAAATTATGGTATTCTCATGAATTTCAACCATATAACCGAACATTTATCTATACCCAATGGCAGAGAATTATTTCCTTTGAAATTCTCATGCAGTTGGGCTCAAAAGTAAATTTCTGACGAAAAGAACCAATGTAATCTTTATATACTATTAGGTTTATAAAGAAAAACTGAAGAAAAGAACCAGTGTTATCTTTATTTACTGTGACTGAGAGAAGACTTGAAAACATATTTTAGTAACTCATGTGAATTGAAGGTTTACATGATTGACAAAGCTTAATGTCAATAGGTTGGGCTTTGATGAAAAGAAAAGAACTCTTTCATGAAAATAAAGTACTCTTTCATAGACACCAGACTGTAAGAAAATTTAAAAGGTATTTTGAATCACCATTTATGAATTTGTGGGATACCTACCAGAAAATATTGGTAACATAATCCTTCTCAGTGGGTATAAATTGTTCATCGACCCATATTGTATTAATAAAGGGCTAAAACTTTGCATGCAGATGCTCCCAAAAAAAATATTTCAACACACCATGAACAAACCATGTCTACTGAGAAGTTTCAATTAAATAAGATTAATTATCTGACAAATTCTGTATGCTGTATACTGCAAAAAATTATCTGACCATTCCTATACACTGCAAAAATTTCCCAAAAATGGAAACACTTTTCAACAAATTGGAGAAGTGGATCCGCTAAAAAGATAAAAACTCTCTCATGGTCTTCATCTCGTTGTTGATCCCAACCTCGTTGCAATTAGTATGCCTGAAGCTGTTTTGACTGATCTTGAGAACGAATACCTGAAATTGTAACATTTTATTAAGATCTGCTAATGAATCCATAAAAATACATAACACCAAAAAATTGCATTGTGAATGACCTAAAAGGACAATCTTCATTTGAATCTCAAAATTTCCCACTGCAACACAGAAATCTAACTCGGCTTACTGCATAAGCAAATAAAGTATTTCAATTATTCATTACATAATTCAATGTTGTTGGGTTACCTGTGGCAAATTCCTTCACAGAAGGGCAAAATTTTGGCAAATTTCAGTTTCACACCGATGCCAATAATGGGAAACGTTAAAGAGTGCTGCAGCTTAGCCATTAACACTACTGATTGAAAAAGGAACTATTTCCATACATCAGCTGATCCACTCTTCATACCCTCTTCACATTTGACTTCAAGATCTGGCCTTCCCCAGATGACCCAAAATTTCAGTGTTGTTCAGGAATATTACTGTATTACATATCTCAGGATACCCTAAAACTAGATTCCTCATCACTCAAAGCACTGCAATAATGCCGATCACGACAGCAATTTCTATAAAGAAGACAACCTATAATATGCAATGCCTTTTTCCCTAACGACTCTATTATTATAATACAGTGGAACCCTAAAATCCTTTCAACTCTTTCTGTTGCGAGCAAAATTCTTAACACCATATCGAGCTAGTAATTGCAAAAGTTTATCTCTTGGCAAAGGCTGCAAAGCGGCAAGAAAAATATAGATGCCAAACATAAATCAGAAATTGGGTGCATTGAGAACAAAGATCATGCATGTTTTCAGAAAAATTGAAACCTTGAAGAACATGTTGGATAGGTAGTACATACCTTTTTCTGAAAATCATCCACACCAGCCTCAAAAAAGAGGTCTCTGTCAGATTGCAAGGTATTTCCAGTGAGTGCAACAATGGTTGTCTTGACTCCCATGGATCTCAGTTGTCTTGTTGCGCAGTCATTTCAGTGGGAGGAGTCTTTGTCCTGCAGCAAGCAAAGAGTCTGTCTCCATGATGTTCCCCTGCAATTGGAGGTGTGACGGACGAGCGACTGAACAAGTGCGAAACTCGAAATTCAATTTGTGGAGCATTGATGGAGGTCGCGACGGGCTGTGGGGGTGGCGGTGGTGGCGAGGAGCGGCGCCAGAGGAGCTGCAGGGGAGGCACTTGGAGCCATCGCTGCCGCCGGGCCGGCCGCAAGCGTGTCGGAGAGGCGCGGGTCCACCATCTACGGAGAGCAGAGGGGTTGCGGGAGGGGCGGATTGGGAGTCGTCACATCGCTCCCGATTCGTTGAACGAAAGACTCTCCGCACTCTTGACCCATCGACTCACTCACTGACTTCACTCACTCGGCCCCATACCATGTACCCTCATCTGTGGTACAACCTCTTCTTTCGAAAGTCAGGCAGCTTAAATAAAGACCTCCTTCAAAGATCCACCTCCTTCCCCGACTATCCCTACACCTGAAAGCACAATGTAACTGCATCCTCAAGTATAGGTGCATTATAAGTAAAGCATCATCGATAAATTTGATAACATTGTTCCCCGAAGCCCACCTGATTAGCGCTGAGTCGCTAGCGCATTGGGTTAGTAACCAATCCATCAACACAAAGTTCTAGCGCAGGATGGAATAATCAGCCAGGGATCTACTCAAGAAACACACACTCGTGCTCTACCACCAAGTTATCTACCCATATGCCTAAGCTCTATAACTATCCACGTTCCTGTGTCATGCTATCTAACTGTGCCTGCTTGGCCCAATATATATTACTCCCTCGCTAGCCTTGGAAACAACACAATGGTTGAAGAATCATTAAAGGCTTGAGAACACAGGCAAGGGCTAGGCTAGATAACACCGGCTAAAGACAAGCCATTGTTGATCCAGTTTTATCGGGCCATAGTCGATCCGTAATCCGCATAATCACAGAGCCCTGCCAGCTTCACCACGAGCACCCGTTGTTGTTGACTCATTGATCCATAACCAAGACCAAGAATTCCCGCTCCCCGAAAGTAAGTGTTATAAAGCATCTCCATTCAATGCGGTGTTGAAAACCATCAAGTATCCACCCACATCTCTCCCTAGATGGCTGCTCTCTCACCGCCTCACACACTAGCGCATTTCTTCCGTTTATCTCCCATAAATAGATCCCCTATTAACCCCATACCTCCCTATCCATTCAACAGACCTACTACCAATCTATTTTATCCCTACCTACCTCAACCAATCAACCAGACATACACTTATATACACCACAGATAGAAGTACAGATAATGTTGGACACTGTGCATATTTACTCGGTACATCTCATAGACTAATAGGATCGATAGATAGCTACAACTATAAGTATCGGCATGTGGCAGTACAGTTTTTACAACTTACACAAACAGACTCATACAAAATCACACTACTTACACCTATACTCAAACACGCATACGTACATACAATACATGCCTATACATTTGACTAGACCTATCGATCAAGAGACCTACTAACAATAGAGATAATACCTAGCCAAGCCATTAATCGAGACCACTAGCTACCCAATAAACGAGACATACACTTAGGTACAAAAATAACTCGAGGTACAAATACAAGTAATATAAATGCACACGTTAGAGGTAGGACAATGCATAAATAAACACAGAAAGAAAATTATATAAACAAATAATAAGGAGAAGAACTTCATCCGATTGTGGGTGAGAGGCATTTATCAAGGAGGGGACCTAGTGAAACAACTAGAATAAGGAGGGCGAGAAGGATAGGCTCTGAGAAGGATGGGCTCTAATTCTCCTTCCATAATAGTTGTTCAACCGGAAGGTGCCCTGAGAGAAGTTAACAAATTATTCACGCTAATTGATAAATCTATATAGGTTGGGGCTATCTTATATCTCTCTAATAGATGGGTGAAAGGTCCTATTTCAACCTATTTGAACATGGACTATTGACTATGTTTGCTCCCGGGAAGACCTATTGAAACTATTGGAAAGCCTATTGTGACTACCGGTACGTAGACTATTTTCACCGTTGTCGTGAGGTACTAGCCCCGGCATATGCTAGCTATTCGAGTTTAGGGGTTGAAAGGCATAGCTTTCTCTTAAGCCGCTCACCGCTAATGCACGCTTAGAAGGGAAGTTCAGGCAGCAATAAGGGAAGGAAAGAAGTTATGCCAGAGTGTCTATTTTGCACCATCGCCATTATATATGAGATAATCCATTATTATTTAATTTTGCGTAAGAAACTATGTTCTTTAGTTGACGGAGCCACGTAACTCGGGCAACCGAATGAACACGGACGCTTCGCTTCTCGTAACGATATCCCTCCTGAGCCCGGGAGCAAGGTAGACAGATCAAGGAGGAAACCGATACGACCGATTAGATATGATCGATTTTGAACTCGCCCGATTGCTTCTCTCCCCGATATCTTCTCTACCTCGACCTTCCCCCTTGACCGAGACCACCTCCGATAACCACCGTATTCTTCGACCCAGGAATTGCCTTCATTGAACGAACTCGCTTCATCGAACTCGATTTATATCGACCTCGCATTGTAATATGAAATCTCTAAGATGAATATAATATGAAATGGTGCAAGTCCCCGACAAGCCTTAGTTTAGCCCGTATCTCTTTAGTCCCTAGTTGCCTTAGTCCAAGTTGAACTTTTCTACATCTATGGGCTTACTCAAATTTCGCAGTCTATACTATATGTGGACTAAAGCAAGTATACCTACTACATTTTGATAGATCCGAAGAACATACCCTTATTTACCCTTATTCCTTATTCACTAATAATGTGAAAGTGAAATCAACAGAAGAAGAATCCATACCCTAAGGTTCCGTACCTCCAAGTTGCCCAAGCCTATGAAATATTTCAAGTCTCTATCTATTGTGGTCCAAGATGTTTCGTGGCTTCCTAACTCCCGCATGAGTCCCTAGAGTTTATGTAAACTATGTCACGTTTAAGGAAGAAGTTCCCCTTCCTTAGATAGAGTGAGAGGAGCCGTAAGTCTATAGAGTAAGAACTACTTTCCCTACTACATTTGAAAGAAAGAGGAGAAAACCACTGGGAGTGTCAATTCCTATCCGAAGATACTCCGGAGTGATAGTGATTGAGGTTAGTCAGATAGATATTTATTCCCTGTAGTGGTGTAAAACTACTAGTTGTTTCCGTAAGCTATACCTCTTACTCTCCCTACCTGCCTTTAGTCCAACTACTAGCCTTAGAGAGTAGGTCCCACGGCACCCTTAATAAGGGACACCTATCCTAGTCCATGCATTAATAAGTTCCATGTATACACTACTCACTCTCCTTTCTTTCTTAACTTCAATTATCCACTAAGGAGGTAGTCCTTTTTGATAACCTCGGTCAGTACCTATCATTTACAATACCAGCAGCGATACCGTCGAAACCATTCAATCAAAGGGAAGAGTCTTTCGTTCGATGAATTGGAGATTGATTGGACATATCCCACACTGTCTCTCCGGCGACCACACATTTTTTTGGGCTTCAAGTGGACCCTGCCCAGCGCGAACAAAAAACTCTTCCATGGAAATCCATTGATATGACCCACTGACGGCCATTAAACATGGCTATGGTTATGGTTATTCATAGAAACATACATACATACTGGTGGTGGATTTGACGTGAACTGAAGTGCATTGAATTATACCTCTGCCATCAGTTCACTGAATTCTACCTCTGCAAGGCGTCTAGAGTTTTAAATTTCAAATTTTCCCTCTGAATTTCTACACCAGGTTTTTGAATATGGACAAGATGGCTCATTTTTTCATTTTCGTTTGGAGCACACGCCACCCTGAGTTCCAGTGGCTTGTTCTGGTGAACTCCTCTCCAATGTAATGGCAGTTATCTATTCATGAATCATGTGTGCTCTACAGATGGATGGGTAGTAGTAACTGGGGAAATGCGTGTCTGAAATTCGAGAACCGAAAAGGAAAGGCCAAATTTGGCTCAGCTCCTTTAAAACCCCAGAGATGGTTGCTCGAGATCATGACTACGCTGCATTTTAGTTGAAGGGAAAGCAGCGTGCTCCATTAAGGTTGTTGCTGCAGTAGTAGTCATTGTATTCCATTGCAAAAGTGCAGGAAACTTTAGAAGATTGAACGAGGGGTATAAAGAAGCAAGGAGAAGCTCGACAAAGGTTTCAATATGCAATGAGAGTGCATCCACCTCTTCCTCAGATTAGGTGTGGGAAATAATTAGTTCAAAATTAGAGACATTGAGTGCCGAGGTATCAGGGCAAACATTATTTTTATAATTGCAGAGCAACCCAAGGCATTGATGAATCGGAAGCCATGGACGACTCATTCGACTCCCTCAGTTTATATTTGGCAGAAGCTCTTATGCTTCCGCCCCCTCTTCTATATAGTACTAAGGAAGCATATGTGGAGGAGCAGAAGTTGGAGGAAGGATTTCTTTGGCCTGATTTTTATAGACTGTAAAATTTAAATGTCATCTATTAATTATAATGGCTACCTGTCATTTTAATTATGCAGGTTCCACGGATCTTCCATCTAAGATAAAATGTATGGAAATTTACATCCAACCTCTTACCATTTCCAGTATTTTATCATCATCATCTTGAGCAATGGGAATGTGTTCCTGAGCGTTACAAAGTATCATCTTGAGCAATGGGAATGTGTTCCTGAGCGAACAAGATCTCACTTCCATGGTTTTTTCAATTTCGGTATTAATTTTGATGCACCAAACTCCCTGAAAATATATCCGATCCGTCATGGAAATGTTTGATGTAAGTCGATTCTATAGAAAAATATTAAATGGCAATAGAGATTTGTAGTTTCAGTATTAAATGGCAATAGAGATTTGTAGTTTCTGTGTGTTTGTAGTCTCTAATTTTTTTTCTTAGTCACAACAAACCAAAATAAAATATAAAAATTAATTGTGCAGTTAATGCTATGTAAATATATTACATTGGCCTCTGTGTTTCCATACTCACCTCGTAAAGGCCTATTTTTTTTTATATGAAAAAATTACATAGAGCAACTTATCATTATCGCATATCGATGGATATAGCTTAAGCGAAAGGCTATTACTGAAACACTAATGGCTATAGAAGGGATACCACAGTTAGAAAATTTCTTGGTCATTTTTTTTTGATGAGATAAACCCTCTTTATGGGCTTTTGATCTTCTTGTGATGAAATAACTCATGGTTGAGAAATATTTATATTTTAATCTCTCGATCACCAGCTTGTTTGTTGTTTTTTATCATATATTTTGAAAACTGTAATTAATTAAAAAATATCTAGATACATCCAAATATATATTACATGGTTTTTCAATACTATATTTATTATATAGTATTGAATTAAGTTGCATTTCCAGTTTTGGTATTTAGAGTATATTTATATAATAATGTATAATATTTTGTTTTGTAAAATTAATAAATAGTATATTTTTATAACTTAAATTTAAATAAAAATTATTATTAAAATTTAAAAATCTAGTATAAATATATGCTTTACCATTTTGAGTCTAGTTATTATTTTCATTAAAATGATATTTTTCATTTAGTGATTATGCTTTTAGTATGTGAAGTGTTTGGATTAAAACAAAAATAATATTCTTACTCCAAAATTTAAACTCAATAATTGATGATAAATCCTGTTTTGGTACAAAATCTTACAAAATCTCAATAATGTAATTCAAGTGACATTATAATCTCAAATTACAGTTATGTGCACACTTACTTAATTTTAAAAACTCACTCCAAACAACCAAACAAACATGAGTCAGGAGAAAAGAATTTTAAAAAAAACACACAACTACAATTTTGAAATCACATTGTAGCGAAAACGTAACTTCCAACTCAGGTTAAGGTTTCTCTAATAGAATACTTTGTATTTTAAATTTATTTAGATTCACGTATTATTTGTATTTTAAATTGCTTTAGATTGTACATTATTTTAGACATACTAAATAATTTCACAAAGCCTATCAAGAATAGTTTTGGAAATTATTTTCATTACATGTAAGGTGGAAAACTTAATGCAAATTGTAATGGAATGTAGAGTTAATTCTTATGAAAATGTGATGCAAATTGTAATGCAACGTATATTTCATAGAGTATTTTTTTAAAGTGATGTATTTTTGAATAAAATGATTTTTTTGACAAAAATATTTTTGTAATGACTTTTATTATTAATAATCAATGAAAAAGGTTAATTTGGCATCATGCATTTGTTGATGACACCATGTTAATGGGACATTCAATTATCCACGAAGTTATAATCTTCTAGTGAGTTGTAGAGGATTTTATGGTAACATGAAAGACAAATATTAATCATTAAATTTCTAAAATATTTTTTTCAAACATCCCTCCTACTATTTAGCGTCATATTGCTCGCCTAGCTGGTTACACGCACTGTACGATGCCTTCCAAATGCCTTGGTGCTCCTCTTCTAGCTATCTCTCTCAAGATTAGGCTTCTCGCTTCTTCTATCATTGTTTTCAAAATTAATATTTTGAATTTGTTTGGGCTAGTTTTGCATAAAATAGATATCCTTTGAATGCTAGTGTGAAAATTTCTTTTAAATCAATAAGTGTGATATTATAATTTCAAGTGTCAAAATGTGTACAAATATGGTGATAGAATTGCTACTCAATAAATTAAATCCAAATCAAGACACACAATTATACTCTACTACTCTGCAGATATTAATTCACAATTTAGAACAACATTCACAAATATGCATCAATAACATACACAAGTACACAAATTTATCTACGGGAAACGAATTGGGAAAAATCCCTTAAGCCTACTTGCATTAATCTTATGAATAGAGAACGTGTTACAATTGCTTTCTCACTTTGAGCTCAACCTTTAAGTGAATAATTGTTCTCGTTGTTCAATCAAAAGCTCTGACCCATATTTAGTCAATTTTTGCCTCCACTTGAGCTCCTATTTCCTTGCACAAATCTTGAAGGAATTCTACCATATTTTTTAGGTATTTCCACCAAATTGATTGCGCAATTCCCAATGATTGATCATTGATTGGATGGAACACAATCAAGACTAGTTTACAATTGATGTTACATTTTCTTGGAATCTCCACCACAATTGAGAAATTAAAATTTTCCTTGCACACATGAGCTATTTTTTGTTGATTGATCAGTTAACTGGATGATTATTTAGAGTGTTGTCCCACTACACAACTAACCTCCAACTAGTTCTATCAATATTTAAAACCAGTTTCATTGAATACAACTACAAATAATTGAACTCGATTGCTACAAATTAGCAATCAACACATGCAAAATGAAATCCAAGACCTTAACTCAAATTCATTGAGCTAACTAAGTGACAAGAGCCATGTCACCACAATTAACAACCAACAAGTTATCTTCTGATGTGGAAATTTCGAATTTACTCAATTTGACAAAGGCTAAGTCAAATTGAGTCTTTCTTGCTACACTTCTCAACACTCCCTCATAGGAAGAAATGAATTTTCAACCACCCCGATCCTACACTTGTGGAATTTGAACTTACCTCTTGACAAAGGCCTTTTTCAAGATTTCAGCACCTTGTTCCTCTATCATAATGCATTGTAGCAACATTATCCTCCTCTGCACACAATCTCGTAGATGATGATACCAAATATCTATAATCTTGGATCGATCATGAAATATTATATTCTCATACACTTTTCCCATTTGTACCATAATCCATACTGGTTAGTGCCTATGAGGTATCGTAACACATGCTTTACTGCCTTCCAATATAATTTGGTCAACCTAACCATAGCTTAGCTTCGTTGGTTAATTTTATAACACATATATGGTCGTGTATTCACAATATACATCACTGAACCCACTAGGTGTTGGTAAATGGTAGCATCAACCTCTTCACTTGAAGTGGCACTCTCCTTCCTCCATTTGGTCGCTTGACATGTCTCCATGGAATTACAATTCTTCATGCAAAATCTCTGCAATATCTTGATGGCATACTTTCCTTGTGAAACAAACAATTCCCCATCACGTTGCCATACTTCTAGCGTGATAAAGTAGTGCATGAGACCCATGTATTTCATCTCAAATTCCCTTACAAGGTCCTCCTTCCAAGAGTTGATCAACTGCTCATCACATGTAACTATTAAATCATCAACATATAAAACAATGATAAGCAATTTACCTTCTACCAAAATATGATATAGGTCCACATCTGCTTCACTTTTGGTTCAAAAAAATGATTAGATCAAACATATCTTTTAGCCAAGGAAAGATGGAAAAGTTCATGAAATTTTACCAATGGAGGTAATGTTGGGCTATATCCTCTTGGCCTTATTATTTCAAGCACTTCAAATGATCCACAAAACCATGGTGCCAACTTGGCACATGACCCAATTTTTGAGGAGATTTTATTAGGTCTAAATCGTAAGTATACATACTCTCCAAATTTGAACTCTTTCTATGTCCTATGTTGGTATGCATAGCACTTCTGTCTATCTTGTGCCACCTTTAATTTCTTCCAATAGTTCCTTGCTTTTCTCCATTTATTTCAACATATCAGGTTAATGAGGGCCTTATTCATTGGGTCACTCCAACTGATAGGGTGTTAAACATTCTCCCATAGAGTTCTTCAAATGGGCTCATTTTAAGTGATTCTTACCCATTTTTATATGAAAAATTCGTAAGTGGGCAATATTCCTCTAACTTCATTGGTTGATGAATTACATGCATTCTCAGCATGTCCTCAAGGATTATATTTGTCCTCTCTATTTTCCCATTTTTTTTTGTTGGATGGTAAGATATTATGAATGCCATTTATGTCCCCAATATTGCAAATAGTGTTTTCCAGAACTTTGAAGTAAGCTTAAAATATCTATCTAAGATAATATTCTTGGGAACTCCATGAAATCTTACAAATTCCTTTATGAAAACTTGAATCACATCACTAGCTGAATTGATAGATTTAATTTCAACAAGGTGAGCCAACTTGCTTAGCTAGTCAACCATGACATGATTGCATCATGGTGTTTTGAAGTCCTTGAAAACCCTGTAATAAATTACATGGACATCACCACCAATTTCCAATATGGAATGTCAATAGGTTGTAATATACCAACTGGGTTCTTGAATTAGAATTTCACCTATTGACATTCTATGCATTTGGAAATAAAATCAACCACCTCTTTTTTCAAATAAGGACAAAAATAAACTTTATTGATGGATGTTAGAGTCTTTTGGTCAATCTGAGTTTCCATAGTATGGATTTTCATGGAATTATTTTAATATCATTTTATTCAAGTCATAATCCTTTGGTACATAAATTATATTCTCAAATATAATTAACTCATTTTTTGAGAGACAATATTCCTTGTACTTTTCACTTTTAGACTCTTGTTGTAGTTTTTCCTTTATTTGCTGATATTTTTCATCACGATGCTTGCGTTGCTCATGAATAATTATCCTTCATGGATAGATTCTTCGAGTATAATCAAATACAGATCCGATATACGGATCGGTAGAAAACTGCATTCACCACCCCTTGGGGCACATTCACATACCAAGTTATGTCATTCGGTCTTAAAAACGTCAGTGCCACCTTTCAGCGAGAGATGAACTATATCTTCCATGACCTATCTCATCTCATCCTGGCCTATTTAGACAACCTCACGGTACGATCCAAGATGCGAGTTGACCATTTGGAACATTTGCATCTATTATCTCAATGATGCCGACAATGCACGAAGATTGGCTCACCATTTTCATTATACATTATTATATAAATATACTCTAAATAACAAAACTAGAAATGTAGCTTAATTCAGTACTATTTTCATTACATGTAAGGTGGAAAATGTAATGCAAATTGTAATGGAATGTAGAGTTGATTCTTATGAAAACGTGATGCAAATTGTAATGCAACGTATATTTGATAGAGTATTTTTTTTAAGTGACATATTTTTGAATAAAATGATTGTTTGACAAAAATATTTTTTGTAATGACTTTTATTGTTAATAATCAATGAAAAAGGTTAATTTGGCATGATGCATTTGTTGATGACACCATGTTAATGGGATATCCAATTATCCAAGAAGTTATAATCTTCTAGTGAGTTGTAGAGGATTTTATGGCAACATGAAATACAAATATTAATCATTAAATTTCTAAAATATTTTTTTCAAATGTCCCTCCTACTATTTAGGGTCATATTGCTTGCCTAGTTGGTTACACGCACTGTATGATGCCTTCCAAATTCCTTGGTGCTCCTATTCTAACTATCTCTCTCAAGATTAGGCTTCTCGCTAAACTCCTCCAAAAGATAACGAAGAGGCTAGATAGTTGCACATTCCATTCTCTTAACATCATAAAGCATTTGGTACTCTTGAAATTTCTCATTTGGGTAGACATTATCCATCATATTTGTAGTCTTCAGCATTATTTTCTTTGGTGACAAGAAAAAAGAGAGGACATGGGCCCTCATTGCATTGGAAAACTTTTGGCTCCCTTAGGCATAAGGCAGAATTGGCCTCCAGAATCTGAGACTCCCAATACAATCATGGGGGCTAAAATATGGGTGTAATAACTATAAGGGGTCATGAAAGTTGTCACCAAATATGGAGGAAAATCTGTTGTAGAAACATTTCAATACAAATGCAAGTATATATATAAATGCCATGATTCCAACTTGGATTGTTGACTTGGAACTTTCCCTGCAGTAGAAAGCACATTATCTAGGGTGCAAATTATATTTTAGAGGAAAAAATGGTCAAAATGCATTATTATGGGATGACTCATGGCACTAGCTCCCTAAATCAGCAAATCAAAATGAGCTTCAGAATATTTTCACCCTAATGAAATCAAGGAAGTATCTCCTTGTGGAAGACTACTAACATGGACCATCTGAAGAGACTTGATAGAGAAAATGGAGACTACAAGAGTGATGGCATTAAATTTTTAATGACATATATTGCGTTAGGTTTTGGGATGCTCTCCAATAGCACAATATCTAAGTACAATCACCCCTTTCTCATTTACTCCCTTTGCTAACCCCATTCTCAAAGGAGCATGGTATTTACTTCCTAGCCTTATTCTCTAGCTATTATGAAATGAATGTAATCATACAACCTTTAGAGACTCTAGCTCTTATTTGAAATCACTTTGGAACCATCTCTTAGATAATATTTGAGGTTATTCTTATGCATCCTAGGTCTTTCTCTAACTGGAAATCTTCATAGCTGAAAGAATAACTCTTGAAAAGTTTGTAGATCCATTATCAAGCCATCATGGCCCCTCATTCTCTTTAAATTGCTCCCTCTCCCTCCCTAGTTCATCAATCTTTCCCTCTAGACGACTTTATTAAACTAAATTTTGAATGGCTTCAAAGGAGAACATGAGTCCTATTGCGTTTGGGTGGGGTCTTCCTAAATAAATTTGGAACAATCTCCCACTTATTTGCAACCTTTATGGGGGTTACTAACAACAATTTGGCGAAGATATTTTCTCTATAATTCGATCTAATGCAAACCATAAAAGGGAAAATTACTAAAATATGTATTGAAGGAGACTCTCAATTGCTCATCTCTGTCATCCAAAACTTCTTTCATGGATCTTCTTCCAAATAAATTTCCCACAGTTGACACTAAGAAAGTTACTTATCTTGTATCAAAGTATTTATCTCAAATATTCCAGTGACTTTTCCCTCCCATGTGAGATGTCAAGGAAATTAAATAGTAAATAGATTGGAAACCCCAAAAAAATTATTTATGCCTTGGCTGAGCCCCAAAATTAGCTTAAGGATCGCTTTCTTTCTTGATTAGCAAGAGGAATGATCTGATGTATCTTCTCCATTGGTAGTCAAAAGTTATATTTTAAGCCATTGGAGATTCTCAAGAGAAGGTAACTGGACCTAGTTAAACCAGTCAGAACCACCATTCCAAATGGAAAAGGAACTGCTTTAAGGTCTAAACCGGGTGGTCATGCCCCATGTTGTTGCAACAAATTTCGAGGCATCAATCGTATGAAAGGAAAATAATACATTGCTAGCACTAGTTCAAGATATTCACTTGTACTAACACAACCCTAATTAGTAATACACTTTCAAATATACATCATAAAAAAAAAACCTCCAGGGTCTTTCGATGTTGCTTCTCAATTTATCTCAGTAGGACTACCAATCACATCTTTGACAGAATATTCCTTTATCATTTAATTTTATTTTCTACTTCACACACAGTAACACGTCCTCCAATCAAAACTATGTTATTCCCTCCTCCTTAATGAGAGATATTTCTTCTATCCAGGCTCCCTCTTAATCTAGGGAGATTAACTTCTTCCTTCGATATTGGAGAATATTTCATGGCTTCCATTCTTCTTATCAGGCTTATCTTATCAACTTATCTATGAACATATTTGAATCTTCTTGAATAATATGTACCTGCACAACTTAGACAATAAGTACAACCAACTCTATAAAAGCATGAAGTTATTCATAACAAAATATTATAGTAGCGGAAACATTAGACTTTAAAAAGATAACCAGTAGTAGACTATACTTCGATACTTTGTTAAAAACCCTAAATGACATAAGAAACTCAATCAAGATGTCATATGACAAGGTCTTTCATATAGTGAACCCTAGAAATAAGTCAAACAAAAATGTATCTAATAACTTTCAGAATTCATATGTTAGACTTCCCACTAGTATTTCATGTAAACCCTAGATTTCATACATGCCAGATTCAACAATAAATCATAGCTTAATCAACATGAATAGCTTATACTAGGATTTGATGTAAACCTTATACTTTCAATCTACAAATTCTCAACAATAGATTCGAGATAGTTATCCATTCTTTCATATAGCGAACCTTAGAAATAAGTCAAACAAAAAAATGTATCTGATAAATTTCAGAATTCATATGTTAGACTTCCCTTTGAATACATGGCCCTTTTTTAGGTTATTTGTGATTTTTGAGCTTGAGAAATCAGAGGCTGAGATTGAAGCATTTCTTTCCATTGCGGTCGCCCAGAGTAGCATGGATTTGTGCTGAGAGAGATAGGTAGGAGCTAGCAACTTATACCTTTCAATTTTGTCATTTTCATGCTAGAGGGGGTCGTACCGGAGTACCATGTATGGCCATTTATTAGCTTAGTTTGTTAAGTACTACGTGAGTGGCTCTATGGGGCTCATATCGTCACCACGCAAAGCCCTGCTCTTTGCGCGACGACCCCAAGTCCTTGTGAAGTTTAAGCCCGATGTTTGTCGCGCTTGTGTGAGATACATGCGTGAGGAAATCACAGATATGCTCTTTAGACCACACACGGTTCTTAAAAAATAATGGATTATGGTTTTCTGAGTATTTTCTTGGAAAAAACTGATTTTTTGGTCTTTTTTGGTGGCAAGATGCTTTGGAGGGAGAGGGATGGGCTTGCCTTCCATAACCAGGTGTACCAAAATCCGCATGCACTTCAGTTTCTAACTCATTGGGGGTTACTCAAGTTCCTTGAGAACCTTGTTCCGAGGTTAAAGGATCTACTCTTCTGATACCTGGTTCAATGTTGGGACTATCAGAGGCACCTATGGTAGTGTGTGATACTGATCTGAGGATACATCCTAAGATGAATATATATTTTGTGACTTGTCTCTTGCCCCAAGAGGAGGCTCTGCCCTATCCACTACCTAGGGGGTAGTGAACATTCATCACTAGGCAGAGGAGACTGGTCATTGTGGGCGTGATGCTATCTCGCAGGGTCGTGTTCTTTTGGCCCGTATTATAGACCTAGCAGAGCAGGCTACTCTCTCTTTGATTTTTCACCAAGTGGGATCATCTTTGCCCCATAGTGTATCAAGGCTGCATATAGAGGTCTTGCGACAACTCCAAGTGGGGAACTTCTTTGACTCGGCTAGATTGGTATATTAAGGTATGGCTAGCCAGCTGGCCAAGGTGCAGTGAGGTGTGGCTAGGAATATTGGTTATGCTAGCATCCTGTTTTGTATCATGTAAGAGTGAGTCATTATGCTACGACCTTTTGTTACAGTTCCAGTGGATCCTCCGAGGGATTCGTAGATGCGTCGATGGGATTTGGTTATGCCCTGTTATGGTGGGCAAGAGGTTGGACGATATTGGGATGAGAATGTATAGAAGTGGTTCAACTCAAACCGTTAGTTGTTTCTAGAGTTCTTGTATGTTGGGATGGACTTCCGGGGAGATACAAATATGGGTCTTCCTCCTAACTATGCTTGGGGGCTAACATGTAGGATCTTTGGTGGAATAAGCTTGATGGTATATACAAGATGCATTCCAGTCTTGTACATGGTTAAATATGTTATCAAATACGTGATTCTTATATCTTGGTATATGTGTAAATGTAATGTGACGAACATGGCGAGCCAATATTCGTGCATTGTCGGCATCATTGAAATAATAGATGAAAATGTTCCAAATTGTCAACTCGCTTCTTGGATCATACTGTGAGGTTGTCAAAATAGGCCAGGATGAGATGAGCCAGGTCATGAAAGATATAGTCCATGGCCTGCTGAAACGTGGCGGTGACGTTTTTAAGACCGAACGACATAACTTGGTATGTGAATGTGCCCCAAGGGGTAGTGAATGCAGTTTTCTACCAATCCGTATGTCGGATCTGTATTTGATTATAATCGAAGAATCTATCCATGAAGGATAATTATTCGTGAGCAACGCAAGCATCGTGATGAAAAATATAAGCAAATAAAGGAAAAACTACAACAAGAGTCTAAAAGTGAAAAGTACTAGGAATATTGTCTCTCAAAAAATTAGTTAATTAGATTTGAGAATATAATTTATGTACCAAAGGATTTTGACTTGAATAAAATGATATTAAAATAATTCCATGAAAATCCATATTATGGAAAATCAAATTTACCAAAAGACTCTAACATCCATCAATAAAGTTTATTTTGTCCTGATCTGAAAAAAGAGGTGGTTGATTTTATTTCCAATGCATAGAATGCCAATAGGTGAAAGTCTAATTCAAGAACCCAGTTGGTATATTACAACCTATTGACATTCCATAATGGAAATTGGTGGTGATTTCCATGTAATTTATTACAGGGTTTCCAAGGACTTCAAAACACCATGATGCAATCATGTCGTGGTTGACTAGCTAAGCAAGTTTGCTCACCTTGTTGAAATTAAATCTATCAATTCAGCTAGTGATGTAATTCAAGTTTTCATAAAGGAATTTGTAAGATTTCATGGAGTTCCCAAGAATATTTTCTTAGATAGAGATGTTAAGTTTACTTTAAAGTTTTGGAAAAACAGTATTTGCAATATTGGGGACATAAACGACATTCATAATATCTTACCATCCACAAAAAAATGGGAAAATAGAGAGGAAAAATATAATCCTTGAGGACACATGTTGAGAATGCATTAAATTCATCAACCAATGAAGTTGGAGGAATATTGCCCACTTATGATTTTTTCATATAAAAATGGGTAAGAATCACTTAAAATGATCCCATTTGAAGAACTGTATGTGAGGATGTTTAACACCCTATCAGTTGGAGTGACCCAATGAATAAGGCCCTCATTAACCTGATATGTTGAAATAAATGGAGAAAAAAAGGAACTATTAGAAGAAATTAAAGGCGGCACAAGATAGACAGAAGTGCTATGCATACCAACATAGGACATAGAAAGAGTTCAAATTTGGAGAGTATGTATACTTACGATTTAGACCTAATAAAATCTCCTCAAAAATTGGGTCATGTGCCAAGTTGGCACCATGGTTTTGTGGATCATTTGAAGTGCTTGAAATAATAAGGCCGGTAGGATATAGCCCAATATCACCTCCATTGGTAAAATTTCATGACTTTTTGCATGTTTCCTTGGCTAAAAGATATGTCTGATCTAATCATTTATTTGAACCAAAAGTGAAGCAGATGTGAATCTATATCATATTTTGGTAGAAGGTAAATTGCTTATCATTGTTTTATATGTTGATGATTTAATAGTTACATGTGATGAGCAGCTGATCAACTCTTGGAACGAGGACCTTGTAAGGGAATTTGAGATGAAATACGTGGGCCTCATGCACTACTAAATCACGCTAGAAGTATGGCAACGTGATGGGGAATTTTTTGTTTTCAAGGAAAGTATGCCACCAAGATATTGTAGAGATTTTGCATGAAGAGTTGTAATTCCATGGAGACATGTCAAGCGACCAAATGGAGGAAGGAGAATGCCACTTCAAGTGAAGAGGTTGATGCTACCATTTACCAACACCTAGTGGGTTCAGTGATGTATCTTGTGAATACACGACCATATATGTGTTATAAAATTAACTGGCGAAGCTAAGCTATGGTTAGGTTGACCAATTATATTGGAAGGCAGTAAAGCATGTGTTATGGTACCTCATAGGCACTAACCAGTATGGATTATGGTACAAATGGGAAAAGTGTATGAGAATATAATATTTCATGATCGATCCAAGCTTATATATATTTGGTATCATCATCTACGAGACTGTGTGCAGAGGAGGATAATGTTGCTACAATACACTATGATAGAGGAACAAGGTGCTGAAATCTTGACAAAGTCCTTTGTCAAGAGGTAAATTCAAATTCGACAAGTGTAGGATAGGGGTGGTTGAAAATTCATTTCTTCCTATGAGGGAGTGTTGAGAAGTGTAGCAAGAAAGGCTCAATTTGACTTAGCCTTTTTCAAATTGAGTAAATTCAAAATTTCCACATCAGAAGATAACTTGGTGGCTGTTAATTGCAATGACATGGCTCTTGTCACTCAGTTAGCTCAATAAATTTGAGTTAAGGTCTTAGATTTCATTTTGCATGTGTTGATTGCTAATTTGTAGCAATCGAGTTCAATTATTTGTAGCTGTATTCAATGAAATTGGTTTTAACTATTGATAGAACTAGTTGGAGGTTAGTTTTGTAGTGGGACAACACTCTAAATAATCATCTAGTTAACTGATCAATCAACAAAAAATAGCTCATGTGTGCAAGGAAAATTTTAATTTCTCAATTGTGGTGGAGATTCCAAGAAAATGTAACATCAGTTGTAAATTAGTCTTGATTGTGTTGCATCCAATCAATGATCACTCATTGGGAATTGCGCAATCAATTTGGTGGAAATTCCTAAAAAATATTGTAGAATTCCTTCAAGATTTGTGCAAGGAAATAGGAGCTCAAGTGGAGGAAAAATTTGACTAAATATGGGTCAAAGCTTTTGATTGAAAAATGAGAACAATTATTCACTTAAAGGTTGAGCTCAAAGTGAGAAATCAATTGTAACATGTTCTCTATTCTTCTGATTAATGCAAGTAGGCTTAAGGGATTTTTCCCAATTGGTTTCCCGTAGATAAATTTGTGTACTTGTGTATGTTATTGATGTATATTTGTGAATGTTGTTCTAAATTTGTGAATTAATATCCGCAGATTAGTAGAGTATAATTGTGTGACTTGATTTGGATTTAATTTATTGAGTAGTTGCAATTCTATCACCATATTTGTACACATTTTGACACTTGAAATTATAATATCACACTTATTGATTTAAAAGAAATTTTCACACTAGCATTCAAAGGATATCTATTTTATGCAAAACTAGCCCAAACAAATTCAAAATATTAATTTTGAAAACAATGATAGAAGTAGCGAGAAGCCTAATCTTGAGAGAGATAGCTAGAAGAGGAGCACCAAGGCATTTGGAAGGCATTGTACAGTGCGTGTAACCAACTAGGGCAGCAATATGATGCTAAATAGTAGGAGGGACTTTTGAAAAAAATATTTTAGAAATTTAATGATTGATATTTGTCTTTCATTTTACCATAAAATCCTCTACAACTCACTAGAAGATTATAACTTCTTGGATAATTGGACATCCCATTAACATGGTGCCATCAACAAATGCATGATGCCAAATTAATCTTGTTCATTGATTATTAACAATAAATGTCATTACAAAAATATTTTTGTCAAAAAATTCATTTTATTAAAAAATACATCACTTTAAAAAAAATACTCTATGAAATATAAGTTGCATTACAATTTGCGTCACATTTTCATAAGAATTAACTCCACATTCCATTACAATTTGCATTAAGTTTTCCACCTTACATGTAATGAAAATAATTTCCAAAACTATTCTTGATAAGTTTTGTGAAAGTATTTAGTATGTCTAAAATAATGTACAATCTAAAGCAATTTAAAATACAAATAATATGTGAATCTAAATAAATTTAAAATACAAAGTATTACAATGTGATTTCAAAATTGTAGTTGTGTGTGTTGTTTTTAAATTCTTTTCTCGTGGCTCATGTTTGTTTGGTTGTTTGGAATGAGATTTTAAAATTAAGTGTGCACAACTGTAATTTGAGATTATAATGTCACTTGAATTACATTATTAAGATCTTGTAAGATTTTGTACCAAAATAGGTTTTATCATCAATCATCGAGTTTAAATTTTGGAGTAAGAATATTATTTTTGTTTTAATCCAAACACTTCACATACTAAAAGCATAATCAATAAATGGAAAATAACTTTTTAATCAAAATAATAACTAGACTCAAAAGAATAAAGCATATATTTATACTAGATTTTTAAATTTTAATAATATTTTTTATTTAAATTTAAGTTATAAAAATATACTATTTATTAATTTTACAAAACAAAATATTATACATTATTATATAAATATACTCTAAATACCAAAACTGGAAATACAACTTAATTCAACACTATATAATAAATACAGTGTGAAAAATTGTAATAGGTTATATATTATTTAGCCACGACATATTGCTTCATAATATATTAATGAAAAACCATGTAATATATATTTGGATGTATCTAGACATTTTTTTAATTAATTACAATTTTCAAAATATACGAAAAACAACAACAAACAAGTTGGTGATCCAGAGATTAAAATATAAAGATTTCTCAACCATAAGTTATTTCATTACAAGAAGATCCAAAGCCCATAAAGAGGGTTTATCTCATTAAAAAAAAAAGATGACCAAGAAATTTTTAAAACTGTGGTATCCCTTCTAAAGCCATCAGCGTTTCAGTAATAGCCTTTCGCTTAAGCAGTAGCCATCGATATGTGATAATGATAGGTTTCTCTATGTAATTTTTTCATATAAAAAAAAAATTAGGCCTTTACAAGGTGAGTATGGAAACAAAGAGGCCAATGTAACATATTTACATAGCATTGACCGCACAATTAATTTTTATATTTTAGTTTGGTTTGTCGTGACAAGAAAAAAAAATTAGAGACTACAAACACACAGAAACTACAAATCTCTATTGCCATTTAATATTTTTCTATAGAATCGACTTACATCAAACATTTCCATGACGGATCGGATATATTTTCAGGGAGTTTGGTGCATCAAAATTAATACCGAAATTGGAAAAACCATGGAAGTGAGATCTTGTTAGCTCAAGAACACATTCCCATTACTCAAGATGATACTGTGTAACGTTCATAGGGAAAAAATAAAATATTGGAAATGGTAAGAGGTTGGATGTAAATTTCCATACATTTTATCTTAGATTGAAGATCCGTGTAACTTGCATAATTAAAATGACATCTATCCATTATAATTAATAGATCACATATTTAAATTTTACAATCTATAAAAATCAGGCCAAAGAAATCCTTCTTCCAACTTCTGCTCCTCCACATATACTTCCTGAGTACTATATAGAGGAGGGGGCGAAGCATAAGAGCTTCTGCCAAATATAAACTGAGGGAGTTGAATGAGTCGTCCATGGCTTCCGATTCATCAATGCCTTGGGTTGCTCTGCAATTATAAAAATAATCTGTTTGCCTTGACACCTCGGCACTCGATGTCTCTAATTTTGAACTAATTATTTCCCACACCTAATCTGAGGAAGAGGTGGATGCACTCTCATTGCATATTGAAACTTTTTTCGAGCTTCTCCTTGTTCCTTTATACTTGTTCAAACTTCTAAAGTTTCCTGCACTTCTGCAATGGAATACAATGACTGCTACTGCAGCAACAACCTTAATGGAGCGCACTGCTTTCCCTTCAACTAAAATGCAGCGTAGTCATGATCTCGAGCAACCATCTCTGGGGTTTCGAAGGAGCCGAGCCAGATTCGGCCTTTCCTTTTCGGTTCCCGAATTTCAGACACGCATTGCCCCAATTACTACTACCTACGCATCTGTAGATCATACAGGATTCACGAATAGATAACTTCCATTACATTGGAGAGGAGTTCACCAGAACAAGCTTATGTCCCTGCTGCTTAGGGTGGCGCGTGCTCCGAACGAAAATGAGAAAAAGAGCCATCATGTCCCTATTCAAAAACCTAGTGTAGAAATTCAGTGGGAAAATTTGAAATTTAAAACTCTAGACGCCATGGGGCAGAGATAGAATTCAGTGAATTGATGACAGAGTATAATTCAATGCACTTCAGTTCAAGTCTAATCCACCACCAGTACGTATGTATGTTTCTAAATGTATGTATGCATAACCATAACCATAACCATGTTTAATGGCCGTCAGTGGGTCATATCAACGGATTTCCATGGAAGAGTCTTTTGTTCGCGTTGGGCGGGGTCCACTTGAAGCCCGGAAAAACGCGTGGTAACCGAAGAGACAGTCTCGGATATGTCCCATCAATCTCCAATTCGTCGAACGAAAGACTCTTCCATATAAGTGGCGGGTGATATAACTTAGTATTAATGGCTGTACAACAAACTACTTTCTTTTCAGTGTGTACTTTGGTTGGTGTTGCCCACTGCAAACTATTTATTTGACAATACCAAAGCTCATTTTCTTCGTGGGAGGGCCTTTCTACTGATTCCTTGTTGTACCGAAATGCCACCGATGGACTGGATAAGCCGACTTGGAATTCTATTATTGTACCAAAATTCCACCGATGGACCAGATAAACAGACTTGGAATTCTAAACCATGGAGGAGGAGATATTCAAAGATTACCCTATTGATTTATAAGTTCAAATTATGTGAAAAAGAGAAAACAATAAAGAATCAATTTTTTTTGGATTGTGTGTTTAGGTTGAGCCAGGCAAATCAATAACCCTCTTGATTTATACGTTCAAATTATGTGAAAAAGAGAAAATAATAAAGAATCAATTTTTTTTGGGTTGTGTGTTTAGGTTGAGCCAGACAAATCAATAATTGAATGTTGGGATGTTAAGCATTAAATGCCTTTAGGAATATGGATATCAAGTTTGGGATGTCAAGCATTAAATGCCTTTAGGAATTAGGATATCAAATTTGGATGATTTTTTAAATTTAATTTTTGCAAAGTAGTTTTTATAGTCAATCTACATGAGATTTGAATTTGTGATTTGGGGATCAAATCCCATGTAAACCAATTTATCTACATTTAGTGGGTAAAAAATATTTTTAGAAAACATATATAGTTCAATTTGTCAAAATGAAACTTATAGACTATATAATCTAACTTGCCAAAATGAAACTTATAGAGGAAATAACATTTTTCTAAAATACAGTTTAAAACAATGTTATGCCGAACTATGGATTATGGATAAAACACATTCCCTAAATGTGGTGCTATCCATTTAGAATAAAAAATCAAAGACTTTGTAGACACTTTTCCTGAGAGTAAATAGACACACAAAAAGATGGAGAAACTTACTTGTGATCCAAGTGCTTACTATTCTCCTTGTGTCGCTCTTGCTGCAGCTTCCAATCCAACTTTGATCACCACACTAGTTCCTGCAAGTATAAACACTAAACAGCAAAGAGATTGCAATATACAGATGCCTATTTATCTTAATCAGTTAAATCAATGAAACATGAAACATATACATCAGCTAAGAATCCATGATATGAAAGATATAAACATATACAAATACATATGTGGAAAATGAACAACAATCTTTATTAATAGATAGAAGGGGAAGGTTACAACCAGCGATTGATTTGATGTCACAAGCTCGAGCATCATCCCAGCCTCATCACAATAAACATCTCACTAGCAGCATATCACTCTAATCACACTCAATTGAGAATTCAAGAGCATTTCTTTACCCTATTTCTTCCTTCTCAACCACTAGGATATTTGCTAAATTTATAGAACAGTTGAAGGTAGTTTCTCAATCAATGACTTTCTAATAATAGGAAAGACATGTTGCCAAGCTTAGAAGTGTTAGATGGACATATGGATTCGAATTTGGACACATATGGACTCTTCTAGAAGGCACTAGCCATGTGGAGATTCCGGAACAATGAGAATTTCGCTCCCAATTGACCAACACACTCTTGAAAGTCGGGAAGTGCTTTGCAGAGCATCCTTGAATGGAGGTAACTGCATATGCAAAGCAGTTAGTCCCTTAAGAGGCTGCATTGGTGAGCTCATAGGTGATATAACATGTACTTCAAATCTTGGAAACCTTGCAATGGAAGTCATGGATGATTTTTTCTTGCTCTTTGTCTTAGAGCATGTAGCAATTAAAATGATAAGGGATCATAGACCCTATTTCATTGGTTCTGGGGTGATGTCCAGTTTAACCAGGTCATTGGGAATGGTGCCCAAATTGACCTCTAAAAATTGCCCCCTAAAGCATAAAGTCAGAATAATAATAACAATATTTTTTGAATGAGATGCTTTACACTATGATGGGCTGGAAATGAAGCGGAGTGGCGACTTGCATCAATCTTACAATACATTACATCATGATATATCCTCTTGATCACGAATTGTTGGGGGAAGGCATTCCCATGCTGAGCACATAAACTATCTAATAACATGTACATAGTGCAGAAAGTCATCTACATTGGAATGTTGCCCAATACAGACATACCTACAGATATAGGCCCATGTTTGGATGATGATCTGTATATAAGGTCACCATACAGATGATGTGTACAACAATCCTGAAATTGCAGCTCAGATGGCTGAAACTAGATCTGGGGTCTTCTAATCTCGTTCACTCGATTATTCGGGTACAAGTCTAGCCATGCAAATATATGATTTGTAGTCGAACATGGTAAGACATTGTTTGATTACCAGCTAATGATGTGAGTTGTTAACAAATGTGAGAGAACCACCAATGATGTTAATGGACCTCAAGGTACTGCAGCACATTTCGTAAGGCATGAACAGTTGATTTGATATCTAACGCCAAACAAAATCTCTCGGTCAAAAGTCCGAAAGCGAGGATCTTGTCGATGTTGTAACAAGCCTCATGGTACTTGAAGATGATGTTTTTAAGTGAACTTCCTGGATGATGATTTTGTGTTGACAGGAAGTCAATTTATTGCGAAACGAGAGTTGATGATTTCAGAGACAAAATGTGACTTGATAGAGCAATGTTCAGGGATGATTTTCATAAGAATGAAGGTTTATGAGTATTGCAGAAGGATGAGTATTCACCAGATGAATTCTCTTGAACATATCAGCAACACTGAGATGAGTTAGAAGCATTGACCCAAAACCAAAGTGAAGGTACGATGAACCATAAGTATGAATGAACCGTCAAGAAGATTACCCAACTGAAACAGTCACGATGATGGAGTGAAGTGTCATGTTCAAGAGTGACCTACTACCGTAAAAGTTCTGTTCACTTTCCCAAATTTTCCCTGGTTATTTGTTGACCAGTACCTCTTTATTTTTTAACAAGCTTGAGGAGGATAACATATGCTTGATCTATAATTCAAACTTCAGGCGAATAATGTATCATTATTTAATAATTTAATGAGTCTAGCAGTGAATGAAAGTCGATCCTTGCCATGATCAACAATTTCGTCGCTATTTTATGTTTTAACGAGCCTAACAATATTGACAGCCCGGTCCTTTTTCATATTTAGAGAGTTTGAAAAATAGGACGAAAGAAAACTCCATAAGTACTTTTTCGTAAAGTTGTCGCTCAAATCTGAAAAATTGTAAAATGATATCTGAGAGAACCTCCTAGCCATGTTCGATTAAGGCATTCCTTTTTCGTAAATAATATATCTCAGTCTAGAAAAGGGTTAAACTTATACTCATTATATATCAATTCATTTACTTTAACGAGCTCGAAAAGACAAGTGCTTGGTAATCTTTTCACATTGTCGGAGCCTGAAAAGAGCTAGAAGAAGACTCCAGGGGTTCCTTTTTTGTTGTTATCAAAGCTCGAAAAAGAGATAAAAGTGCACTTCAAATCCTCTTTCACTTTTATCAAATCTTGAAAAATAAGGATAAAAGTATGCTTTGTGGTCAAATCATTCTTGAAATAAATCTGCATGACTAATCTACTCATCAGTTGTAAAACTTGTTCAGAACAACATAAAATGGATTAAAAATACTTGTTTTATGATAAAAATAGAATAAAACCATAATGACAACAATAAATATTATTTGAAAATAATAAAATGACTAATTAAAATAGTTTTACTATTCATTTTTACTATTTGAAAGTTACCATTTGCATTTTGGAGGTCTGAACCTGTTTTTTCCCTCAAACTTCAGCCGTTGATTGCGATCAAATCTGCGTACGGTTTTAATCGACGTTTGTTCCAGGTTTGTTATGCAGATAAATCCTTCTTGCAAACAAGAACAATCTCCCTAGTATCCTAAGGATATTTAGAAACAAACAACCAAATGAAAACCATTTTCTCTAGATCATTTGTGATTCAGAATTATTAATAACAAAGTACGAGGACATGCCCCTACCTAAAGTCCAATGTTTGTTGAAATATTCTATCCAGTTGCTCCAAAAGAGGTCACTTCAGCATGTGAAACCTGGAATCAGAGACAGATAAAGGGATTAAAAGCACCTGCAAGATATAATAATTGAGAAAACATTAATCTATTTCAGTGATCAAGGAATCTAAGAATTGAAATTCTTAAATAGATACATGAACAATTCAATGAGAAAATGTAGTCCATTTGTATTAGCTTGTATAATAAGAAGTAACCTTACAACCTTTTGCCTTGATGTTATATAGGTTCTTCCGAGGTCTTGAACAATCGTCCTCTCTCAGATTGACAAGCCTTCTTCTCTCTGAACTAGCATGAAGTTATGGACATGAGTGTGTGATCATTCTCGTATAAAAAATGGTTAGTATAGAGAGTATGCTCTCTTAAGAATTTCTCCAGCAATAATAACATCTCTTCTCTACCATTTACAGGCTACCATCTACCCTTGAGACTGAAACATGAGCTCAATTTATAGGGAAATGGAGGTAGTTTATGTTCCATGAAGAGGGGAATGGATTCCTCTTATGAAGGGATTTGAACCAAATGGCGACTCCACTAAGGAAGAGAACTTAGTTTTCCTCTTTATTTTTCAGTTTGATTTTTCAATTTTGATTAGTCTAAAACTGGGTTGGGTAAATAACTTACCAGAATCTCTGAAAAGTAAATCTGAATTTTTTTTTTCTGTATTTTTCTTGGCCTCCACAGTTTTTGTTTGAATACACTGTGGTAGCCTCCGTAGTTTTTAGTTTAGAATAGTGTGGTACTACATTATTCTCTATTGAAACCTACGGACTTGTGGAAAATTTTAGAAAAATTGAGAATTCTCTTTTCAAGAGTCAGATTACAGATTCTCTATGTTTGCCCCAACTTGTCTGTACTGTCAAAGTCTTATGTGTGAATTCCTTTTAGTAATTCTTGTGTATGAGTGGTTTTTCATCTAATTTTAATTTTATGAGTGAACATTTTCCCTGATTTCTTGCTTCTCTATATTAGAAACCTTCGTATACCTTAGATTATTGGTATTCTGTTTTTTTTTACTAAGCCTTTGAACTTGGTACAAACCTTGCTTTGATGAAAATTGAATTTTATTTTCATTTGGAAATTTAGAAGAGTCTTAAGCTTGATAAGACCTAAATTTCACTTTAAACCATTTTTTGGATGTTTTGATTTGTGCTGAGATAAGTAGAAATTATTCTTGGTTCGATCACAAACTAAGCGTAAGATCCTAAAAACTCTCTAGATAGAATTCAATATTAGTGTTTTCCTTCAGTTTTGAATTTTATGTTTCTAGGAGTTTTCAATAAGGCTTTCTTTTTTAAAATAGTTTGTTAAATGATTTGTAGTTTTTGAGCTATTTGGTAAAGGATTTCATTTTGAATGAGTAATTGATCATCATATGAATTTGACTTCTCAAATAAATCATCTTCTTTTCAAATAATTTTGTTTATAAGAGAAAGAATTGGTGCTTTTAATCCATTTATCGATCTTTGATTGTAGGTTTCACATGCTAAAGTGACCTCTTTTGGAGCAACTGGATAGAATATTTTGGCAAGCATTGGACTTCAGGTAGGGGCATGTCCTCATACTTTGTTATTACTAATTTTGAATCATAAATGATCTAGAGAAAATAGTTTGCATTTGGTTGTTTGTTTCTAGATATCTTTAGGATACTAGGGAGATCGTTCTTGGCTGCAAGAAAGATTTATCCGCATAACAAGGTTGGTGCCTTAAACCCTCTCTTTCATTCAGTAGTCATTTCATTTCATTTCACTGCAACTTTTTAGGTATTTGGACCCCTCAGGGTAAATTCTTTTCCAAAAGAGGGCAACTCACCCTTCAGCATCGAAAAATGCATTGCGGAGAACCTAAAATGAAGCCTAGGTGCATATGCAATGCACTGTTTATTGTTCAAGACTGCATTGGGTGCAATTGACATTTTTTATTCTTCCATTGTACCAAAAATTTTCCTAAATTTTTGCATGAAAAGGATTTTAATGAGTCTTATGATTATTTTTCACGAATTCATTAGACCATAATGACAATTACTTGGAGAGAAACAGAGCATGAAGAACAAAATATGATTGCCCTAAATGATCCGGGTATAGTAAGAGCCCTAAGAGATTGTGGGTTATTAAAGTACTTCCGCTTGTCAGGGATGAGCCAAAAAATCGAACTCTTGGAGTTCTTAGTTCGAGCATGGGAAACAACGATTGAGAAAATTCACATTAGGAACAAAGTGGTTCCTATTACAGTGGAGGATGTATATTTTCTAACAAACTTGTCGAGAAGAGGCTTGCCTATTTCTCTCTCAAGGATAGCTCTCAGAGGAGAGATAGTGAAAGACTATGTTTTGCAATATTGCTATCTAGGGGCAGAGCCAAGCAAGGATGGGAAAATAAACATTCGTGACGTTCATGATTTTACTTTGAGAACCATTCGATTCACGATCGCAAAGCTTTCCGGCACTGTTACACTACATGTAGCGAATAGATCTTATATGCAGTATGCGTTAGAGTGCATGGAGCCAACAATATTCAACTGGTATGAAGTTGTACTTTCTCAAATAAAAGAACAACTGAACAAGGCAAAGGGAGGAAGGAAGAAAAAAATTAGTTATGGTTCTATTCTCATTTCATTTGCCTTAGAGAAGATTCCACTGATGCAGCCTCAGCATGTGACACTAGGTGTGTCTAACCCTAGGGATCTAAGGATGCAGAGATGGGTAGAACTAATGGTTAGGCATGCATGCCAAATGTCCATTATGTTCTCGAATGAATTCTTTGCCTAGTTTAGGAAACAGGTTATCGCCATCGATGAGTATGCATATGCAGGCATCGATTTTTGAGGAGATCCATACTTAGCTTTACCAGAAGGCGTTGAGTGGGGTGCAATAGGTAAGAATTTTTTGACCATTTTGTTTGTTTTTTCTAATTTTTATACAATTTTTTCATATTTTGATGTTTTCCCAAGACTAAACTAAAGTTTTAATGTAACACAGATGTTGGTCGAGTTAAACCAGTAGAGGAACTGGAGCATGGAGCAGATGAGACAGCGGAGAGGGCTATCGGGAGAGCAGTCCTTGAGGATGTAGACATGCTTGAGACTCTGTATGAGCTTCGGAAACACATAGAGGGGATGACCTTCAGTATTTTGGATTGCCACATCGAAGAGTTACCCATGTGACTTCAGCACCACACTATAGGCATTCCTAACCACTGGATGCGGTTACTACGTAGGATATCTAGATTGATAGCATGTTACCATGAGCATCACTAGTTTACTTTTGACATGTTGGATACATTTTAAGGTCAAATTACCAATGTGTCTTGGGCATAATTTTTTGTAAAAACCTATAACTATCTATCTATTTGATTTCAATGTTTTCCTATGTTTATTGCGCAATCCTATTCAATTATGTGAATGTATCTTTATATGTGTTGAAAATGTCTGTCTATAACATGATTAGCTAAATAATTAGTCAATGTGTTCAAGTTTCTAGAAATGTGTTTATATTGAATAAAATAAAAGCGTCATTTCAAAAGTCGAAATCTTAGGAACAAACGATGCAGTGTTGGATTTCTAACAGTATAAATGCTAGTAAGTTGTAATACCACAAGTTTTAAGTCTAAGCTTATGATGATGCAGTTAATACCAAATAAAATTCCATCAGAGAGAATTTTGATCAATGCACTATACTCAGCGATATTGTTTGTTGATCTACTAATAAAAATCCCTTGAAAACTCACTAACTCTTCGTTCGGAGTGAAAATGGCCCATGTTGCAGTGGATAGATTCTGTGTACTACGACTAGCACCATTAGCATATCCAACAAATGGTTCCAAATATTCAAACATCTATGATGAAACTTAAAGTAGATTAATAACTTTAAGAAAACTCTAAAAAACAAACTAAGACAGTGAATGAAAATCAACACGATATATATATACAATATAATACAAAAAATTACTACACTCATGATTAAGCATAGTAACGTTTCAGATACAACACATTTCGGGGTTGTGCCAACGGAATTCCATCGCAATCCACCAACTCGTAGGCACCCTTAGCAAGAACTCTTTTGACTATAGGGGTCATGCCATAATGGCTCAAATTTCCGTGTACCTATTACATTAGATTCTTGATCATAAAGAAATACCAAGTCACCCTCTAAGAAAATGCGAGGCTGGACATTTTTGTCATATTGCGCCTTTATATGTCTCTTATGTGCTTCATTGGCCGATTGGGCTTCACGACGCATTTCATCAAGATGGATGAGGTTAGAAAGACGCGCTTCTTCATCTGAGGTGTCAGGTAACAAGTTGATTGCGAGTTTCAACAATATTATTTCACATTGGATTTGCAAGATAGCTTCCAGACCATACACCAATTGAAAAGGAGTAAATCCGGTTACGTTTCTCACTGAGGTTTAGTACACCCACAAGGCTAAGTACATGATCAAATTCCAATTTATTTTATGAACTCCTATCATTTGTTGAAGAATACGTTTAATAATCTTGTTGATAGCTTCAACTTGTCCATTTGACTGTGGATAATAAGGAGTAGAATTATCATGTGACAATCCTAACTTGGCAGTCAATTCAATCATCATATGGTTGTGAAAATTTTTCTCATGATCTATGACTATAGCCTGTGGGACCCCAGACCGTGAAATGACATGATTAAAGAAAAACGATGCAGTTGTTTATCCTATGTTGTTGAATGTAGGAATTTCTTCGACACACTTGGTAAAATAGTCTACTGCGACAATAATATAACGATACTCCCTAGAGGAACGAGGGTTACAGGTCATGAAGTGAATGCCCCATTTCAAAAATGGTCCCAAAAAGACAACAGGATGCATTGGCGTTGGTAGTTTGTGGATTTTACGATGAAATATCTGGAATGCATGAAAAATTCTCACCGCGAGGATGTAGTTGTGAAATATGGTAGGCCAAAACTAACCGGCGTGGAGTATCTTCTGCGCAGTAGCGTATCCAGACAAGTGCCCACCAAAAGCCCTAGCATGACAATAATTTTAAAGCTTTCCGGCCTCCTCATGAGTGAGGCACCTTCTTAAAATTGTATCAACACCAGGATGATAAAGTGTATTGTCGACGATCAGATAATATTTGGCTTGGTATCGAATACGTCGCTGGTTAGAGTGAGAGGTATCAGGAGAAAAAGTATGGGTCTAGTGATAATTGATAAAATCCCCATACCAAGGATCAGATGATCCGTTCAGAAATAAAGACTCGTCACGAATAGATGGTTTCGATGTAGTAGCAGTACTATCAGAGGGAAGGTCACAGAGAAGCTTAGCCAAAACTAAAGACTTCTTCGACTTGGATTTATGGAATTCCAAATCAGATTCCTGAAAAATGACAATACATTTTGAATACTTGCCCCCCAGAAATTGACGTGATAAGATGTAAGTCATGGGGTTGCAATCCAAAATGACAATGGTCTTCCAAAACAAGATATAGTGGTGAAATATTTAGATAGCTTGAACAACTGCCAAGGCAAGTTTTTCTACATATGAATACTTTACCTCCATATCATTGAGATTATGAATTAAATAATAGATTGGATGTTCTATCCCATTTTATGCTTGGACCAATACCATAGTGATGGTCATATTAGTCGTGGCGATATATAAGAAATAATCACTCTGATAATTGGGGGGATACATTGATGACGCCTAGACAAGAGTATCATTGACAACATCAAAAGAAGCTTGTGAAACTTTGTCCCAATAGAAGGGAATCCCCTTTTTCAAGAACTGAGTAAATTCTTTAGCCATTTCGGCATTGTTGGGTATGAACCTCCTTAGGAAGTTAGCCTTTCCTTGAATTTTTTGTAACTGAAGTAAATTTGATGGTGCAGGAAGATCAAGAACGGTCTGGACTTTCAATGGGTTTATTTGAATTCCTTCTTTTGAAATGACGAATCAAAGAAAATGACCAGAAGCAAAAAAAAACACACATTTATGTGGATTGAGGCGTATTTCGTGGTGTCAACAGTGTAAGAAGATGGCACTCAAATGCATCAGGTGAGAAATCTAATTTTTTGAATTTACAGGTAAATTTTCTAGATAGGGTTGAACAATGTGCTTGATGTCATTGAAAGCATAATCCATTTCTCTCTGAAAAGTTTCTCCAACATTCTTTAAACCAAACGGTAGTTTCCTATAAGTGAATGTGCCCCAGGGAGAGATGAATGATGTCTTATATTGATCCTCTGAGAAGATATTAATTTTATTGTAGCTAGAAAATACATCAATGCATGAAAATATTTCGCATCCTGCACAATCATCAATAATCTGGTCAATAAAGGGAGTAGGATAGTTGTCTTTTGGAGAAGAAATATTGACATCCTGATATTCGATGCACACTTTGATGGTTCATTGTTTTTTCATGACAGGAACGATGTTGGAAACCCACTCGGTTAGCGGAACAAGGTAAATGAAACCAACATGCAAAAGGTTTTCAACTTCTGCTTTAATGGCAACGACCTTATTCGGATGAACATGACGAAGGCATTTCCGTACCGGCTTGACATCAGGGTACATATTAATAGTGTGTTCAACGATACTAGTATCTATGCCTGGCATTTCCTCATAATACCAAGTAAATACATCACGAAATTCATGAAATATAGAGTGATACCTTTTGAGTTCTGATGGAAAACAAGACACGCCAACAAAAATGTTTTCTTCAATGCCAAGTTTGGTCGAAATATCAATAGAAATGGTTTCTTCAATATTTGATATATTTTTCTCGGAATTGATAGCATTAATAGGAAAAGAATTCGAAAAGAAATTTTTGATTGATGGGTGATATAGCTCACTAAGATTATTTTCTTCATAATAAGGAAGATGGGAACAATGATGATAATCTTCCCATGGTTCTCTTTCCAACATCATGGTTTCCAAAATATTCTCATCTCTCAAGAAAGTTGAGAAAAAAGGATGACATGGAGTACCAAAATCTAATGACCGATCAACCCAAACAACTAGAGACGATGATTTCAAATTCACCACCCAAGCCAAATAGATTGATTTATATGCCAACTCAACAGGGTTGGGTGGTAGAAACGCATCCAACGTAACAACTTTAGAATCACCCGTACTCTTCCTTAAGACAAATGGAGTAGAAGAGATCATGTAGAAGGTATCTATATTTGTAATTTATGCTGAAGTCGCAGGCGCCGGTAATGAAAAGGTTCCCATGAGAGTGGAATCCTTTAAGAGTCCTACACCAATGTTCTGAAGTGTGAGTTGGGGTGTGTGAAAAAATAGAACACTTCCAGTTACCTGGGAACTGGAGGCAAAGAAAGATAGCTGATTGATGACTGTGATAACACCTTTATGTGGAATGGCGATCATTCTAAAATATGTAGAAACAATTGCAGTCATAGCATATACCCATGGCCTTCCAAGTATAATATTTATTCAAGGGGTCCATTAACGACCTCAACGTCAACATTCATTGCTTTCCCCATAGTTCAACATGCAGGTTATTAATAATACTGCAAGACTTATATGTACGTTCGTCGAGAGCCTTCAACATCGGTGATGATTGAGATAAGTGTGACGAGCCAAGTGACTTCCAACAGTTTAGAGACATAATTCACGTAAATTCTCCCTCATCAATAATAGTACGATGAACAAGGTTATTGAGAACATTTACTTGGATGGAGAATGTCAATTCTGCTGGTAATTGCATCACATAGCCCATATTATTAAATAATACGAGATTAGAATCAGTCGGATCAATTCCACCAATAGCTGACAATAAAGCCTGTTTTTGGGAGGGACAATTTTGTAATACCTAAAGAGCTGACATAGCTGAAAGGGATTGAGCCAAATATTCAACTATATTATAATTTTGAGCAACTCTTGCTCGAGGATTATATGTCGATTTACGAACAACTCCCTTCGGTGGCTTGATTGTCAATTCAGAAATAGCAGGTGGTGGTACTGATTTCGTAGATGGATTCGTGGTCGAGGTAGTAGGTTGATCAGTGGCCTGAATACCATAATATTTATTACCCATTGACACCAAAACATCTATCGATGGTTTTGTGACAGATAGAATAAGCACTTGGGAACTAAAAGCTGGATCTGAAGCAACCAAATTTGTGTCTAGATTTGGATATAGATTTGTCAACACAGCTGAAGCATGTGAATTTTTAACCGTTTTTGAGACTTCAACGCGGTGAGGACAATCCAGAACAAAGTGTTCCTTGTTACAGATTATGAATGGATAACAAGGTTTCCTATTTCCAAATGATTTATCAAATGATCTTTCCTACGAGTTAGAAGTATGCTTCTTCTTTGATTTCCCTTTTTTCTCACTTCTGGATTGCTTGTCTCTTTTTCCTTTGTCAAATTACATGGAATTGATTTCAAAAGAAGTCGCAAGATCAGATTCAATAGTATGATGTGTGTGTACAATATCAATCATACCGTCTCCAGCATTAGATTCCTTTAATGGAGGAAGAATAGTAAAATTAGATCTCTGTGCATTAGGAATTTTCTCATAGAGCATGCTAGACTGAGTATAAATCAAGTCTAAATATTGGGCACAAGAAATAACCTGCCCTTTAGTAACAATGCCACCCTTAGCCACATCCTCAGTTATAGATGGTAACAGGGACTTAATGAGCCACTCAGTAAGGATTTGATCAGGAACAAATGTCTTAACCATTCTACAATGATGACGACACTCATGAATTTGATAAAAATGTGAGTAGAATTAGTCCGTTTAAAATTAGTCAATAGTTTCGTTCCAGTTTCATATCGTATAGGTAACTAAAAGTGAGTCAAAAAGGCAATAGCTAGGGTAGTGAAACTATCAAAAGAAGCTCTAGGTAACTCAATGTACCATTTTGCAGTCGGAATAGTAAGCATATGCTAGAAAAGACATAGTCAAACAAAGTCATCATTCAGGGAGTTTCATGAACACCACAAATGATAAGTCATAACATGAGTCGACAGATCTTCCCCAGGGTTTCCATTGAACTTAGGAATATCTGAGGGTAATTTATGAGGTATCACCGGCTACCAAGGAGCACATTTGATTGGATTGTTGGTGAGATTATTTAAATTTGGTAGCTCTAAAGTTGCAACAAAGGGCAACTGTCGATTGAGGTCAGGTTGAGCATGGCCAGGGTATGAGGGAATTTCCTGGGAAATAGACCTTTGAGCATCGACATAATGAGTTTTTTGCTAGTAACCCATATAGGAGTTGTTTTGATAAGAAAACTATTGAGGATTATGTTGACCAAAACCTGGGTACGATACTTGTTGAAATGAAGGTTGTGGTGTTTGCATCTATGGTTGCCAAGGGGTCTGTCCATCAATGTTGTAACCGAAATTAGAATAATTTGGATTCAATTGAGGAAAGGTATAACCTGGTTGTGGTTGTGACATCCTATAATATGATAATCCAGTTGTGAATAAATAATTTCAGGTACAGGTTGTTGTTTTAAATTAGCTAAAGAAGTTGGAGTCTGAGGGCCCAATACATGAAGGGTATTGAGTTGAAGGACCCACCTGAAATAGTTTTTGTACAAAATTTTGAGTCTGTAATAGGGGTAAAGATGTATTAACAAGTGGAACTGATGTGGGTGCAACAGGTTGAATTGGTTGATATGAGTGTACAAATGTTTCTGGTTAGGTAGGCAAAGTGGGCTGCCATTGACAAACATTCAATTTGACATTAGGTTGACCAAAAAATGACGGAGTACTGTCAAAGTGGGTGAACATAGGATTCCCCCTAGCATGAGGAGTATAATAAGACGGAAAATATTGTTCTCCAAATGCAGGGACTCCAGTTGATATGGTACTGGATGGAATAGACCAAGATATAATAACTTGATAATGCCCTGATATAAAGAATCAATCTGTTCAGTACTCACTATAGGTTTACCAATTAGAATAATAGACGATGACAATGGTGAAGTCCATGGGTTTGAAGATGCACCAGAGAAAATTTCAGGTAAAGATTTATAACCTGATGGGACCATAGGGCCACCATGTAAATATGACTCTGGTGAAGTTGTGAACATCAACGGGGTACCGAGCACAGGTTTTCATGTAATCGGAATAGATGGTCCAACCGAAGATGTTGGTTTAGGCATGGTTACTTGACCAAATGTATACCCTTTTAAATCGATGGGAATTTGAATAGGAACAGGATAAAAAAAAAGCAGAGGATGGTGATTGAGGAAAATACTCGTATAGGTAAATATCCTCCCCAAAATGGGTTGGAGTTAAAGGTGTTTCGTCTTGTGGGATTTCTTCAATCGAAATTAAACCAGGTGGAAGGATTTTGCCGTCAGGACCAAAGTATATTTTAGGAGGTTTATTGTGCGATATTTGAGACTCAATGGCTACAATCGATTGTGGGGCGACTGATACAGGAACAAATTCTAGTCGTTTGACTTCGGGATGCAGATGTTTTGGAAAAAAAAAGACAGGATCTGGATCAACTTCTAGTTGAATAACATCGGGTTCGAGAGGTATGGTCTCACTGATTGGACGGATCATGACCACAGGTAGCTTTGAGGACTCTGTCTTGACAACAGTAGACAAACTAGGATTTGTAGAAACAACTTGTGTCAACTCTGGTATATGTGAAGATGATGCTTCACTGGAGGTACTGATTGTACTGGTTTCGGTAGAGAAATGTCGCCTTCGTCGACCAGAAGTGACTTCCTGTGGTAAAGGTGGTTTCAATGCAATTCTAAGGGAACAATGAGGAAAGGGATTTTCTTCTTCCATGATGACTGATTTATTTTATGACCAAAAACAAATAAAAAAAGTAAAAGGGTAATGTTGGGAAAAAGTTTTACCAAGAAACTGTGAACTGCAAAATACCTCCTGGCGAACCAAGAAGTACGGGCAGGGAATCTCCCAGAATGTTGTGTTCAGTATTTCACAATTTACAAGGCAGCCAACTTGGTTCATTATGGATGGATAGAAACCTAAATTTTTCCTCCCAAATATACCTAAAGGTATGTGGAGGCCCAAGTCTGTATTAGCACTGTCTAATGTGAAATCGCACAGTGAGAGCACTGCTTTATACTTTTCGTACTATAACACCACCTGATATATCTGAAGGTACGTGGATGAGCTATGATATAATTATGTAAATGGAGTGAGGTATCACACTTGGAATGTATCATAGAAAATTAATGATAGCTACTATGTTTTATGACGCGAGAACATGTCTCTAGCCTAGACCTTCTAAATGTTATTGTTATGGTTCCAATGGTTTTTTGGTAAATTTTTGTAAATTTTAAGTTGATCTTGTTTATCAATTTGTCTTTCAAGGTTAACTGTGATGATGTGATGGAAATTCCTAAAATTAAAACTAAAATGATAAGAAAAATTTTCACTTTTAGATTTTTCAATGAAAATCTTAGCTACTAAAGGGAAAGAGCAATCAGTTTTTAGAGCAAACAACAAAGAGCACAAACTAATATGCAACTTTCCTAGTTTGTTCCTATGCAAAACACACAATCCACTACATGAAAATGCCGGTTTTTCTTTTCAATCCCTTAATTTGAATTCAAAAATGAAACTATATGCATCAAATCAACAAAAACAAATTCTTTCTTCTTTGAGAAACAATGAATTTAACAACTTTCTCTTTTAGGAAAAATGAAGAATATAACTACAATTTTTCCTACAGGAAACGAAGAAGTTAACGAAAATATTATTTACAAAAACAAATGGATCTAATGCAGAAATAAAATACTTTGAATTTTATTTGTCAATGATAAAGAAAAACACTTAAACAGACATTGAACAAACTTGCTTTTCAAAGGAGGAAAATTCAGGCAAATTCATTGTTCTCTATGAGGCATCAGACAATTGAAAACATAGCAAACAAAAGGCTGAAAGTGATGGCAATGAAAAATTAAAAGGGAATTTGGTTGGCTTAGGGGGCAACACAGTCTCTAAGGGGAGACAATGCATTGCAAATCACCCTTGAGTGGGAGACAATGCTATGCAAAGCACTGTGTCTTGACCAACAGTGAGTTGGGTGCATTAGAGAACAAAATTCAAGCTACTAAACACACTTCTAATGAAATTCTTTGTTTCGAAAGTCTAATAATTGACAGTAGATTCTATTAGGTGGATAAGCAGAGGAAGAAACACACCAAGGATGAAGGGGAATTCCCCAATGGAGTCGCCAATTTGTTATGAGGAATTATGGATTACGGATAAAACACATTCCCTAAATGTGGTGCTATGCATTTAGAACAACATATCAAAGACTTTGTAGAAATTTTTCCTAAGAGTAAATAGACACACATAAATATGGAGAAAATTACTTGTGATCCAAGCACTTCCTATTCTCCTTATGTCGCTATTGTTGTAGCTTACAATCCAACTTTGATCGCCAGACTAGTTCCTGCAAGTATAAACCCTAAATAGAAAAGAGATTGCAATATACAGATGCCTATTTATCTTAATCAGTTAAATCAATGAAACATGAAACATATACATCAGCTAAGAATCCATGGTATGAAATATAGAAACATATACAGAAACATATGTGGGAAAATGAACAACAATATTTATTAATGGATAAAAGGGGGAGGTTACAACCATCGATTGATTTGTTGACACCAGCTCCATCACCATCCCAACCTCATCAAAATAAATATCCCACTAGCAGCATATTACTCTAATCACACTCAATTGAGAATTCAACAACATTTCTTTACCCTATTTCTTCCTTCTCAAGCACTAGGATCTATGCTCAATTTATAGAACCACTGAAGGTAGTTTCTCAATCAGTGAATTTCTAATAATCAGAAAGACATGTTCCCAAGCTCAGAGGTGTTATATGGATACATGGATTCGAATTTTGACACATATGGACTCTTCTAGAAGGCACTAGCCATGTGGAGATTCCAGAACAATAAGAATTTTTCTTCCAATTGACCAACACACTCTTGAATGTCGGGAAGTGCTTTGCTCACAAGGTGACTGATCATTTATTGTATTTTTCATACTAAAATTAATATTTCATGGCTATAATTTATTTTCAGAGAAATAAAGGGAACTCCTGACTGTAAAGATCTTCAAAGGAATCAATTTTCCTTTCCGTTAGGTAGAGGGAAGAAAGTGTTGCTGGTAAGGTGTGATGGTGATCAAAATACATTTTTTCCCTCGTTTCATTTCATTTCATTCACCCTCTATCCCCCCCTCCATTCTTCCATATTCTCCCATGATTTGAATCCCATTAATACCCCTCAAAAACCCACATATATAACTTTTCGGGGCTTATTACTTCATAAACCCTTTTATTATGAAGTTTTAGACTTTATAACTATAAGTTCCGCCACCCACGAATAGCCGTGTTATATTAAACCTGATCATTATATCAGATATATATAACAAAAATCATTTAAAACCTTTGGTGGGACCCCTTATGCCTCATCACATATTGTCATTGCAACATTTTTTTATTTATCAAATGACAAAACTTATAAAATCGTCGATGCGATATAATGTGGGACCCAATCCCCATCGCCCTTTCCTTTCCGTTTCATTTTTTCTTTGAAAAACATCAAGATTTACTTTTTCATGGCTTTTCCCTTGTTCACAAACCTTACACATTTGGCATGAAAACTAAACTCTAAATGTTGTGATCGCTGATTTGTGATTACGATATCGCATTGCATTTGACTTACCATTGTGCACACCCGCAAGTCTATCCATTTAGTTTTGCGATGCGATAAGCCGGCCCCACCTTCGTAGCTCTTCTCCCACCTCATAAAGTCATTTTAATACATATGAATACCGTACAAACTTTATAATACTTATTGTTAAAAACCTTCGCTGATTCGTATTGTTCGATAGCTAGTGGGTCCCTCCTCCCTGCTCTTCACAAAATTTCAGTGATTAACTCCTGCAGCTCATAACTAAAATCCAAAACCTGTGATATGCATTAAAATCCGGTCCCACTTTCCCTCCACGTCATTTCCTTCCCCTCATTGCCCTCCATCTTTCCTCCATCCTCATTTTCCAGCCGTCATCCCTCCACGACTGGGCATTAGAGGTTTGAAAACTCATTCTATGAGGAAATAAGGTTCGCGAAAAAGAAGTACTCGAGTAGAACCCGATAAGGAGAAAAACAACAGGGCAAGGTTGAACGTCATTAGGAAAGGACATAGAAGGTCAAGTCGGGCATTGATGGATAGATGTAATAACAAAGACTAAAGGGGTAGAAAATCACATCAACACCCGCATCCATAAATGAAAATGGCCAGCACTGCACCAGGCTTAATCTCCTAACGTTCGTTTTGAGAAAGTCCAGATGTTAGGAATACTTTATTAGCCACCTCTTAGGCATCACTCGAACCAATTTCCAATCACTCTATAATCAATAATAGATTTCCAAAAGTCACTGTTGAAGGCCAAGCTAGTATTATCACCACCTACAATGTTTCCACTTGTCCAATTTTTCTTGAATGTAACTAATGCAGTAGACAGATTAGCTAACTCAAGCTTTCTATAAATACTATATGAATTAATAGTACGAAGGAGGCCAAGAAGGGGAAAAATCCATTGTAATAGATTCTGCTAGTTGAAAGCACATTCTTTTGGATGAATGAATGAGTATGATGTTTTCCAGATTCTTGTGTTATGATCTGTGGTGAAGTGCTTCTCCCATGTAATTTGTCATTCTTCTGTTTTACATATTGTTTTCTTTCTTTAATGCAGATAGAAATTTTTGTGTAGGATTTACCATAGGCTACCTTGCTCAGTCTTGAAACAGTACATTATGTTTTCCTCTAAGACTTGGATGTAGAATTCAGAGATGGTCTACTTTGCATGCATGTTAAGACCGGAATGTAGAATTTAGAGATGTTCTACTCTGCATTCCTATTGAACCTCAATCTACTCCTCTTTTACATTTCACAATCTTTAAAGATCCATTGACATGGCTAGCTTTCCCAGTTCCACCGGACCTGAATTATTCATCTGTTTGAGTTTGTTTACACCTATTTAAACCCATATCTCAATAGCCCTCTTCTGATGCCTCAACCAAATCTTCAAACAAACCTCATTTCTATAACTAGCCTAATATCAACACTTATAATTGTCAAGCTATATCTAACAGAGAGAGCCCTCTCTGAGTCCAGGAAGGCTAGGGCCTGGATTCCAAAGTTGGTTTGGTGTTTCCCTCCGTAGTTCTGTCTTCAACCTTCAGAAATTACAGAGTGATAACATAATGCTGACTTGGCTCGGGACCACTTAGTGAAAAATATTAGTGTTCCTTCAGAACTCAGAAAGCACATCAAAGTTCAGATTCGATTACTGATGGTGGATAGTGACCAGACACAAGAAGGCTACATTATTCATGTGGTGAATCCCTGATTCAAAGAACCCAACTTTTGAGCATTCATGGCGAATCCACAACATGCTGACCAAAGTTCCTGCCAAACAAAATGACAATTTTCTGAAAGATATGAAACATGTATTGAACTTTTGGATTCTCAAATTTAGTCATATAATTTCTGAGATCTTAAAGAATTCTTGGAAAATATTCCTTCCCCTAAGAAAGAGGAAATTGTACTACCTCTTGACTTACATATTAAGGATGATTGTGCTTTCAAATACCAAACTAAATATGAGGTTTCAAGGTTTAAAATGGGGGATACAACTGATCAAATAGTCATCGAAGGCCTATAATCATGTATCATACATCATGCTTTAATGGATCCTATAGCAGAGTATATGGAGGTTCTTTTTAGCTCAAGTTTTCAAACATGTATTCTCTATAAGGATCAAATACATCAACAGTTGCCATTACATAATATAACTTTGGTTATGAGAATTCATAATCAAGTTATATTTATTATTTTCTTGAAAAACAATAAAGTTGTCCATACATTTCTGCTGCTACTTGACTGGCCGCACTAGCATTATTGTATCATTTATAACAACATAAATTTCAATATACTAGGGTAGGTATGTGTTCAAATAAGCTCAGTAATCTGAGCATATTTCCAGTTCTAGTTTCATATTGCTTCCCAGTTTTCAGTACAAGTATTTTCTAACCTTAGTTTACAGAGAGTGTTGATTTTGAACTAATCCTACTTCTAGTTACATAGTTTTTATAGCATATTGGGTTTTAGATTTGGGATCAACCCAATGAATCAGGTGACTAGTGTACAATGTTCTTGACACCTCCTGAAGAAGCTACCATCCCCAGCTAGAGCCACTGTTAGACTCCTGTATTTTATAGTATCACAAGGTGACTGATCATTTCTTATATTTTTCATACTAAAAATAATATTCCATGACTATCATTTATTTTCAAAGAAAAAAAGGGAACTCCTGACCATAAAGAGCTTCAAAGGAATCAATATTCCTTTCCATTCAATAGAGGGAAGAAAGTGTTGGTGATAAGGTGTCATGGTGATCAAAATTCATTTTTTCCCTTATTTCATTTCATTTCATTCACCGTCTGTCCGCCCCTCCATTCCTCCCTATTCTCCCATGATTTGAATCCCATTCAAACCCCTCAAAAACCCACATATATAACTTTTCAAGGCTTATTACTTCATAAACCCTTTTATTTTAAAGTTTTGGACTTTGTAATTATAATCTCTGCCACCCACGAACAACCGTGTTATATTAAACCTGATCGTTATATCATATATATATATATATATATATATATATAACAAGACTCATTAAAAAACTTTGGTGGGACCCCTTATGCCTCATCACATATCACCGTCACAAAATTTTGTTATTTATCAAATGCCAAAACTTATAAAATCACTAATGTGATATAATGTGGGACCTAATCCCCACCACCCTTTCCTTTCTGTTTCATTTTTTCTTTGAAAAGCATCAAACTTTACCTTTTCAATGTTTTTCGCTTGTTCCTCTTCACAATTCCCCATCGCTATCAAAAGTTGGATTTCATCGCATTTCACACACTTTAAATAGTTGGCATGAAAACTAAGCTCTAAATGTTGCGATCGTCGATTTACGATTGCAATATCGCATCGCATTTGACTTACCATTGTGCGCACCCACAAGTCTATCCATTTAGTTTTGTGATGTGGTCAGTCGGTCCCACCTCTATAGCTCCGCTCCCGCCTCATAAAGTTGTTGCAATACATATGAATACCATATAAGCTTTATAATACTTACCATTCAAAACCTTCGTCGATTCATATCCACCGATAGCTACTTGGTCCCTCCTGCCTACACTGTGCAAAATTTTAGTGATTAACTTTCGCAGCTCATAGCTAAAATCCAAAACCTGCGATATGCATTGTAGTCTGGTCCCACTTATCGTCCACATCATTTGCTTCCCCTCATCACCCTCCATCTTTCCTCCATCCCCGTTTTCCAACCTCCATCCCTTTAGGATGGGGAATTTGAGGTTTGAAAACTCATTCTATGAGGAAATAAGGTTAAACGCGAAAAAGGACTCGGGTAGAACCCAACAAGGAGAAAAATAGTAGGGTGAGGCTGAATGTCACAGGGAAAGGAGAGAGAAGGTCGAATCAGGCATTATGCAGAGATGTAACAACTGAAACTAAAGGGGCAGCAAAGCACATCAACACCAATATCCATAAATGAAAATGGCCAACACTGCACCAGGCTTAATTTCCCAATGTCGATTTTCTGAAGATCAAGGCCAGATGTCACGAATGCTTTATCAGCCACCTCTTAGGCATCACTCGAACCAATTTCCAACCACTCTGTAATTAATAATAGATTTCCAAAATCCACTTTTGAAGGCCAAGCTGGTCTTACCACCTCCTAAAATGTTTCCACTTGTCTAGTTTTTCTTGAATGTAACTACTGCAGTAGACAGATTAGCCGACTCAAGCTTTCTATAAATATTGTATGCATTAATAGTATGAATGAGGCCTAAAAGGGGAAAGTTTTTTTTAATAGATTCTTTTGGTTGAATGCATTATCTTTTAGATGAATGAATGAGTATGATGTTTTCCATATTTGTGTGGTATGATCTGTGGTGAAGTGCTTCTCCCATGTAATTTGTCATTCTTTTGTTTTATATAATGTTTTATTTCTTTATTGCGGATAGAAATATTTGTGTAGGATTTACCATAGGGTACCCTACTCAGTCTTGAAACAGTACATTATGTTTTCCTCTAAGACTTGGATGCAGAATTCAAAGACGGTCTTCTCTACATATATGTTAAGACTGGAATGTAGAATTAAGAGATGTTCTTCTCTAGATTCTTGTTGAACCTCAATCTCCTCCTCTTTTCCATTTCACAGACTGTAAAGATCCATTGACATGGATAGCTTTCCTGGTTGCACCTAACCTTAATTATTCATATGTTTGAGTTTGTTTACACCTGTTTGACTCCATAGCCCAATGGCCCTCTTCTGATGCCTCAACCAAATCTTCAAACAACCCTCATTTCTATAACTAGCCTAATATCAGCACTTATAGTTATCAAGATATATGTAACAGAGAGAGCCCTCTCTGAGTCCAGGAAGGCTAGGTCCTAGATTCCAAAGTTGGTTTTATGTTTCCCTCCATAGTTCTGTCTTCATACTTCAGAAATTACAAAGTGATAACATGAGGTAACTGCATATGAAAAGAGGTTAGTCCCTTGAGAGGCTGTGTTGGTGAGCTCATAGGTGATGTAACATGTAATTCAAATCTTGGAAACCTTTCAATGGAAGTCATGGATGGATTTTTCCTGCTCTTTGTCTTAGGGCATGTAGCAACTGAAATGATAGGGGATGATAGACCCTATTTCATTGGTTCTGGGGATGATGTCCAGTTTAACCAGGTCATTGGGAATGGTGCCAAAATTGACCTATAACAAACAAGATTGTGAATTTTTGTTTAAAATAATTTTTGAATTCATAAACAAATACTTAGAATTTACTAATTAAACAACTTAAAGTCAAATGTTTAAAATTATTTATTAAAAAAAATAAACTTAGAAAAAACCATTTCTTCTAATTTATTACTTAAAACCAAATTTAATCCGCTAGCTAAATAATATTGAATGTTATGATCATTAAGTGGTACAAAATAATTACAAACTAATTCAAATTTGACAACTCACTAACTACAATATTATATACTATTTAACAATATCAATATTATTGATCTTTCTCAACTAGTATATTGTTATTAAAGCTGATGGGATTTAGCTCTCTCTTGCAATTTATTTTAATGATGGCCATGATAGGACACATAGGGCTATGGAATCACTTTTTCAAAATTGACTCATTTGATGAAAGGAGTAACCTAGCATTAACTGAACAATGATATTAAGAAACTCTCATAAATTGGTTTTAAGGATGTAGTAATATTTATCATGAAAATATTAATAGGTAGAGTAAGAGAAAACAGGTGGATCATTGCATAGTATTTTTTTTTTGGTAGTTATCGGTATGGTGGATAGTAGGAGCTACACAAAGGCATCATTTAGATAGTGGCATGATTTTATCATTTGAAATTCATATTTTTCATTGGCATCATCAATAGTAAAATTGAGAAAGCATGACTATACATTAAGAAATATATTATTTCGATATACAAATAACTCTTTTAATTATTTTAAATTAAAATAATTTCATGTGTGTGGAAGAAATTTTTTGTTCCTTTCTTCCCACGCGGATTGTTGCCACACACATTTACTCTTGCAAATACTTGATTTTTTGCATATATTTTATTCTACACACATCCCTCACTCCCTACACTTATTGTTCCACTCAATTACTTTTGCACTTTGGATCTTTTCTAAAAAAACCATTGTGAATTCAAGAAAACATGATGACTTAGGGTTTGTCTCTAAAGAATTATGGTTTAGAGTTATAATTTACGAGAAATCCATCCATCCATAACAGATTCATGATTGTTGAATTATCATTAGTTTCACATCAATAACAAAATGACTTTCCACTCCATCACTTTAAATACCATTGGTTTGGAGCCACCACCAAAACAACTTCTACTTTACAAAGTTGAGAGATTGACACTGTGGCTTGTTACATCTCTCTATCTTTTCAAAATACGTATTTCCATTTGGGAGAGTAGGAATTCAATGAAAAGAATGATATCAAATAACAGAACTTAGGCTTTCGATGGCAGGGCTTATTAAATTCATGTCTATCAATCAATCATGGTGGTGGTGTTAATAATGGGTTAATAACTCCCCTTGGAAAGGTTACGAATCTTTATGGCCTTATCATCACCATCATCAATATTGCTTACTACCATCGCTATTTTAGTTTTTCTTTCTTTTTATATTTTTTTTTCTTTTTCCTTTCTTTGCCTATTGTTGTAGTGGGAGGGGTATCCATTAATATTTTATGAACATAAACAGACACATATAATAACGTGAGGTAAGAAAGGAACGTTAAAGGAAAGAAACAAGGTAGTCAAAAGTGCATATATTCCATTCTATTCCAAAGGCACCCATCCATTCATGCATTCATCCATCCATGGATTCATTCTCTTCTTCTTCTAATATGCTTATTGTTGCGGCTACTGCTATTTTTTAACCTTGTTCTAGTCTTTTTCTTAGCACTAGATCTCTCATTTAGAAGTCCTATTTTTATTAGGGTACCTTATTTTAGGGATAAATTAGCTTCTTATTGTTTTTGTTTCACAATTAGAAGGAGTTGGGGATTGAGTTGGAGAAGGTGAGATATTTGTATTGTGACAACCTGATATGTGAAATCTCAGTATAATAAGAAAGATATAATTGAACTAAGTGCAGATTAAAATTGACACCAACACTAAGAAAAAATTGAGACCAAAGAACGAGAGTTGGGGATGGCATCGAAGGTAGTGACCCCATCTGTTGCCGAACTTTCTTTTAAAAAAAGATTTTTGTTTTCCCAACAGTGAACCATACCCTGAAAAATATTTGGATGGATGTAAAAGGATCGACTATAGATATTTGTGATTATAAACAAAAACCTACGTACTAAGAGCTCATTATTCTTCATGATTGAGCCAAGGTAATTTGGTCTAACTGTTTTTTATATAGTTTTCACAGCATGATCTTCAATCAACTCAAGTGGTTTTTTCTATTTCCCTCAAGAAAATTATATTGAGATGAATTTGAGGTTAAAGATGTCATAGACCCAAGCCTCAAGGCTTGTGTGATGTTATTGGTTATGAGAATATATCAATTAGCTATCAGATATATTACCTTTGATTACCATGCTTTAAAGCAGAGAATCCACCAAGAATGAAATTATAAATCGCCCTCACAACAACTAGAAACAAGTTTTATGTGGGATGGAGGTGTGGAAGTGGTGAAATAAAGGTTCTGCCACATTTACCTCTCTTATTCACATCCTATATTCTACCCACTAAAAATATGTCTTCGATGATGCCACTTTAAAAAATATGTCGATTCGACAGAATGCCGAATATATCAAAACCACAAGAACTAAAACTCTGCAGAGCCTCATATTGTCTAATGGTCCTATCATATTTTTTGGTAAATATAACAAATCTCCACTTTAACTTCTTTTGTACAACTCTCCCTATAAAAAGGATGAATTTAATCATGCACTAGTGTCATTCTTGCATTTATGCAAGAGACAAAATTGTCTTACATAACTATGTGATTTATGTAAGGGAATGGGTGGACAAGTGTGAAGTGAACAATGCAACATAGTCTGATTATAAGAGGTATGGAGCTGCATAATTACAATTGTATCGGGAAGATTCTTTTGGATGGGAATATTGGTAACTGAGAAACATTGGTAGCAGGCACTATGATTTGGAATAAATTTACCTTTTATTGTGTGCATAAAACCAAAGTTAATTTTTTTATTCCTTGGAAGAGATCAATCAATGATATTTTATCATATTACTAAATCTATGAATATGTATTGTTGGAAAGTAAGTGGCTGCAACAGTAGCTTTGAATGAAATAATGTAACAATCCGTAACCAAACATGTGGGATCATATTAATGGGCCTCCAAAATAGATACAAGTTAAGGCCCATCTAACCTTTCCTAGGCACAATAAATCTTCCTTATTACAATTAATAATGTTTTTCCTAGCTTTAATATTAGGAAAGTTTAAAGATGATTTTCTTATTATGTGCCTAATAATATTTATTTTGTAAAATATTGTGAGAATATTGGGTAGATTCTGAAGATATTCAGAATGAGATAATTTATGAACCTTTTCCTTACTATAATATGGACTAGGATTGGATAATAAACAATAAATTATTATGGAATTATTGGACAAATCTGAAGATCCATTGATTGAGAAGTTTCCTATAAAAGTCTATTTTTGAGCTTCTCCCTTACCTAAATTCACTCCAAACTCATGGTACAAGTGTATTTATGTATTATAATAGCCTATGAATGCTTTTCAAACACATTTATTATGATGAGGCTTTGATATGTTTCTATTTAACTTTTGCATTGCTTGCTTCTTAGATGTTTATTTATGCAATTAGTCTAGATTTCCTTTCCTACAATTTACTTTCAGCAAAGTGTGATTTCTTTCTTGAAAGAGTAATCTAGGACTTTTATTTCCTACAAAGTAGAATAGATTTACTTTATTGTAATTTCCCTTCCATCAAGATAGATTATATTTTTTTTCTTGTAATATTTTTATGTTTTCTTTACATTTATGCAAGTAGAATGGATTTTCTTTCTATAATTTAATTTCTACCAAAAGTACAATATGTTTTCTTATTTTTATTTACCTTATGCAACTTAGGAATATTGGATTACCTAGATATTTTCTCATTACCTTTTTTCACCTACATCAAAGGGAGTCAAACTAGGAAGAGTAAGGTATCTATAACACATACAATGCCAACCCATCTCAATTTTGTACAAACCCGGGGTTTATAATTAAGGTTCAATGCTCACGACTCACAGCATTATTGTTGTAAAAATTAGGGGCATCACTTTCTGGTGTTTTTTCATGGGAGGGTGTAAAAAAAACACTCTTGTTCTTTGACTAATTCCTTCTTTCTTTTATACATTCATATTTTCTGCATAAAAAGGAAAAAAATCAACATTAGTACTTTATTCATATTTCTTAGGAAAAATACAAAAAAATAGAGAAATAATTATTCAATACCATAACCCCCCTCTTAATCATGTGGTGCAGTAAGAACCACATCACCATCCACTTTTGTAGGTAAAATAGAATGAGGTGGTAGAGAATGTAGAAGAAATGGATGGAGATGATGACACCGAGGGAGATCCTCCTCTATTCCCCATGCATGATACAGGTATAAGTGTTTATATGATACAAACTTATATATGAACAAAAAATAATACATATATAAACATAAATATAGAGATGCAACAAAAAAAAAACACTTCATTTCATTAATATCTAAGAACTGAAATATGCTTACAAAGAGAATGGAAATAAACTAGCTCGAGAAATGGTAGCTTATCTCTAAGAAGAGATGTGGCGAATAAATACCTATGAACTATGTTACAATGAGGCTCAAAGGAACATTTATTATTTAAAAACAATGGAAAACCCTAAACATCCAAAAACCTAACCCTAGAATATGAATCACCAAAGTTGTAGGCTCATTGGGGTAAATTGGTATATCAACTTCATGAGGTACTTTGGAATACGATATCCATTTGATGCGCACAATACCTTGTTAGAAATATATATCCAAGGAATATAAATTTTGACTGAAAAATTAATTCAATTACCTCATTTTCCCATTTTCTAAAAAAAAAATCATTTAGGGCCTAAAAACGACTCCAGAAATTCACAACCTGAAAAAATGCCAAAAATAGTAAACAATGCAACAATTAAGGAAAGTGAAAAACTGAAAGAAAAAATGGGTGGGTTCCAAGTGGAATAGGTGGGTGGCCACCAATATCCACCTGGATTAGTACTCCCCCCTTTGGAAGAATTTTCCCTGTTGCGTTGAGTGCCTCAATGAGGTGAGGAAGCTTCTGCTAAACTTGGTCCCTAATGAGACACTTGCCTTGGTGCAGGAGTTGGCCAGCTTTGACTACTCGATACAGTTGTATCTTCTGGTGGTGAGTGTTTTTTATTTAGGTGCCCATGATACCATTAGTTGTGGAATGTTCCATGTTGTCGAGGTTTATCTCTATTGGTATGAGTTGTTCTACAATGTTGGGCGTGTCCAGTAATGGTGGAAAGTATGGTCGGAGGTGGTCCACATTGAACACTAGGTGCAAGCCAAGGAACAATAGAATTTTGAGCTAAAAATAATTATCCCCTACAACCTTGGTGATGGTTTATGGCCCATATTGGAGTGGTCGAATCTTACGGTGGGACCCAACGAGGTGCTCCTTCTGTAAATGTAGCCAAACTGTGTCACCCATCTAGAACTTGTGCGGTACCCGACGCTGATAATGTCATTGTTTGTACTTAGCATTGTATTTTTCCAATACACCATGGAGCTTCTGGCAGATGTGTTCTATTCACTCAATGAATTTTTTAGCCCTATTAGTTTCATACTTGACATGAGCTGAAGTTGCTTGAGTAGCTGCAAATGGTATGGCCACATCAATGGGACATAGTGGAGGGTTCTGTCCCATTTTTTAGGATGATTCTAGTTGTACATGAGCATAATGTGTACGATCATTGTGTTGACGACCTATATTTGGCCATTAGTTTGTGGGTGGAAACTCATGGACTTAGTGAGCTTGGTATCCAACATCGACCAGAGACTTGACAAAATTGTACTTAGGAACCTGTTGTCCTAATCTAAGATAATGGACAGTGGGATCCCAAAGTGTACCCACACTCATTCAAAGAAGAGCTTAGTAGTGGCTTACGTTGTGATACTCTTCCTATAGGTCGTCATAATGGCCATCTTAGAGAATATTTTGACAACCAAAAAAACGCAGTTGTTATCATACTGAGTCAAAAGGAGGCCCAACATGTAGTCCATGGAGATGGATTCCCAAGGTTGACTATAAGTAGGAAGTGGATTATATAGACCTTGCTTCTCACATGGTCGATTTGGAAATGGCGCAAGAAGTCCATGATATGATGTACTTCACAACATCATGCCGAAGGTTCGACGAATAAAAATAATTCTAAAGAATTGCCACTATTTTCTCTACCCCAAAGTGTCCAGTGACCCAACTGTAGTGCGCCTCCCAAATCATCTTTTCATGCTTTCTTGAACGAACACAAATTGTCCTAGGTGAAATAATAGTGTATCTTCGAGGTGAAATTTTGGAACTTGTTTTCCTTCTAGGAGTGTCTGGTATGAGTTGTCAAATTCTGGATCGCTCTTGTACAGATGTGCCCACTCTGAAGTTGCATGTCCACAAGATTCAATCACAACGTTCAACACCATGATCAATGATTCACTGAGGAATTCTACAACATTATTGTTGTTTCCCTTCTTGTACTTAATTTTAAAGTGGATTTTTTGCAGGGATGTGGACCATTTATGATGGAGATTATTCTACAACTTCCCTTGTGTCTGTATGAACTGTAGTGGTTGGTGGTTTGTGTGGATGATCATTTCCTTCTCCATAATGTAATTCTTCCATTTCCGGGAGGATTGCACAATGGAATACATCTATTCTTCATAGGTGGGATAATTTCAAACTATGTCTGAAAGTGTCTCACTATTATATGTGACTCGATGCCCTTGCTGAGTAAGAACTGTACCAATAGCATAGTCCAAAGCATCTATATCTATCTAAAATGGTTGTTGCAAATCTGGTAACGTGAGCATTGGTGCAGAGCAAATGCAACACTTCAAATCAAGAAACTCCTTCTATTGGGATTCAAACAAATTTTTTTTTTTTTTTTCGGGCCTTGGTGACTTGAATCAAAGGCCAAGTTATATGAGAGAACCAAAACACGAACCTGTGGTAGAAATTAGCGAGACCTAGAAACTTGCAGAGCTCTATTAGAGTGGTTGGGGTTGGCTAATCCTAAATGACTTGTATCTTGGTTGGGTCCATATGCACACCCCTCTCATCACTGATGTGCCCCAGATATTGAACTTGCATATACCAAAACTTGATTTCTCCAAATTGGCACAGAACTTGTGTTGTCACAAAGTTTGGAGGACTTGTCGAATATGGTGGAGGTGCTCTTCCCAACTCTAGATGAATATTAGTATTTCATCTAGATATACCACCATGAGTCAAACCAAAATGCATGAACAACCATTTAAAAATTCCCTCCTTGTATTTTTAATGTAGTCTTCCACACATCGAAGGATTTTATTGGTACCTTGTGATACCTAGACTTCAAGTTGATCTTGCTAAAATATTTAGCCCCCTTGAGCTCTTCATAAAGGTCATCAATTTGTTTGATTAGATACCTATTCCAAACAATGATCTTATTCAACGCCACATAGTTAATACAAAGTCTTGAGGTCATGTCCTTCTTCTGTACCAACACGATCGGACCCCCATAGGGTAATGAACTTGTCCTAATGTGCCCTTTCTGCAACAATTCTTGAATCTACCTCTTGTTCTCAACGTTCTCCATAAGAAAGCATTGATAGATCAGTCCATTTGGCAGCAACACGCATGGGGTTAGATTAATGGAGTGCTTGACCTAACAGTGTAGAGGTGCCCGTGTGGGTTAGATGAAGATGTCCCTGTGCTCCTCCATGAACTTTTCCATCTGTTGTTGTCATGTGAAGGAGCCTTGTATGGAGGTCTTGGACACAATATTATTCTTTCCCCGGTCTAGAGAAATGAGCTTACTTCATTGCTTCATAGTGATGAAATAGATGGTAGTAGGAGGTGCTACTTTCGGTATCCTGTAAAACTTATTGCCCAAAGTAATAATAACAATGTGATGCCTATAATCATACACAACATGTTGCTTCCATAATTATGGTTATCCTAATAATACATCACAAACTTTAAGAGGACCCACATCACATACTACCTCATCTGTGAAGGGCTTTATGTTGTAGGGAAGGCAACACTGCTAGTTGACGCAAAAATATCATCCTTGGTGAAGCCACCCAATGGTGTATGGTTGTGGGTGTGTTGTGGTCAGAAATGCCAACTGCTTCATGACCTGTGCTGAAATGAAGTTATTGTTTGGTCTCAATCTAGTCTCCTAAACTGAGCTCATTTAATTGTCAACCAGGATTTGTAAACTGCTGAAGTGAAGTGTACCGTATGTACCTAGGTGCTTGTTTCCTAATGCGTTGTGTGTAGTGTTTTGTGATGTTTTTTGGTCTTTTGTGATGATTTATGATGTTTTTGGTCTTTTGGTGATTTTATGTTCACAATGAAAATGCCTAGAAAACTAATGGAAAGGAGCTGGTGGTCAAAACAGAGTTAAGCCTAATTGATGGAATGACAAATGGCAAATGCAATTGGAAATACTGAAGCAGAATTAAATCTAAACTAAGACTGAGTAAAAGCAAAGCTTGATAATGACTTTCAAACAAATGATTCACAACACAAACTAAACTTGAGAAATGATCACTAAGTATGCAAATCCTCTAACTAAACAGTTAAACACTAATCTTACAATGATGCAACATTTTGTCCTCGGTTAAAGATTTGAAACAGATTTGGAGGAAAAACATTGATACGATCCTAAGATCTTCTATTCTATGACTAATTCCTAGTTCTATTCTGTAATTTAAGTGAATGTCACAAAACCTTTACTCAAAAGAGTTATTGATTTCTTTTTCAAAGTAGTCCTTTTGAGGGAGAGCTCTGTTTATAAAATGATGAGGAAATTGCAGAGGTACTTCAGGCCTTAAAATGATGTTGTCTTCTGTTCATATGGTTATGGATCAGTTGTAGAGTTTAGAACAAGAAGATGTTTGTAAATAATGAAGGCTGTTTTATTAATCCTAACAACTGAAGTAATCTATTGTGCAGTGGATGACAATCTGAGTGTGAAGTGCAAGTGCAATAGGTTAATCTAAGAATGAACTTAAGATGCCACTAATCTAAAACAATGCTGAACTAAAAGTCATCATCAAACTCAAAACAAAGTAACTGAACATGAGTTAAGTGCAATTAAACTCTGGAGCATCCTAACTAAGCTACCATGCATTACTCTATGAAATTATACAGTCTATTTGTCCATCATTATTGACATTTTGGAAGAATTCCTTCTTTTGGAAGAGCTAGAACCATTTTGACTGTGTAATTGAGTGCAAATGAAAATATAAAGGACTGAAAGCAATGAAAAACTAAGATATCATATCCATATCCTACTCGTCATTATGATGTTTTGGGAAAGCGTTTAAGAGCAAGAACAGAGATGATACTCAGTACAAACACACAACTAAATCATTCATTATCACGGTCATGTCTTGGACTCTTAAGAGTTTGTTGGAAGAGTTTCTTCTTGTGGAAGAGTGATTGGAACAAGTGTAACTGTGATGATGAAAAATGAAAACTACAACTAATTCCTACAGTACTATAGCCATTTCCCATTCGTCATTATAATCTGTTGGAAGAGCTTCTTCTTGTGGAAGAGTTAGAATGAGTATAACTACAACAGCTAATTAAAAAAATTATGAATTCAACTTCAAATCCTACAGTACTATAACCATTCTCCATTCACCATTATAATCTTTTGGAAAAGCTTCTTCTTGTGGAAGAGTTAGAATGAAGATGACTACAGTAGTTAATTAAAACAACTACGAATTCAACTCTAAAAACGTAAAGGCAGCTAGAGTACTTATCTAATTTACGCAAATAAAATCCGTGCAAGAGGCAGGGGCGCTCTACCACCTGACGGAATTCGACTCCAAATTAAATCAACGCCTTCAAAATAACTTTGTCTGCTTCATTAAAGATGAAATAACTTGAACATGACACTCTGCGTCTTCAGAAATGTAGCACAGAGTCTAAACAAAATCTAGCATAAAATCTAACATCAAATCTAACATAGCTCTCGGTTTCCCAAGTGTTTATATAGAAAATGCACATAACAAGACTTGCAATAATTCAAGAACACTGTCTTTCCTTATCGGAATCACATTAGAACTCTTGAAGTGGTTGCGTGAAGAGGAAAAAGACATCTGGACTGAGACAGTACTAATAGAATTCTGCTTTCCTAAATGTGTTCCCACGTTCAAAAACCGAACCTAGAATTCGTTTCTTCCTCCATAATGAGCAATGAACCATGTAGGCATGACGTGGATTCTGCCCATATGCGGTTTTTCTCAAGAGGCCACCTGGAACATACCCAAACATGAAGACAACTGCAGAATCACTGGTTAGCTACGGAATGTCTGCATTCTGCAGCTAGTTCCGATCAAAATGCTTTACAATGGCAAAAATCACAAAAATTAGCAAGTTAGTTATGTAAATCATTCTAAAAGTAATTTTAACCATATTCATTGATCAATTGGGTCTAGTATAGCAATGGACAAGGGAAAATGAGGAAAAATGAGGTGAAAGAAAGCACAATTTTGAGGCTCAACAGTTATTTTGGCTTCTGTTGTCGAAAATGACCTATAATGGAGAACCCTTCACCCACATCTACGAGTGGAAGAGGCTCTCCCCCTCCTCAGGATCTTTGGGGTCATCCTTCTAGATCATGGTGGTGGAAAGGGTGGCACTAGGCTCTGGATCAATAATATGCATCCCTTTTTCATTCCCCTCATTTTCTTTTGACTCAGATTCAGAGCATGTATATGATTTGAAAGCCTTCAACTCAGCCACTAGTGATTGCTTGTCCCGACACTCACTTGTGTTGTGAGTGGGGATCTTGTGGAACTCACACAAATTTCCCATGTCGTTATTTGTATTTGTGGTGTTGTTATTTTCTTGTGGATTTGACGGGTTATTCTAGGTTGCCCCACCTTGGATTTTTACTTTGTTCTAGATTTGGGGGCGCCTTTCCCTTGCATTAGATTCGCAGATCCAAAGTCTCGCTTCTCCTCTTTAAGTTTTTGCTCAACCTTGGCAGCATATTAGTATGATGCACCAAGCAAGAAGATGTTGATGAACTCCATTTCATCCTAAATATATATGTGCAAACAAATGTTGTACTCAATCACCATATGTTTCTCTAAATCTTTGATACCCAACATTGTTTGCAATGTATGGAATAGATTCATCAACTCATGCACATCTTGATCCCTTTGTTGTCACAACGTAGTCCATTGTATTTACTTGTCCTTATAGCTCCCCATGGGTTAATATTGTTCGTTGATTCCTTATTTGAAAGAATTCAAATTGGGTTCAACAAAAAATAGTGAGGATTATCTCTCATCCATCTATTCCCAGTAGATTTCCAACCAGTCCTTGACATGGTGGGGTGGCTTTGAGGAGTGCAAAAGTAATATTTTCCCTATTGGAAAAATCATGAACTAAGAAATAACCTTCCAACATATTTAACCATCTATCTACATAGTCTGCATCTATCTGACCTCAAAATATGGGAATGTCAAAGTTGACTTGTACCTTTAAGGGAGTGGTGCCTATAGAATTACTTTTGTACGAAGGTGCGTCACCTGTGGGGAACCACCGAAGGATCTCAGAAAAGTTGTACATCATTGCATTTCTTTGTCGCTTGAGGGATTTTTCGAGCAAGATTTTGAAAGGATCTTTTTTTCCCTCATCTTTTTTTTCTTTTTCCATGGGAGGTCGTCGAGGATTGGGAGGTTGGTCTTCCAAAGGTTCAACTAGTTCGAGCCCTAACTCCTCATACCTTGACCTTGTTGGGGACATGCAAAGAAAAACAGAGAAAGATTATACCACTTATATGCTACTTATTTTAAGTTAGATAGGAACAAAAAAGAACACATATATAAATATAAATTCATAGATTCAACAAAAATAAAACTTCATTTCATTAATATCAAAGAACAAAATATGCATACAAAAAAAATCGAAATAAAACTAGCTCGAGTGATGGTAGATTATCTATGAGAAGAGATGAGGTAGATACATGCCTCTGAAAGGTGTTACAATGGGGATGAAAAGACTATTTGTTATTGCAAAGAAATGGAAAACCCTAAACATCCAAAAACCTAACCCTAGGAGATGAATCGCCAAAGATGTGGGCCTTGTTGGGGTAAATTGGTACATCAAATTCATAACTTTGGCATAAAATATCCATTTGATGCGCACAATACCTCGTTATAAATATCTATCAAAGCAATATAACTTGCAACTGCAAATAATAGTCAAATACTTATGTTTACTGGTTTTCCAAAAAAATGACACTTAGGGCCTCAAAAAAAATATGGAAGTTCATGACCTGAAAAGATGGAAAAAATAGTAAACTGTGTTATAATTAAGCGTATTGAAAAACTGAAAAAAATAATTGTGGTCTCCCAAGTGGAATAGACAAGTGGCCACAAATATCCACCTGGATAATCATATGAAGAACATCCCTCCATTTGTACTTCCCCACTTCCATGGTATGAGATCATAATAACTAGAAACCTTTATTTTTTAATTTGAAATACTTTGTCAATATTATGGTTAATTACTAAACACTCAAAAATTGAGATTAGTTTTGGTAACATTGAAGGATAAAGTTATTAAATGGTTCACAATTTTAGGGAATAATTCAATTAGATCATGGAATGATATTCAAAGGATATTTCTAGAAAAATATGAAGAATATTGTAAATATCATGATCTTGAAGAGGGAGTATTTTGAATGGCTCAAAAAGAAGATGAGATCCTTAAGAATCTGTTAGAGAGATTTATGTATGATGTTAAGAGGGAAAATTTGAAAACTTTATGATTCAAAAAACTAAAAGCCCTCTTACTTAGAACAATTAGAGGTGATTTGATTGATCTCCTTAATATAATGGATAAAGGGGATTTATATCAATTATAATTTGAATAAATTTGAGAAATATGTAGTACATATGAAGAGGAAGGGCAAGATTAAGTAAAACAACATCGAGATTGGTAAGTTAAGTTGAATTTGATAACTTTAAAACATAAATTCTTATCAATAGAGGTGAATAAATAGATAGGCTACGAATGAAAACTAATCAAAATGATAATGTTGAAATTTGTGTTATATGTGAAAAATCACATGCTACTAAATATTTCCCATGATTATTGAGGTGTAAGGAATTTTACCAGGAGGACTATGCAACAAATCAAACACCAGAGTTTCCCTGTTATGTAGCTCCAATAAGACCATGTCATCATCAACTAAGTATGATGCAATATATTAATTCACAATTTCAATATTATGCACATAAATCTCAAAGTAATTAGAACATAAATTTTCCTTGGAAACCTTAGCTATCTCAACCAAAAAAGCAATCATTGAGGAAAGGTTGGAAAGTACCTTATGGAATAAATCCATAAAAACCTCAAACATTTCCTCAATATCCTCCACACCAAAATCAACCGGTTATCCATACCATCCACCTCCACCAAAATCGCAACCCCAATCATATACATCTCAAATATCCACTCCCAATCAACACCCTACACAACTATTTCCAAACCCAAACAATAATTCAAATCAACTTACTTATAATGTTGAGGGACAAAACTTTCAAACAAATCCTCTTGATCTACATGGAATTCATCTTAGTTCAGGAAGAGTATTGAAAAAAATATATTCCCTTATTGTCATTCAAGAACACCATCCTAAAGAAGAAGGTCTATAGGAGAATAAATCATCATGGATGACATTTAATGAAGAGAAAGTATTGGAGCCTGATATTGAAGAATTTCTACTATGCTTATCATCATATTTTTTATGTGTTCTACATACTAATAAAAAAAAAGTAAAACTTCATGGTAGAAGAGGACATAGAGGGTGATCAATATGAGCAAGTGAACCAAGAGAATCATAGATATATTTCACATCAATTTAAAAAAATCATTATGTTGGGGTACCATGCTCCTCTTTAGTAGTTCTTGATATCATCTCAATCAAAGCAGTTGATCTCTCTTATTCTGGTATATCTCAAACAATATCTTTCAAACTTGCATATGAGTATATTTTTCACCCTATTATGTACATTCATCGCTCTATTAGAAGTATTACTATGCTTGAGAAATAATTTCATTTTCAAGTAGGGTAGGATAGCATACAAAAAATAAAAAAAAAGAGAGAGAACAAGAGAAAAGAAATAAAACCTATGGTGAAAACAATTTTAGAGGCACCTGATATTGAATTATTTATTAAAATCGCCTATGAGGTGGTTAATGGGTTGGAGAAAAAGAGAGAGGAAATCGAAAAAAGGGGAAATAAGATCCTAGGAAAAAACCTCCTATGAGCTGCCTAGAAAAACCTGCTAGTTGAAAACCTCATTGAGGCAACCAATAGGCCTAGGGGAGAAAGAGAAAAAGAAGGAGAAAAGAAAGAAAAATAAAAGGAAAATATTTTCTCCAAGTATACCTCTTTACTTTTATGCCAATACTCTCCCATACACACAAGCAAAAAAAAAGTCAACACCAAAAGGAGAGGTTGATTAGTAAAATAAGCATCTAGTCAAGGGAAGTCAAACCCAATTTTTTCACCTGTTGTGCCTATATGCTCCAATGGGACCAGGACCATGTCAATCCATCTATTGTATTCTTCATAATACATTCCCATTCCACTTCCCACTAATTCCCATTTATTTTCAATACATTTGGATCCGTTCCCTAAAATGCTACAGGAAGCTCTAAAATGCTATAGGAAACTTCTTGTCATGGTAAATGATACAAAGCACAATTTATTTCAAATTTTCAAGAGAAGGAAAGCACCCATAGGTTCAAAAAAAATTCTTGCACCACCTCCAAGTGTCAAAAGTGGGTCCCATCACCTTGCATTACCTCCATAAGTTCACCGTGGTCTTATTTACAGGCCTATTTTAGAAAAAATATACAACGCAACTTTTTCTCACATATTTGGATAGGGGAATGTGTCATTAGGATTCTAATTTAATACCCAATTAGACCCCTAAGTCAAAAATGGGATCTAAGAACTTTCCAAAATGACTTTAAAGAGCTCCCACATTCCAGTTGGTTTCACAAAAAAAAATTAGATCTAACTTTGTTTCAATTTTTGAGGAAAATGAAGCCAACATATGTCCCTAATCATCATCCTCATTGATCCAATCAATAAAAATCAAAATCCAAACACTTTAAAAAATTGACATTTTTGTACGAGTTAGTTTGTTTTGTCCTTGCCATCGCCACAACTTGACATTTCCATTTTCCATTTTCCATTTTCCACCATGTCCGCCTACAAAAAAAATCCTACCTGATCCCCATAAAGTAGCCACAATAGTCATAACTTCAAGAAATGGTGAGTTTTAGGAGTCGTTGTGACTGTTATAGGAAACATTGTTTCCTATAGCTGCCTTTAAGGGCCCAACAAAGCCAGCGTTTGTCATCAAAAATTGAAGGAATAAGGTCAGGAGGGCCTTGAAATCATCATATTAATCATGAAACGATCCCAACAATGATAAGAATAAGGTTGGGTTACAATGAAAGATGCAGATCTACATGGAGCCAAAATTTTGAAAAAAATATCCATGCATTTAGAAATGGAAGAAGCAAACTTCCAACAACACCTACAAACATTATTTAGCTTTAAAGTACCATAAAGAAATTACATAGTGATGTAGGTATAACAAAATTCTAGCAGCAATTAAGAGGATTAAATTGTAGTCCAAGTACTCACTTTCAGGGCCTTTCGCCAACTTCTCTACATCCATCTCACTCATTACCTCACCTTTTCTAAGCCTCCTCCATCATTTCCATGTCCTTGTTATCTGTTTTAATCACCTTCCTAAAATGATATAGGAAATATATTATATTGCTACAGGAAACTAATGAAGGGTGCATAATTGAAGTTTCCATTTGTGGGCAAGAGAGGAGGTGTAAAAAATACCTTAGAACCTCCACATTCTATTATTTGTCAGTTTTCCCATTAGTGTTCCACTAACCACCCATAACAATCTACCCTTCCACCTATTTTTCTCATACCGCTAGCAGAAAATTTCTCTCTGCCATCATAAGAAGACTCTTCTTGGATTATGATAAGTTTTTAAGGCCATGAATAGAGCAAATCATAATACCGAGGAGCTTATGTGGTTGCTATAGGAAAACAAGAAGTCTTGTAGCAGCATGCAGAAGCCTTGCAGGGCCACATTTTCACCATAAATCTAAGGATATTTGAAGACCATCATGTTCCAATAGCTTAGAAGACAAGTGTAAGCTACATGACCTCATGTAGACTTCTACAAGATTCTCAATCACTAGAAATTAGAAACACCAAGTCAACTTCAACAATAGTACTCTAACCATCTCAACTAGAGAAGTAGTGGAAAAAATGAAAAACTTCATAAAATCTCCAAAATCAATGAGAGAAATTTTGAAGCCTCTAGGAGTCATCAAAAGAAGCTTTAGAACCCTCAAAGGGAGCTATTTAAGTCACATTAGTGTTTTCAAGATAAATCCCCTCTGCGGATAGAGGTGATCTCTCTAGCCCTAGAGTGGGTCTAGCAACTTGAGATGCTTTCTAATGCAAATCCTTCTTAGCCAATATTAAAAAAGCAACAAGAAAGGTGATAGAGGTACCTTTTCCTGATGCTATGTTCAAACCCATTGATGATGACCTTGATCCATGATCCTTTCAAGCTCGCTCCTTGCTACTGGTAGCACAAGAATAGTTGCATATGAACAAGAATAAACAACAAACTTAATCCAATACATAATAATCATTAAAAATTAAATATCTAGCATATCAAGGAGTACCAAAATATTTGCATAAAATATTAGACAAATATAGAAAGAAAAATTAAGATTTTTTACTAATGAATATAAAATATAGAGCTTACAACCCAGACTTTGATGATGGTGGCTTCCCTTTGGTGAAAATCTAAGTCCTTCATTGAAGCTCTAAGGAATTCCTTCTCTCGAAAATTATCACAATGAAAGAATGTAAAGGGAACGAGATTTTAGACGAGCCCAACAATGAACAACCAGTAGTGGAAGGATGGGGACAAATTTATAGGAAGGGAAAAGAGGTTGGGATCCCATGAAAGGAGGAGGAAGGTCCATTTTCTAAGGAATAAAATCCCATGGATGAGATCAAAGATCTAAAATTAAAGAGCTCGACTTTATCACCACTATTTAGGAACCAATTTGTCGCCCTAGAACTTCTAGAGGTTAAAGCTTCTCCACCATTTGAGGAAACATTGCCAGAAAGGGATCTGTTAGCCCCCTATAAATTTTTGACAAGCAAACTGGGGGCTAGTGTTGTGTAACCAGCTCCAAAAAGAGAAGAAAAGAGATATAAACGCTTTAGAAATGAGCCACTTCGAGGGGGCAACCTCCAATACATTACATAAATGAACAATTCTTGGATGATACAATTCACAAAACATCCTTTCTATATATAGGAGTCCATGGGGCCATAATGTAATCCTAGTGGGCCACAATGTAATCCTAGCCGACCTAACAATAATAATTTAAGGGCACAGTAATAACAAAATGGGGGTTACAAGGGTACACTAATAACAATAAGGGGTTTACACTAACAATAATAAGGGGCTATACTAGTGATATAGGGACCTAACATGCCCCTCTCCTTCAAAAAAAGTGTTGTCCTCAACACTTGAGTAGCTACGGGTGCTTCTGTATAAAATTCTCATCCTCCCATGTAGAATCTTCAGTAGGTAAGTTCTTCCACTTGATGAGATACTCTGAAATTGATCGATTCCGTAGTTGTCGAGTTCTTTTTTCCATGACTGCTTCAGGTTCCAATATGATTTTCCCTTCCCCATCAAGTTCTGGCAATACTGTTTGAAGTGGAAGATTTTCACCTATAACCTTCTTTAAGCATGAAACATGGAAAACTGGATGTACTCGCGAAGAAGCAGGAAGCTCCAATTTGTATGCCATAGTACCAATCTTTTGCAACACCTTGTAAAGACCATAGTACTTTGGCGATAATTTATTATCCTTCTTAGCTTGCTTGAGGGACATTTGTTTGTATGGTTGTAGCCGTAAAAATACCCAATCTCCTACATCAAAACTTCTCTCGCTGCGATGTTGATCTGCCTGTTGTTTCATTCGATTTTGTGCCAAAATCAGGTTATCCTTTAAGAGTTGGAGAACTTCTTGCTGATGCTCGACGTGATCTTCCACTGCTTGAACCTTCGAATTTTCCCTTAAAGATGATGTGATCGATGGTGGATGATATCCATAAAGTGCCATAAATGGGGTCATTTTTGCTGCAGTATGGAAGGAAGTGTTATACCACCATTCGGCAAGAGGTAACCACTTGACCCATTGTGTTTGTTTATCAGATACAAAACAACGAAGATATCCTTCCAAACATTTATTTACTATCTCAGTTTGACCATCAGATTGAGGGTGATAAGATGAGCTATGAGCTAATTGAGTACCCAAACAAGAAAATAACTCCGTCCAAAAATTTCCAGTAAAAATGGGATCTCTGTCGCTCACAATAACCTTTGGGTTTCCATGTAGCTTTTGAATTGTGTCCATAAATGTAGTAGCAACCGTACTTGCTTTAAATGGATGAGATAATGCACAAAAGTGTGCATACTTGGTAAGTCTATCAGCTACCACCATGATGACACTCTTTCCTTCGGACTTAGGTAAACCTGTGATAAAATCCATTGAAATCTCCTCCCAACGTTGACTTGGAATGGATAAAGGTTGTAGAAGTCCTGGGGTCTTAATTGTTTCCACTTTATTCTGCTGGCAAACCAAACATTCCGCCACAAACTTTCGAATATTATATTTAAGGCCATCCCAAAAATATTCTTTCTTCACCCTGTGGTAAGTTTTTAAAAATCTTGAGTGTCCTCCTAAAGGAGAAGTGTGCAATTCCAGAAGAATCTTTTGTTTTAGTTGGGAATTATTACAAAGATATAAGCGATCTTTGTACCATAAGGAATCATTTTTCCAACTAAATGTATCAGATGTACTAGGATCTTGCTGTAACTTTTGAATGAGTATCCATAAATCTTTGTCCTTCTTCCATTCATCTCTTGCTTCGGTTATCCAATCTAGTTGGATAATAGAAATGGCACAAAGCAATGCTTCCACCTCTTCATTCTTTCTTGAGAGTGCATCTGCAACAACATTCAACTTTCATTTTTTGTAGATTATTTCAAAGTCATAACCCAACATCTTTGTGACCCATTTTTGCTGTTCTTCTGACGATAGTCTTTGTTCCAAAAAATGTTTAAGACTATCATGATCAGTTTTTACCTTGAAGTGTCTTCCCATTAGGTAAGTTCGCCATTTCTTTAGTGCATGCAGTATTGCTAACATTTCCTTCTCATAAATAGGTTTCTGTAAATACTTTCCTTTGATTGGATGACTTTCAAAAGCAATGGGTCTTCCTTCATGCATTAAAACTACACCAATTCCATTTCCTGAGGCATCACATTCCACAATAAAGGTTTTTGTGAAGTCTGGCGTAGCTAAGACCGGTGCTAGGCACATTGCCTCTTTAAGATGTTCAAAGGCCTTAGTTGCTTCAGGAGTCCATAAAAATGCATATTTCTTCAATAATGTTGTTAGAGGTGCTGCTATTCTCCCATAATTCTTAACAAACTTGCGATAATACCCTGTTAACCCGAGAAATCCTCTCAACTTCTTTATGGTTGTGGGGACTTTCCATTCCTTAATGGCTTTAATTTTGTTAGGGTCTACTTTCACACCCTCGTGAGATACAATATGACCCAAATATTACACCTCTTGTACTCCAAAGAAACATTTGGATTTTTTTGCATATAATTGTTTCTCCTGCAATAGTTTGAGCACCCTGTCAACATGTTCAACATGATCCTTCCAAGGCCTGCTGTAGATTAGTATATCATCAAAAAATACTAGCACAAATTTTCTAAGGAAGGGTTTGAAAATGGAATTCATCAACCCTTGAAATGTAGAAGGTGCATTGGTAAGGCCAAAAGGCATGACCAAAAATTCATAATGACCCTCATGAGTTCGAAATCTTGTTTTTGGAATATCTTCAGTCTTCATTCTAATTTGATGATATCCTGAACGAAGATCCAACTTGGTAAAATAAATTGCTCCATGTAATTCATCCAATAATTCATCAATCACGGGAATGGGAAATTTGTCTTTAATGGTGAGCTTATTGAGCTCCCTATAATCCGGACACATTCGCCATGATCCATCCTTCTTGTGTACCAATACTACAGGAGTAGAGAAAGAACTTTGACTGGGTTGAATTATACCCGCCTCTAACATTTCTGCAATCATACGTTCAATTTTTCTCTTTTAGAAGTAAGGATATCTATAAGGCCTGATGTTTGGAGGAACACTTCCTGGAATCAAATGAATAGCATGATCATGATCACGAATAGGTGGGAGTCCTTTGGGAGTTTCAAACACCTTGGAATGATTGTCCAAGACTTGTTGGAGATCTGCGGAAATAGATGATTTTGATGTTGGAACTTCTAGTGAGCATAATTGTGCAATTACGCCTCGCTGTTCTTTCTTTAGAAGCTTTGTCATGACATTAGAGCTTATTATCCTTCTTGGCTTCCCCACAATACCCCGTAATTCGACTTCCTTTCCTTCTGAAAAAAATTTCAAGAAAAGTTCTTGAAAATTAAAAGCTACCGTCCCCAAAGATTGTAACCATTGTACTCCTAGTACAACATCGGCACCTCCCATAGGAATGGAAAGCATTGGACTAGTCAATACATATTCCCCCATGGTTAGCTTGATATTATGGCATTTTCCAGAGCAATTTATAGTTCCTCCGTTTGCAACCATCACTTGACATTCTGGTGCTGGGTATAGGAAACAATTTAATTCCTTGGCTACCTTATAATGAATAAAATTATGGGTGCTACCTGAATCAATCAACACTATTACCCTTTTCTTCTTTATATGTCCTTCTATCTTGAGAGTTTGAGGAGTGGTAATTCCTGCGAGTGCATTACACGATATGGTCGGATTCATTTCTTCCTCTTCTAGGGGTGGTTCCTGGTGTATATCCTCTTCTTGTTCATTTTCTTCTTCTTCTTCACAATCTATGTAAAATAATTTCTTCTCAGCACACTTATGACCTTTAGTGTATTTGCTATCACAACTGTAGCAAAGCCCTTTTTCTCTTTTTTCATCCAATTGTTGTGGTGTCGACCTTGTAGGTTGTGGAAATCTAGGTGTAGCAACACTTCCTTCTTTATATAATTGAGTGGTAGGCTTCCTTGTCGCCATAATTTTACATTAAACTTTTCTTGCCAACCTGAATGCCTTCTCCAATGAATCAGGTTCCAAAACACGAACTTCATGTTGGATGTTATCCTTTAAAGTGCCTATGAAGAGATCAATCCTGTGTTCCTCTGGAATATCAGTTACCCTTATATTCAATTTTTGGAAGTCTTCAATGTGCTGCCCCACTAAACCCTTTTGTTTGAGATTTATCAATTGGCTAAAGAAGGTGTTGCTCTTTGTATCCTCATAATGTGCTATCATTTCTTCCGTAAAAATTGACCAAGTGACAATTTTTTTACGGGAGCAAAGCCATCGATACCATACAAATGTATTTTGTTCTAAATGTAAGTTGCAATGCGTACCTTTTGTGTGTTTTGCACGTTATGGAGATCAAAATATTGCTCCATCTGTAGTATCCATGTTACAGGATCCTTTCCATCAAACTTCCTCATATCCATTTTTGGAATATGGTGGTTCTTCCCGCCAACATTCGAGTTTATGGAATCATGATTAACATTTATTTTGTTCTCATCACGAGGTTCTTCTCCTATATTTCCTCCATTAGGAATCATTTCTGGTTTTAAGCTTGTCATCAAGCCTTCCATGTATGCTTTTAGATCATTCTTCATGTCATCCATCTTAGCTTCCATGCCGACTTCCATGCCATCCATCTTAGCTTCCAAACCATTCATATTAGCTTCCACGCCTTTCTTCAAACCATCCATCTTAGTTTCCATGCCTTTCTTCAAAACTTCCATTTCATTTTTTGTTGTTCTTTGCGAGAGCGAAATTTGTTGCACTTGCTCTTGTAATTTTGATATGTCAGGTTGCCATTCTTCGTCTTCATGAGTCATAGTAGAGCCTTATAAAGGCTTAATGGGTGTTGAATTATTTTTAGGGGCCATTTTAGAATCAAATATTGATATCTATTCTACAATAGGCCCTTGCAATCAATTCAACTTGATTCTTCAAACAAGACTTATGCAATTCGGAAAAAAAATACACACCTTTTACTTGCTTTGAGGAGCTCGATATTGAAATTGAATTATCTCTGTAATTGAAAATATTCAATATCTGAAATTCAGCCCTGTAGTAGCCCTCTGAAGCTTCTTTCAAATGCCACAGGTCTGACCTGATTTTGATTCTCCAAGACAAAGTTGTGTCCAATCTCCCACAATGACCTAATTCTGGACTGGTTCAGTAGAGCGAACTTGTACAACTTGCCACGTGTCACTGTTTTGTCCTTTGTCTCTGAAATTGATAGCCAAGAAACTATAGGCCGTGTACTTGCAACCACTTTTGACAGAACTCCAATCCAATCTCCATAGAGAGAGTTATTGAACTTTTCCCACGATCACCTCTTTGAGATGAAATTCAGGAGCCTGAACAAGCACTACCTTCCACAGATCATATCTCCAAAAATATTGCGAACCAAGCTCTGAAATTTTTTGATGAATTTCCTCAGGATTTCAGCTTCGTACCATATGAATTTCAGATTCTGAACCTTCGTAGAAAAAAATTTATAGCGCAAATGCCACGATGACCTGTTTAGGAGCCTGAAAAAATACCTGACTTCCACAGATCATATCTCCGAAATTATTGCGAACCAAACTCTGAAATTTTTATACAAGCTTCCTCAGGATTTTTTCTTCACACCCTAAAAATTTCAGCTTCTGAAACTTCGTAGAAAAAAAGTTATAGCGAAAATTCCACGATGACCTGTTTGGAGCAGCGAAACCCTAGAATCCAAAGCTCTGATACCAAATGTTGTGTAACCAGCTCAAAAAAGAGAAGAAAAGAGATATCAACGCCTTAGAAATGAGCCACTTCGAGGGGGCAACCTCCAATACATTACATAAATGAACAATTCTTTGATGATACAATTCACAAAACCTCCTTTCTATATATAGGAGTTCATGGGGCCATAATGTAATCCTAGTGGGCCACAATGTAATCCTAGCCGACCTAACAATAATAATTTAAGGGCACAGTAATAACAAAATGGGGGTTACAAGGGTACAATAATAACAATAAGGGGTTTACACTAACAATAATAAGGGACTATACTAGTGATATAGGGACCTAACAGCTAGAATGTTTTGAGCCTTCAAGGAATGCATTTCCTCTGAAAACACATCATCCTTGAGGCCTCCTTGTGCCTTTTGTCCTTTGATAAAATCCCCTCTACTGATTCCCATTATAAAGCCTCTCTGATTGCAAAAAATGGTGCTCCAAAGTCTTTAACTTTCCCCTTGTATCCCTGCAAGATATCCCATTTCACTCTGTTGTCCCTTTTCTAAGTTTCCTTTCCACTCTCCTTTCCCCCCTTCTAAACTTCCTTCATTAATCCTACAATCCTCCCAAATCCCTGATTAAACCCTTCGAATACATTTTTTTTGGTTTAAATAGCCCTTTTCTCCTTATCGTTTCCCTTTCCCCCCCTCAAATTGCATTAAAATGGCCCAAAAAGCCATATTCTCCATATTATGGGTTCTAGCCCCTTTCGGCCAAGCCCCTTGTATATTTTTCCTCCAGGAGACCCGGGCGTTGAAACCGAGCGCTGGCCCGAAAGGCACTTACCACAAATGGATATCGGGCACAGTTTCAATCGTCGATCTGTATATATTGGACGGCGATCGCAACCCCTGCAACCTTCCGTGTTTTCCCCGTTATAACCCTCGATCGCGCCATCGTCATCCATTTACATGCAGATCTGACGGTTTGGAGCTTGCCCGCCCTGGTGGTCCCCGCACACTGTTCCCAAACTCGGCAATATCTATCGCACCGAGTTTGAGTGATGGGCGATATTTTCCAATCGGCCAGCGATTCCATACATTGATCAACACGTGGCTCCTGTACGATTTCAAAACCGCTATCTCATCGCGTGTTATCATTCAGTACAGGATGCCGAGCGATATTGCTGTGTGTCGTTAGATCTGCGATCGCCCATCCAACGGTTTTTTCTCCATGAAGCTGCGCGGGGTTTAGTCCATGGTCTTCGTACCCCTGGCCCACCGTTCATTCGCCCTCCGACGTGTTTTCCACTGTCGATCTCTATCGAGATTGGATGGTCTAGATTTTTTTTCCCCCACTGTTGACTACCCTGTCATCGCCCGGTCCTGCCACATCACCCCCACGTGCATCCTTCATATGTCAGCCAATCCCATCGCATATATTTGTAAAAAAGTCATGTTTTTTAAGGTTTTTTTTCATTTAAAACTTCTTCTGCTGCAGTCCGCCATCTTTCTCCATTTTCCACCCTCACTGCATTTTTCCACCATCCCCCTGTATCATTCCATCACTCCACCAGCTGCACGGCCATTTCCATTGTCTGCACTACATTCCACCACCCCCATTCATAGATTTCATAACAGTTTCGTGTTTTTCAGGGTTATCAACAGTAAATGACCGCCATGATGCACAGTCTCTATTACAGTGACTGAGAAATCGACGAAGACCATTTTCAGAGGCTAAATTATGAAGAAATGACCCGGGAAGGTTGCAACGTGACTTTCATTAAAGAACAGAGTTCGACTCTATAAAACCCTTCCGGCGTCATTAAAAGCACAGAGTCTGCAGACAGAGATTTAAGAGGAGCAGCAAAAAGTTTAAAGGCCTGTAATCGAATACTTTGAGCCTTACTTCAGGGATTTTAAAAGGAAAGGGTACCAGAACTAAGACCCCATGGATTGCTCAGAAGGCCCATAGCACAAAAAATGATACCATCAGGGTTTAATATCAGTGGAATGTTCTTCCATAAAAGGACAAGGTACCCATACATTTCTCATCCTATGCCATGTTCTAGAGAGAGACTTTCCAGCCTTGACAATAGTCCTATGGTGCTGGTGCATTAGTTATACAGTATGGAAAACCCCACAGTCGTCCACTCACCTCGGTTTATTCACCAGAACACTGCAATGAGTACCAAAGATTAATGCTCAGAATTAAAATCGAGTGGAGCCTCAACCCTCCTACTACTTCAGAGGTTTAATGCTGCATTTAAGATTACATCTACTCTTGTTGTTTCTCTTCTCCTATAAGAACCCTATAGAACATATTGTAAAGGTTGTTGTTCGGTTGTTGCCGATTGCTGTTAGAGGGATTCATTGGGACTGTTAGAACAATTTTGGGAGAGAGTAGCAGAGTAGTTTTTATGTAGTAGGCTGGGAGGAGAAATTCTGGATTGTAATAGCCATTGAGCTCAGTGTACATGACTGGTTTTGAATCAATTAATCAAAGTACATTTCACAGGATCCTGGTCTATTACTATTGGTGATGTTTTCCTAACATTGTTTATTACATTTTCATGCTGTTTCATATTCATTTGGCTTGCATTAGAAATATGGCATAGGATTTACCCTTGTTAGGTACCCTATGTCTCTGCTTTCCTTACCTTTGATGTTTTCTACTAAATGTGTTATCTAAGAATTGATTTCAGTTAATTTAACCAGTGTAGTGGATGTTATTGCCTGCTCTCTGATGTATGAATTGAATGAAGCAGTTCTTAGATGTTCTTGTTGGGCTTAAGCTGGAAGATTTGGGAACACTGGGGATTAGAGTTAGCCCTGTCCACTAGGATCCTTGTGCAACCAGCTGGCCTTTCTAATATCTCTTTGTTAAACTTATCTCTGTTTTCCCTTGGAGTATGCTAAAGCTGACCTAGAGTTAAATGACCTCTGTTCCGATCTATAAGCTGCCCCTGTGTCTATCCATTGAGAAATGCCTTTGAGTATGTCCAAGCAGGTCTAGAGTTAAATGGCCTCTGACCTGATCTATAGACAGAAATTGGGTTGCTTTCTTTCTTTCACTTTCATTCCTTAATGTTCCATTCCATCATCTATCTAAAAGATCCTTTAGTGTAGATTACTTGCCCTTTAGAAGCCTTGTATAGTTGTTGCAAGTAATCTCCTTTCATGACCCCATAGCCCAATGGATGGCACTTTCTTGAGCTACCCTCTTTGCCAAAAAATCCTGCTGCTTTGTTTCCTTCCCTCCCATTATTTTCTCAGCCTATGATCTCATGACCATCCCAGCAACCAACCAACCAAATCATTTCAAATCCCCCCTTTGTGCTTCAAAACTAGCCTAACATCTCATTCTGAGCTCCAAAGATATATCATTCTTTGCTCTATTTGGAGAGATCCCTCTCCAGGTCGAGGAGGGCTAGATCCTAGGGCCCAAAAGTGGTTCTGATGTTGTCTCATCTTTTGGTCTTGCCAATCTAGCCAAAACATGGGAACTCCAACATAATGGTGACTCCGCTGGGGAAGAGACCACTTTTCCTTTAGATTGGCTTTCAATCGCTGATGGTGGACAGCAGCCTGCTCCAAACAGTCAAATACATCCACCTGGAAACTCCACACTCCATAACTCCCAAAGACCAAATGACTCCACTGGTGAAGGACACTGAATTGGTTGAGAAGAAGCAGTAGTCTTCTTTGCAAAAGCATGAATCCAAACATGGGAAGGGATACAAAGCATGATGCTTTGTATGATCAATTATGTGAAATAACATAAACATTTGGTAAGGTGCTGGAGATGTATATGGCTAATCTGGATGCAAATGATGATTATGTAGACCAACCAATTCTTCTTCCAGAATAGGAACAAACTCAAGACCTAGATGATGAGCAAGACATGCATGATGCTCAAGAATCTGTAGAAGATGACGAGGACAACGATCAGAAATTTCCTGATTGCTTACCTATGCCTTGTGTTAAGCTGACCAGAGAATATCAGGATCTAATATCAAAAACTGATAGGGAAAGTTTCTCTGAGGAAACAAGAGATCCCATAAGAGATGCAGAATCTGATGTGGAAGAAGAAACCACTCTTGAGCCTTGTAGTCCAACTGAGTATCATCAGGTTCATGAAGATTGGTTTGAATCAGAAAGAGATCAAGAAACATCAGAAGATCCTCAAGATTTCCCTGCAGGCTCAACTGGAGATATTTTAGAAGAGGTTCAAGAAGACATCCTGCCTCCTGATTAGCTAATGCAAGAAACAGAAAACTGCTGCACTTCTGCTCAAAGAACCACAAGAAAATATTCCCCTTTGACAGAAGAAGAGATTGAATAGATATTAAATCAGAAGTCCACCTCTGAAGTCTTCTATAGAACACACACTCCTTCTCATTCATCTTATGAGTTTGATGATTTAGATCTAGAATACTCCTCTGTGGATCATAACGAAGAAAGATCTGCTGAGCGTCGAGAATGGTTGACTTGGTTCAGCCAACCTATTTATGACACTGATGGGGAGAGCTATGACAGTATAGTAGTAGATGAAGATTCTTTGAATCTTCATTCTACTTTACCACAGATCATCAGGGAAACTGGATTCCTTTTAGAGAAAGAGGGGGAAAGCAAAGAGGAGATTTTTGAGCAGGTTGAAAATAAGGATCCTTCCCTTGCAAAAGAGGAAGAAATGGAACATACCCCTTTTCAAGAATTTGGTAATCTCTTCATAGAGCTCAGCACATCAGAGCAGAATATATCGGAGCTCCAAGAGGACACAGCTGCAATCTATGATGAGTCCTCCAATTCAGAAAATGAAGAAGATGAAGGAGATTCTCTTTCTCAAGAGAGTCTTGTTCTTGATCCAGTGGGAGAGCAAGAAATCCTAGTTGAAATCAACCTTCCAAATATTTACAACTAGGTATCATTTCATGATCCTTATGTACATTTTCTGCAAACATTTGAAGAAGGATCAAAGGTATTTTTGAGCAGCATGTTGCAAACAGCAAGAAATTTTTTTGTAGCTGCTGTTATGGATCAAAAAGAGTGGGAGCAGCCCTGCCTATCCAACATGCTCAAAGAGTTGAGAAAGAAAGACCAGTCATGGGATCACTTAATGGACTGGTTGCATTGGAAAACAATGTTTGTAAGCTAGCCTTGTAAATATTCTAGTTAGAGTAGGGTAGGTAGGAAAAGCTCAATAAAGCTCAGTCTGTGAGCATGTAGTTAGTTGTTTTAATTTCTGCAAAGTCTAGCAAGTCAGACAGTCTAATCCTGGCTTGACTGTTTTTCAATTTCTGTCTTAGAATGTAGAGAAGAAATCTGCTAGACAGTTTAATCCTAGTAGATATTAGATTAGGTAGAGAAAATATGAGGCCAACAGTCTAATATGGTCTCATGGAGCAATAAGGGTAGAATTAGAATAGGTTTCTTTTCTTGTTTGTAAAAAATAAATGATGTAAAGGGTCTTCTAGTTCAAATGCACCCTAAGAAGAAAAAATGCTAGGATTGTAGAAAGGGTAGGTAGATTGTTGAGGAAAGTTTTTCTGCTAATGTATTCATCATGTTGTGGCAGCCGATCTAGAGAAAGAAAGGGATGTTCCAAGCAGCAGCCATCTAGCCTACACCAAAGATTATCCTCTGAATTCTTGACTCCTTCAAAGAAGAATCCATCCCCATGTGGAACCACTGTTAGCCCCCTATAAATTTTTGACAAGAAAACTGGGGGCTAGAATGTTTTGAGCCTTCAAGGAATGCATTTCCTCTAAAAACACATCATCCTTGAGGCCTCCTTGTGCCTTTTTTCCTTTGATAAAATCCCCTCTACTGATTCCCATTATAAAGCCTCTTTGATTGCAAAAAATGGTGCTCCAAAGTCTTTAATTTTCCCCCTGTATCCCTGCAAGATATCCCATTTCACTATGTTGTCCCTTTTCTAAGTTTCCTTTCCACCCTCTTGTCCCCCCTTCTAAACTTCCTTCATTAATCCTCTAATCCTCCCAAATCCCTGATTAAACCCTTCGAATACATTTTGTTTGGTTTAAACAATCCTTTTCTCCTTATCGTTTCCCTTTCCCCCCCTCAAATTGCATTAAAATGGCCCAAAAAGCCATATTCTCCATATTATGGGTCCTAGCCCCTTTTGTCCAAGCCCCTTGTATATTTTTCCTCCACGAGACCCAGGTGCTGAAACCGAGCACTGGCCTGAAAGGTGCTTACCACAAATGGATATCGGGCACAGTTTCAATCGTCGATCTGTATAGATCGGACGGTGATCGCGGCCCCCGCAACCTTCCGTGTTTTCCCTGTTATAACCCTCGATCGCGCCATCACCGTCCATTTACACGCAGATCTGACGGTTCGAAGCCTGCCTGCCCCGGTGGTCCCCGCGCACTGTTCCAAAACTCGACGGTATCTATCGCACTGCCTTTGGGCGATGGGCGGTATTTTCCGATCGGCCAGCGATTCCATACATTGATCGACACATGGCTCCTGTACGATTTCAAAACCGCTATCTCATCACACGTTATCGTTCGGTACAGGATGCCAAGCGATATTGCTGTGCACCATTAGATCTGCGATTTCCCATCTAATGGTTGTCGCTTCACGAAGCTACGCGGGGTTTAATCCATGATCTCCGTACCCCTGGCCCACCGTTCATTCGCCCTCCGATGTGTTTTCCATTGTCAATCTCCACCGAGATCAGATGGTCTAGATTTGTTTTCCCCCGCTGTTGACTACTCCGTCATCGCCCGGTCCTGCCACGTCACCACCACGTGCATCCGTCGTACGTCAGCCCATCCCGTCGCATATATTTGTAAAAAAGTCATGTTTTTTAAGGTTTTTTTTCATTTAAAACTTCTTCTACTGCATTCCGCCATCTTTCTCCGTTTTCCACCCTCGCTACATTTTTCCGCCATCCCCCTGCATCATTCCATCACTCCACTAGCTGGACGGCCATTTCTGTCGTCCGCACTACATTCCACCACCCCCATTCATAGATTTCATAACAGTTTCGTGTTTTGCAGGGTTATCAATAGTAAATCACCGCCATGATGCACAGTCTCTATTATAGTGACCAAGAAATTGACGAAGACCATGTGCAGAGGCTAAATTATGAAGAAATGACCCAGGAAGGTTGCGACGTGACTTTAATTAAAGAACAGATTTCGACTCTGTAAAACCCTTTCGGCGTCATTAAAAGCACAGAGTCTATAGATAGAGATTTAAGAGGAGCAGCAGAAAGTTTAAAGGCGTGTAATCAAAGACTTTGAGCATTACTTCAGGGATTTTAAAAGGAAAGGGTACCAGAACTAAGACCCCATGGATTGCTCGGAAGGCCCATAGCATAGAAAACGATACCATTAGGGTTTAATATCAGCAGAACGTTCTTCCATAAAAGGACAAGGTACCCATACATTTCTCATCCTATGCCATGTTCTAGAGAGAGACTTTCCAACCTTGAAAACAGTCCTATGCTGCTGGTGCATTAGTTATATAGTATGGAAAACCCCACAATCATCCACACACCTCAATTTATTCAACAGAACACTGCAACGAGTACCAGAGATTAATGCTCAGAATTAAAATCGAGTGGAGCCTCGGCCCTCCTACTACTTCAGAGGTTTAATGCTGCATTTAAGATTACATCTACTCTTGTTGTTTCTCTTCTCCTATAAGAACCCTATAGAACATATTGTAAAGGTTGTTGTTCGGTTGTTGCTGATTGCTGTTAAAGGGATTCATTGGGACTGTTAGAACAATTTTGGGAGAGAGTAGCAGAGTAGTTGCTATGTAGTAGGCTGGGAGGAGAAATTCTGGATTGTAACAGCCATTGAGCTCAATGTACATGACTGGTTTTGCATCAATTAATCAAAGCACATTTCACAGGATCCTGGTCTATTACTATTGGTGATGTTTTCCTAACATATTTTATTACATTTTCATGATGTTTCATATTCATCTGGCTTGCATTAGAAATATGGCATAGGATTTACCCTTGTTAGGTACCCTATGTCTCTGCTCTCCTTGCCTTTGATGTTTTCTACTAAATGTGTTATCTAAGAATTGATTTCAGTTAATTTAACCTGTGTAGTGGATGTTACTGCCTACTCTCTGATGTATGAATTGCATGAAACGTTTCTTAGATGTTCTTGTTGGGCTTAAGCTGGAAGATTTGGGAACACTGGGGATTAGAGTTAGCCCTGTCCACTAGGATCCTTGTGTGACCAACTGGCCTTTCTAAGATCTCTTTGTTAAACTTATCTATGTTTTCCCTTGAAGTATGCTAAAGCTGACCTGGAGTTAAATGACCTCTGGTCTGATCTATAATCTTCCCCTTTGTCTATCCATTGAGAGCTGCCTTTGACTATGTCCAAGTAGGTCTGGAGTTAAATGACCTCTGACCTGATCTATAGACAGAAATTGGGTTTCTTTCTTTCTTTCACTTTCATTCCTTAATGTTCCATTCCATCATCTATCTAAAAGATCCTTTAGTGTAGATGAATTTCCCTCTGGAAGCCTTGGATAGTTGTTGCAAGTAATCTCCTTTCATGACTCCATAGCCCAATGGATGGCACTTTCTTGACCTACCCTCTTTGCCAAAACATCTTGCTGCTTTGTTTCCTTCCCTCCCATTATTTTCTCAGCCTATGATCTCATGACCATCCCAGCAACAAACCAATCAAATCATTTCAAAACCCCCCTTTATGCTTCATAACTAGCCTAATACCTCATTCTGAGCTCCAAGATATATCATTCTTTTCTCTATTTGGAGAGATCCCTCTCTGGGTCCAGGAGGGCTAGATCCTCGGGCCCAAAAGTGGTTTTGATGTTGTCTCATTTTTTGGTCTTGCCAATCTTTCCAAAACATGGGAACTCCAAGAGGATCAACACGGTTTTCCAAGAAATAAGGGCGCTAGTAGCGCTAAGCCAAAAATTTCAATCTAACATCAGCAAGAGCATGAAACTAGGAAATGCGCTGACCTAGAAAACTAGGGTTTGGACTAAGTTCCTTCAGTAATCTTCCAAGGCAGTCTTCTTTGAGTCTTTAGGGTATGTCTTTACATATTTCTCCATGGTGGAAACATTGCACAATGTATGTCATGAGGCACTTCAGGATCAGGGACGGGAAGTGAGCATGGCAAAAAATTATTGTGTAACAGATGCCCCCTAAATCATGAAGGTAGAACGAGGAGTGATGGTTGAAATTATTTATGAACCAAGGAAAAGTACTCAGATCACCACGAGGAAACCTACCAAATAAAACATATTACAATATATGACATCTCTGATAGGAATATTCCTAACCACATAACTCTGCACTAGGTATTAAATAATACATGAACACATGGCATGGTCGTATCCATCCGTCTAAGGATATCATAGAAATGGATCCACGATATGGATGCAACCATATGTATAGATAGGATGATGTATGTAATCTCGAATACTCAATAACTCCCAGCAGCCGGGATAAAAACCAAATGTGATCTAGGGTCTTCACCGCCATCTCAATCAACCCAATGTATGAATCTAGCCATGCGAATTGATGTGTTGGTGTCTAACATGGTAGAAACCACCTGATTATCGGTCAATGATGAAAATCGTTAACAGGCATGAGAGAAACCACCAATAATGATGATGGCCCTCAAGGTACAAGAACACAATCTACAAGTGTGAATGAATGTGTTGAAGTCAAACACTTTCATAGCCATTTGATAGAAAGCCAATGATGTGAACATGTCATTGAACATGAAGAAATTTCTATTGAGGCATGCAAGCTCCAAGGTACTAAAAAGAAGTTTTTAAACCACCTTCCCAGATAATTAGCTAAAGTTGAGAGGAAGTGATTCAATGAAGGAGGGCCATAATGATTCCCACATCATCGACACGAAACAACATATATCTCAATATGGTAGGAGTGACTTAGATTGCAACAGAGGAGGTCAAATAAACAAAGGATGTGTTATCATGATGTAGGGGCATTAGGCATAATAAATTACTTTGTATTCTAATAGACATAGGGGGGTCTCATGTTTTAATTTCCTATGTAATTACTAGAATTTTGAATAAATCTAGTGAGAAATTGTAAAAGTTCCCAAATGATTAGAGGACATGAGGGAATCTGGTTAGTTGGGAATATGAAGAGTAAGTTCAGTTACTCTAGGGAATTAGGCTAAATTTAGGACTTTGAGGGATTCCAAAAGTTTGGTTGAGCTGTCAAAGAAGCTGAACCGATTCATTAGTGTTTTCTGTATAAATGTAAGCCTCAAGGGCCTTAGAAGGGGATCAGATTTGGAGAGCTGCAGAGTAGTGAGGTAGAAGGGCCATCGCATTGAAGATCAGGCTGAGAAGGAATAATTTCCATGTAAGCCTTGCATGTTAATAGAATAACTCGTTTTCTGGATTTTACTCCATTATTAATTTAGATTGGATATAGAAGAATTGGTTACAGGAATCATGAATTATGAACCTGTGGGGTTAATGTTAAATTGAGTGTGGTTAATAGTGGTCATAGAATTTTGTGAATCAATCATAGGGTGATCGATTTCACACTCTGGCTCTTTTATTGGTATTATTATACAGTGCCAAGTATAATTTTTCTCCCATACAGGATGGGTTTAATTACGAAGTCTATTATGCTTGAGTAATGAAACGAGCTCCGTGTAGAGGATTGTTGGGTATCGATTCTGTCAAAGCCAAAATACAGTAAATCAATGGAGAAATTAATTTTGTGTGAGAGGGGTTATGTTTCAAATGCAATTGAATCCACTTCTTTGTTATGAATTGAACGCATGCTAAATCTTGTATGAAAGTTCAAGGGAATTCGATGAGATTTCGTCCCTTTTGATGAACAAAGAGCGAGGACACAGTGAAGAATGATTCAAGACTCATTCAATGGCAGAGAGTCGAAACCAAGTGAAATAATTTTTTTGAATGATTGGGTTTTGTTATGAAAGTCAGTATGAATTATGTTGAATTAATGCGTAACACATAATTGTGAACACAAGGCAGCGTTGCAGAAGAAATAGCGTATTAAGAAATTGGTGCAGTCTTCCAACTGAAGATTTAATGGTTTGTTGAATTAAAGAAGAAAGCAAAACGTTGAAAAATTGCAGCGGTTGGAATTGTGAATTGAACGGAACCTGGAGCTAATGAAACCATGGAAAATTTTAGGGGCTGATATTCATAGATGGGCTAATTTTCCATGTTTTTTCCAAAAAAAAGATTCGCCAATTTCCCTTTTTGATCAAAAGTGATTCGCCCAAATTTTACAATATAAAATTATTTTAACTTAAAAATCGCCAAAATTATATAGAGAGTATATATAAAATCATTATAAATTTGAATAATTTTACAAATATATCAATAAACATTTTACAGTTTGCATATTAGGGACTAGTGAGATTCGCCAATGTTTTAAACTTCAAAATTATTTCCCATCCTTAAAATTTTCCCTGAATGAAACAGTCGGAACCTTGAAGAAACAGTGAATGCAGGTTTGAGACTAAAAACTAGCGATCTTGCACTTTTTAAAAATGGCAAGCAGAATGTCGAAAAAAAACGTGATATCATAAATTGAAGGACGCATGTCCTAAAGTGGTATTTGATTACCATTTTCATCATGTGATTGTGATGTGATAAATCTTGAGCGTTTTCATAATGAGATAGCTGTCAGATGTATATCAATTTTGGTTATGGAGAGCGATGAATGACCCACCATTGGATCATAAACAAATTTACATGGTGACAAGAAAGGTAGGGAGGCTGGGCCCCAGTGAATTATCGTGTGATAATTAGATTTTAACTATTAAATTTGATATTAAGTCGAATGGGTTGAGTTGGTGTTATTCTAAGGTCAAAGTATTACAAGTTGAAATGTTAACAAGGGCAAACGTGGGACCAAAGTCCATTTCAAATATGCGGTGTTGAGTATTAAAATCAAGATCGAACCTTTGAGAGAGGTTAACACAAAGATAAGTGAAGTCTAGGGAAACGAGAATTAGAATATGGGTTTAACCATAGTATTCAAATATTAATTCGAATAATTTATAAAGTGGGGGTTCAGATGTGTAAGCATATTATATGCATTGGAGGTATTGCTATGGTTTGATCCTAGAGATGAAACAATTTTCCACATGAATCATGGATTGATAAAGTGTTGGAACAAATGTCAATATGTGTGGGGTCGAGATTATATTGACTTGAACTGCAAGAGAAGTTATGGTAATATGGTTTGATAACCACAAAAGAGTTTTATTTAATATCTCAAATCTATGATTTGAGATATAAAAGTTTCCGAATAGAATATTGAATTGCCCAAATTGAGAATTGTATTGGATTGAAGGTTGGAGGTGCATTTTTATATGCACAAATAGATGAAATACGGGATAGAAGGGTACCCGTTATCATGTGGTATCAGAGCTGGAATAGCTCTTTGAAAATTTATTTTTGAAATGCATAAGTTACTGAATGGAGGAAAATGAGACAGCCAGATATGTTGTAAATGTCCATGCACAGTTGGGGAAAGGTTTTGTTCTCCAACATATTGGAAACAGAGGAAGTCTAAATTGTGATGATGGCCAAAAGCTAGAAATTGAGAAATCAATTGGACAACTTGAATAAATTGAAGAAATTGAAGAGAGGGCCATTGAAGAATTTTCGAGATGTATAGAGGACTTGGGAGCAGCAGGAAGATTTGATGATCAAATCATCAAATGAGACCATGGGGTCTTATGGTTTTAAAAATGAAAAGTTGTGTGTGAATGCAGGTATTGAAGAAGACAGTTCATATGATGAAACTGTGATAAATGAAGATGAAATTTTCCAAGTCACATATGATGATTATCTTTCAGATGAAAATCAAACTGAATTACTGCAGCAAAAGAAATTCATAAATTCCTTGTTTTGTGAAGGAGATTATTTCAATGGAAATAAGACAGTTCTGTCTGAGGATGATAAATTTGTTATTAATGCTGATAGGGAGAGATTGATTTTATTGAATGGCCAAGTGAAAAGTGATGGACAGGTAACTAAAGTTATTGCAGAGATGGGAGATCATAATTCTATTTTGATGAAAGATGAAGAGATAGTCACAGTAGGAAACTTGACTTGTGATAGAAAAAAAGACAATATGAATGTTTTCTTAGATGAGATGACAAATTGGTGGCATGAATTAAGTGTACTGGAGCAGAGGATAGAAACACAAAGAGAAAGTGTTCAGATTGTAAAGGCAGAGATGAATGAGAATGATAAGGTTCATTTCTATGAACTAGAGCAAGGAGACATCCCTGAAGAAGATGATGCAGAGGAGAGACTAATTGGCAGTCTCAAGAATTGTTTGAAGGATTGGAATAAACATACTGATGTGCTGATAGAGAAGGAAAGAATTTCAGGAACTCATACTGAAATGCTAGCAGAGGAAAGAAAGGCACTAAGGCCTTATGATTTTTGTTTTAACAGTTGTTTTGTGAATGCATAATTTGCTGATGCTGAAGAGAATTTGACACGGTTGGATAGTCAAATAGAAAAAAAAATATTCTGTGGAAATGTTTAATCCATGGAATGAAGAATTTAAGTTACTGAATCAGCAGGATTCAATGCAAGAGAGAGAACCTCAATTTCAAAATTGGGGATTGCAGAATGTGAAGATATAAAGGAATGAAGACATGGAAGATTTTTTGAGTCTCGAAAAAGACTTGGAATTGTAGAAAGAAGAATTGGTGACTAGATCATCAATTGAGACCATTGGGCCTTGTAATTTTAAAATTGACAAGTTGGCTATGTTGACAGGGACTGCAGAAGACAATCCATCACTTGGAGTTGTCTTGAATGAAGATTGGTTGTTGAAAGAAGGTGAGGATATCATGTCTCATATGCAGAAACTTGTTACAGTTGGTGAGAAGGAAGAATTGGCTTGTTTGATGGGCTAAGAGAAGACTGTAAGACAGAATTTTGGGACTGCTACAGCAGTGGAAAATCAAAATTTTATTCTGACAGAAGATGAGGACACAGTACCTTAAGAACTTGAATTGATTGCCAGAATCAATCAAGAATATGGAAGACAATTACTGAATATTGTCAAGGAAGAAGAAGAAGAACATGCTGAAACAAGTTTGTAGCATATTGATGATATGGTTATACAAGAGGGTATGGATTATTGGGTGGTAGTTAGCACAAGAGCTAGAGATAGAGTTAAAGCTAGAGTTAAAGGTACAGCTGGGGCATTAGTAAGGACTGAGCAAGCAAGGGTTCGACAACTAGAAGAAGGAGTTCAGAAAATAAGAACTCAAGAAGAAGAAGCAAAGGTAGAAGTTCAAAAATCAAGAGGAAGTAGTATCCAGTAGTCAGAAGATAAATTAGATCAGGAAATTGAATTTATGAGAAAGATGATGGTGAAAGTGTCTGAGAAGAGGATAGCAGCAAGAAAACAAAGAAGCAACAACAGCAAGAGAAAGACAGTCACAGACTGTGAAAGCTTAACAAGTGGAAAGATGCAGCATAAGATATGGAAGCCTGGAGAAGTGCAGAAGAAGAATGTTACAGCAGATGATTAGTTGTAGAACAAAGTGTGGGATCTAGGAAGACAAGGATGAAATCACATGATCAGGAGATCATGAATCATTTTATCCTTGGGAGTCTAATGCAGGGGCATTAGGCACAAAAAATACTTTGTATTCTAATAGACATAGGGGGGTCTCATGTTTTAATTTCCTATGTAATTACTAAAATTTTGAATAAATCTAGTGAGAAATTGTAAAATTTCCCAAATGATTGGAGGACATGAGGGAATCTGGTTAGTTGGGAATATGAAGAGTTAGTTCAGTTAATCTAGGGAATTAGGCCAAATTTAGGACTTTGAGGGATTCGAAAAGTTTGGTTGAGTTGTCAAAGAAGATGAACCAATTCATTAGTGTTTTATGTATAAATGTAAGCCTCAAGGGCCTTAGAAGGGGATCAGATCTGGAGAGCTGCAGAGTAGTGAGGTAGAAGGGCCATCACATTGAAGATTAGGCCGAGAAGGAAGAATTTCCATGTAAGCCTTGCATGTTAATAGAATAACTCGTTTTCTGGATTTTACTCCATTATTAATTTAGATTGGATATAGACGAATTGGTTACAGGAATCATGAATTATGAACTTGTGGGGCTAATGTTAAATTGAGTGTGGTTAATAGTGGTCATAGAATTCTGTGAATCGATCACAAGGTGATCGATTTCAAACTCTGGCTCTTTTATTGGTATTATTATATAGTGCCAAGTATAATTTTGTTCCCATACAAGATGGGTTTAATTACAAACTCTGTTATGCCCGAGTAATGAAACGAGCTCTGTGTAGAGGATTGTTGGGTATCGATTCTATCAAAGCCAAAATACAGTAAATCAATGGAGAAATTAATTCTGTGTGAGAGGGGTTATGTTTCAAACGCAATTGAATCCACTTCTTTGTTATGAATTGAACACGTGCTAAATCTTGTATGAAAGTTGAAGGGAAGTCGATGAGATTTCGTCCCTTTTGATGAACAAAAAGCAAGGATGCAGTGAAGAATGAGTCAAGACTCATTTAATGGAAGAGAGTCGAAACCAAGTGAAATGCGTTGTTTGAATGATTGGGTTTTGTTATAAAAGTCAGTATGAAGTATGTTGAATTAATGCGTAGCACAGAATTGTGAATGCAAGGCAATGTTGAAGAAGAAATAGTGTATTAAGAAATTGGTGCGATCTTCCAACTGAAGATTTAATGGTTTGTTGAATTAAAGAAGAAAGAGAAACGTTGAACAATTGTAGCAATTGGAATTGTGAATTGAACGGAACCTGGAGCTAATGAAAGAGTCGGAACCTTGAAGAAATAGTGAAGGCGGGTTTGAGACAGAAAACCAGCGGTCTCGCATTTTTTAAAAATGGTAAGCAGAATGTCGAAAAAAATGCGATCTCATAAATTGAAGGACACGTGTCCTAAAGTGGTATTAAATTACCACTTTCATCACGCGATTGTGATGTGATAAAGCCTGAGCATTTTCATAACGCTATAGCCATCGGATGTATATCAATTTCGGTTATGGAGAGCGATGAATGATCCATTGTTGGATCATAAACGAAGATACATGGTGACAAGCAAGGTAGGGACGTTGGGCCCCAATGAATTATCGTGTGATAATTGGATTTTAACTATTTAATGTGATATTAAGTCAAATGGGTTGATTTGGTGTTATTCTAAGGTCAAAGTCTTACAAGTTGAAATCTTAACAAGGGAAAACGTGGGACCGAAGTCCATTTCAAATATGCAGTGTTGAGTATTAAAATCAAGATCGAACCTTTGAGTGAGGTTAACACAAAGATAAGTGAATTCTAGGGAAATGAGAATTAGAATATGGGTTTAACCATAGTATTCAAATATTAATTCGAATAATTTATAAAGTGGGGGTTCACATGTGTAATCATATTATATGCATTGGAGGTATTGCTATGGTTTGATCCTAGAGATGAAACAAGTTTCCACATGAATCATGGATTGATAAAGCGTTGGCACATATGTTGATATGTGTGGGGTCGAGATTATATTGACTTGAACCGCATGAGAAGGTATGGTAATATGGTTTTATAACCACAAGAGAGTTTTATTTAATATCTCAAATCTATGATTTGAGATATAAAAGTTTCCGAATAGAATATTGAATTTCCCAGATTGAGAATTGTATTGGATTGAAGGTTGGAGGTGCATTTTTATATGCACAGAGAGATGAAATATGGGATAGCAGGGTACCCATTATCATATCACTTAGTAATTTCTCCAGGTTCAAGAGAGAACTCAGCAAGGTAACCACAGAAGAACTCTTAAACTCTAGGATCTAGCGTTCTTAGGGTTCAGAGAGAGCTCTCTCTCTATAAAATTTAATCTTGTTTGATTGGTGAATATTATGCTAGTTATTAATGTGAAAATTTGGTTTGGTTTTTCTTGATTTGGTTGGAAAAATCACTTGAAAGGATGGATAGTGAGAAACCTAATTCTCCATTGGGCTATGGAGTCAAAATCAAGTAAACAAGACTAGGATCAAGGGAAAAAAGGTCAAATGTCTTCAGGGCAAGATAGATAACCCTTGGAGATCTTGGAATGTTGTTTTTGTGAGATGGTATGATTGGGATAAAGGGCACTTAAGAATCATTTGATCCAGAAAATGTAGTAGAAAGAGGTCAAATGAGAGAGGGAGCAATTAAGGGTTCCCTACACTAGAAATCAGAGGAAAACATATAAATGATAACTAGTTAAAAACAGGGTGCTATTAACAAATCCTGTTGTAACACTCCTAGTTATACATTCATATTTATCATAAACATAAATGGATGCATGTAACAAGGAAAATAAACAATGAAAAGTGAAGAAAATACTTCACTCTAAATAGCTCATCACAGGAATCCTAAAGTATGATGCCAATTTTCTTTGATCCAGCCTGTTGCTCGAAGTTTTGACTCACAAAAGTTTTAAAGTCCAAGAAGGAATTACTATAAAAATCCCAGAAATTTTATTCCACCAAAATACTTCAAAGAGTGAAGTATTTCTACAAATTCTAAACTAGAATATCTTGAAAAAATATCAAGATTGGTTTACAAATATCTCCAACTATTTTACATAAATAGAACTTAAGTAAAGGACACTCAAAACTAATTCATCTATTTGGCACTATTTTTTATGGATAGGTGATGACAAAGAGGAGAATTCGAATTTGATCTCAATTCTTAGTTGATGATAAGGCATCCCAGTCACTAGCTGTCTCCTTTCTTTTTGCATTCTGCTCCAGCAATTCTGCAAAATTTGGGTCCAATGATACCTTTGTATTTCTCAATCCGAAATATATATGTAAAAAATGAAAGAGGTTATTGTAGTTAAATATGTTTTTGAGATAAACCTCTCTCGGTTCCCTACAATTATTCTCCAACTGTTCACAATAGGCTCTGCACAAAGATGTGTAAAACAGAGTTTTCCACAGTCTGAACAATAGGCTGAAAATAGGTGCATGTATCTCTCATTCTATAATATCTGTGTAAAAAGTGAGATAGGTTTTTTTATATGGTTCTCTTAGGAAAACAAACCTCCTTCATTTTTGTAAGATGTATTTCTGATTGGCCACAGTCTTCATTGAAAACTAATGACTTAACAGGAATTTTCTGTAAAACGTGCTTTCACATATTGTTTAATATTTCCAAACCCATAATGACTGTTAGAAAAGTGAGAGAGGATTTTGTAGTTGGAGATCTTAGGAACCTAAACCTCTTTCATTTTTACAAAATGCGTCTTGGATTGGTCACAACTGTTTCTGCAAAAAAATGACTTAAAACAGGAAATTTCTACAAAAATGTCCCTTCTTGCTCTATTTTCATCTTTTAACCTTATTGTTCTTTAACTATTTTTTCTTTCACTTTGGATAAAATTCATTGTTGTTGAAATTATTTTCATCTTTATTTACCATTTACTGCCTTTGTATTTACTTTTACTGTTTTACCTTGGCTTCTTTGTAACTTTGTTTTAACCTTTACTATGACTTTCATCTGATACACTTTAACTCTAATGCTCTTTGACTATTCTATTTTCACTGTCACTGTGAATTCTTACTTTAATTTAAAATTTAACCTTTAATGTGAGTTCTTCCTTTTACCCTGACTATTATGAATGCCCTGTTTTAATATTTACATTAAAATTATTTTTTATCTTTCACAGGATGACTATTCTTTAACTCTGATGTCTGGAATATTTTAAGGAAAATCCTTTGAATTCGTTTCCTTGTAAGTTCTTGAAGTAAAACATATCTTTAACTAGTATTTGTATTGTTTTATCCAAATTCTCCTTTTGCTAATGACCTGCAAAAATCAAACAATTTTTTAATGAAACAGAGTTCTGCAAGAAGGGATAATGGCTTTGATGAATTGGGAAGACTTGTGAAATGAATTTTTACTTTCGAGGTTTAACTTTGTTGGCACTGAGTAATTGAGTGTAACAATTCGGGATTCTGAGCATTGGTAAAAGAGTTTGAATCTTTCAAAGGGTTTTAAAAGGTCTAAAAAAGGTTAAATTTCTTCAACTTTGATTAAAATAGGTTAAAGTATTTGAAACTATGTTTTTATCAGGGTTTCTACAAAAAATACACTCTTTGAAGGAAATTAAGGTCTTTCTATAGACAAATAGGCTTCACAAGGTTCAATATTGACAGAAATAACTCTTTTTGATGACGAAAAGGTTAATTTCTTGAATAATACTTTTTTTTGCAGGAATTAGGTCTTGAAATAGGGTTTCTGAGGTGTCAGAAAATTTTTGATGGCTTTGGAGGTTTTTGGAAATGAATTGAAGCTTCCAGTGGTCTTGAATGGTTTGCAGGGAAAATTATGCAGGCTTTTCGGGCATAAAAATGGAGAAAAAATGATGCTTTTATAGTGAGGGAGGTACGAGAAGTAGGTTAATGCAGAAGATAAAGGGATGAATGCATTTCTAAGGTTTAATATGCATTTTGCTAATATTACCTAGGCATTCAATGATTGGTCACATCGGGCATGAGTAGCGGTTTGGGAATTCAAACAGATAAACTAGTGGTTTTTGCGTGGCAATTTGGTGGTAAGTGGTATTGGGCTCAACCCACGCGACCGAATAGAAAAAGGCCACGTGGAGGAGAGAGGTTAATGGGAAACCACCCATTTCATGCAGCTTTGGCATTTGGGTGATTGTGCATCTTATCTACGTGATATTGGATTTGTGCCGCGTGATTTGGAGTTCATGTGCAAACAATCGAGATTGGTTCGGGAGTTGCTTTTGAATGGGAGTGGGACTGGGCTTAGTTTATATGTACGGATAGGTCAAAATTTATAGAAATAAACATCTAAAATAAGTTTAAACCTTAGTTTTATGGTATAGTGGAGGCATAGATATAACATGAATTTAAATTAAAACATTTATAAAAATGATTCATTAATACACGTATAGACGTTGTTATAATATATAGTTTTTTCAAACCTGTTATCATTTGTAAAAACTATAGGGGGTAGGATTATTTCAATATAGATACGTTTAGACCAAGCGATTTGTAGGGCGGGGTTTATTTGCGCACATGGGGATAATAGACTTTGGTCTAAACGTAAAATAATGGGTTTTGGGGGGTTAATTTAAATATAAGGGTTTTAATAACATACAGGAGGGTATTTTTTAGGGATTTATTAAAAATAGTTTAAAATTTAATATGAAAAGGGTAGTGAAATGGAAATAAAACCCATATTATCTCCAAGTAAAGTGTAAAAAATAAAGCATTCCTCATCTTTTATATTACTTCACTAATACTTAGGATAAATTTAATTTTGAGGGTTTTATGAATGATTTTGAAGGGAATGAAATTAATTATTTTATGGTTTTCAATTTTACTAAGTAAGAGTGTGTCTTTACTTAGGAAAAAGGGGTTTTGATGTATGAATGAAGAGGGTTTAAGGTAGGAATTCAATATTTTTAACTGACCAGTCATTGAGCCTTGGGTCCAATCCCAACAAAAGTCAGAGAAATACTTTGAGCCTTTTTGACTGATAGTTTAGAATACTGAATACTTGTAGGGGAGCATAAATTAATGATTTTTCCCCTGATGATGCTTTATTACATGCTTTCTCAACTGCTTTCTACCTACCCATATTTAATTCTAACATTTTTTCTTCATTTTTGTAGGTGCATTTAGGCTTGCAACCTTAAAACATTTTTCTTTCGAAACATAAAAGCTATCTAAATCTACCTTATTTCATCCGAGGGCTCAGATTAAACTATTAAGCTCCTCATTATTCTCTATCTATCTACTGATTTGTCAAGTTTAAACTGTTTGACAAATCTTTATTCTCTATCTAAAACATGAAAAGTTAAGATTCAACTATTTAACTAATCATGGATTATGGAATTTATTGACACTCTACACATAATCATTATTCTTGTAGTAAACATAAAAGTAGTGGCATCAAGGAAAATTTTAAGGATGGACTTTATCTTAAAGTTTAAAAACTTGGCAAATCTTAGTAGTCCCCAATATGTGAATTGTAAAAATTTTAATGTTGTTTTTGTAAAAATATTTAGTTTTTGAATCATTTTATATTAGTATATATAAATTTTTGGTGATTTTTAGGGTAAAATAATTTTATACTCTAAAATTTGGGCGAATCAATTTTAAAAAAAATGGGAATTGGCGAATCTTTTTTTGGAAAAAGCATGGAAAATTAGCCCACTTGCGAATATTAGCCCCTGAAATTTTCCATGAGTGGCATTTGGACTTGCTCACTTTCAGGTCTTATTCTATCTCTTTTTCTTTGGGGGTCTATATTTTCTAAGTCGTTTGATTTTTGTTTTAGGAATTTTTACCCTCTTTTTTCATTTATTATTATTTATTATTTTCAAAATATGGGAAAACAACTTGCAGAAAGCAAGGTATGTACATATTTACAAGACTATCAAAGTCAATTAAAAAATTATGAATCCTATATTTATAGGACTCTAATAGGATGTTTGTCACTTTGATACAAAGAACACTTTAGCAACATATTGCGACACGAATCCGCAGTAGTGTAACAACATTTGAATCAAATGGGAACAGAGTTCATAATGAAAAAAATTGTTAGTATGAATCTTGTGTCGTAAAAGATCACTTTAGCTACGCATAAAAAATAGCCCTAACATCGATTATGGCTACCAACATTCAAATATGCAATTAGGTGATCTAAATAATGTTGCACAAATCTAGATCTAAGCATAAAATATATTAAGCAGATAAAGTAAAATGTGGCTCCATGCATCCAATAGACAAGACAAGAACAATGTATTTGAAAGAATTTTTATATTATATTAAAAAGGGGGCACCTGACAGGAAAACAAGAAAGTTGTTTTCTGGTTCTCCTCAATGTGATGGGTTCTTGAAAGTCCTCAGCCTTTCAGATCTAAAATCTCTCTCTCTTGTTGGTGTAGAAAACCCAGACAAACATAGAACTCAAAGCGAGCTCACAAGGAAAAAATGGAAAATGTGACTAAGTATAGATCCAGAGTGATTTAATGCAATGGAGGTGACTAATGAATGGGGAAAACCCTTCTATTTATAGCAAAATATTAGGGTGGTCTAGAACTCAATGCATGAATAAAATATTATTAATTGAATTCTAGAACCACCCTTTAGGAATATTTTATTATATTTGTTGGAGGGAAAAGGATTTTGACTTCAATACCTTTATTTATAAATAACAAATAAATAAAATGATTTATTTATTATTTTAGGGAAATGATGGGAATATAATTAAATAGATAATGGTTTATTTAATTATTTATAGATGATTTAGTCAAATGAACTAAGACTTTTATTTAAATAATTGATTTCCAAATAACTTATTCTTTAGGAAATAATTAACAATGAGGATTATTTAATTAATTTGTTTTATTAAATATAACTGGAACATAAACAAATAAGTTATTTAATGGTGAAAGCAATACTTAGTAAAATTATCTAAGATATGTACCAGGTTCATCTAATGATGAAGAAAGTTAGATGACCAAAAAATGGTGTAAACAAATTTCACCTCAATCCTAATTTTATATATGTAAATTCAGAATTAAGTACTTTTATAAGAACTCAAAAACTCAATCACTAGATAGCAAGAGGGAAGTGAGAGAGAGAAATGTAAGGTAGTCTAATATGATAAAGGACTAGACCCTGAGAAGACGAGACTTACAGGTGCAACAAGTCTCTAGTTTATGAAGTGGTACCTGTTCTAAAGGTGGTGGGGGAGGCATACCTATGCCTGCTGAGACAAAGTACAAAGAATAGGAAGTCCAGTAAACAAGGAACCGAACCATGAAGAATATGTTGGCGTAAATAGGAGCCAGAAAAATAGAATGATGAATCCCACATACATGATGTGCCTGGAATAACCGTCAGGACTTATACAATAATAGTTTAGTACATGAGATAAAAATACACCCAAATGCCCCCTACGCATGGGGAAGGTGTCACAAAATCTGACTGATACATGCAAATCGAAGAGGCGCTGCAAGCGGCTAAGGCCAATATCATCAAATGAGAGGAGCTGCATCAAGGGCTGAAATGAAGAAGTCATCTGGGCATGTGGGGGGCTACCTGTAGGGCCACCCCCTCATGAGGGTTGAGACATCTCACACACCCGGGAATCACCAATAGCTGCTGCTGCATCACTGGACCATCAAGTGTATAGATCATGATCATGCTGAAAAGAGCTCGAACCAATGTACACTACCCCCTAGACCTATCTTCTGGAGTAAATGAGCTGAGGTCGACAGAAGTAGGTATGCCATAGGTGAGGTAATAAGGGAACCCCAACTAAGGCATGGGAGAAAATAGTAGAGTGACTAACAGATGGACAGAAATGATGATAATGAAATGAGGGATACTGAGTAGCGGATGGATGACTTCCCTTGTTAGAGCATAAGGGGCATGAATGGCTTGGCAACAACTGACACAATATCAGGGAGGATAGGGAACAATGGTACTGAAGGCCATAATGTGAAACTGGAGAGAGGGACCAAGCGATGAAGGATAGAGGACTATAATGGGATATAAGGGGGCTCGAGATAGACTCCATGACGGATGATGACTCAACTCAGATGCTCTAAACAAGAGCGACTCGATGGTGCTGCCACATAGAAAAGGTCCAATGGGGGACCATAAAAACATGAGTACAATAGGGTATCTCATGACGAAAATCTACATGAACAAAGCCAAGTAAAGAGGTAAAGTGGTGCCCCAAGTACAAACATTGTAAGTGAAGAATTCCGATTGGAAGGAGAGATGAAGGGACCCTTCGTGGACAAAATGTGTCCTAGTGAAGTGTAAAAGCATGAAAAAATAATAGATACCCACTTGAGTGCTCGGTGAGAGCTTTCCAACAGTGCAGACGGTGTGTCAAACGAGGCTACGGTTTGGTCGCAGCGGGCGAAAGAAAAAATAGGGGTTTTTCTTCTAATAAGGAATTTTCCCTCCAAAATCATTCATTTTCTTGTATAGCTATGGTGAATGTGGAGAGGAGAGAAGTCCCTAAATCTTGTAGCGATCGTAGCAGACAAACCGACCATTGGAATCATGATCTGTCAGTTCCAGGTAAGAGGCCTAATCTTACTCTTTGTTTTTGATGGATTCAAAGTTCAGATTAGGGTTTCAAATCTCAGTAACTACTCCTATTTCATCATTATGGTCGGGTCACACTTTTTGGGGAAAAAACTGTGACCTGGGATGGAGGTTTGGGCCTGAAAAGTGTGACCTGGCCCAGGATTTGGCCAAAAAGTGCAACCTGTTAGATGGGGGTGGTTTCAGTGCTGTTATGGGCTGAGATTCAGTTTTGGTGAAAGTGAGTGTAGTTTTTCTTATCTGTAGACTGACAAAGATGATGGTTTTGTGCAGATATGGCAGATATATGGATCAAGTGGAGAGAGAGATACCTAGGTACATTACGGATGGGAATCCAAGTGGATCAGGGTGTCCATTGTGCTTTGGCTAGGTTTGGGGTTCTAAAATTTGTGGAGAACCCTTTGATGAGGGTTGGTGAGCCTTTGTTGGCCCGGATTATCAGTTATTAGGATCCAGATCATGAGGTATTTATAGTGCAGTGGCACAGGATTGAGTTGACAGTCCAGGATCTGTATTTCCTGACTGGTCTCCCACCATTAGGGATGGTGGGAAATACACAGCCAGTGTTACCGCGGGGGCATAACATCATGGAGTTTGTTGAGTGACATTGTCGATCAGGTGTCCAAGTCAAAGGGACTTGGATATCGATTGGGGATCTAGAGAGGTTGGAGACCCGGGCAGTGGCAGCAGCAGTGTTGTGGATCTTGGACAGCCAGGCGTTCCATCACATCATTGGAGGGTAGATGATGATTGTAGAGAGTGTGTTGAGTGGGACCTACTATGGGTGGGCCCAGATGATGTTGGTGTCGGTGAAACGACAGCTATCGCTATGTAAGCGGAAAGTGAATCATGATTGTGCCTATGGGATGGTATTGTTCTCTTTCTTCTTTGAGAAGATCCTGACCTTACGACCTTGTGTACAGCTACCTGATGGGGGTCCGAGAGAGCCCCGGATGCGTCGGTGGGGATGACTACTGTGTAGAGGAGGGGGAGGGGTGGTCGGACGGGTGTTCCGACCAGAGTTATTTGCCCATTGGGATCAGATGCTATTGTACATAGACGACTATCCCTATAGTGGGATGAGTTATTAGGGAGATCCAAACTTGCCGCTTCTAACTGGTCGAGTATGGGGGCCCGATGGTAACTGACAAGCAACTAATCTGTTATGTGCATTTTAAATTTTGTGAATAGTATTCATGGTACTAATCTTTATACTTTTTGGAATGCAGATATAGCTTCGGTAAAACCGGCCAGATATATGGGATGACCTATAGCAGCTGGAGCTACAGGTGCAAGTGAATCAAGGACAGCACAGAACGAGGATATGGCTACTCTATTGGAGGACATCCGTCGTAGATGTGAGGGGCTGCTGACCGGTGTGTCGGAGCGTGGTTGGCAAGATTTAGATGACCAATACATAGAGTTATGTATTGGGCTACCCTTGGAATGGCGAGGTATCATGCGACGCATGGCGATGGCCTGTCAGACTGTGCGTGATCTACGAACTGCAGGAGCAGAGCCGTTGGCTCGGGATCCTCCAGAGAGTGATTAGATGTAGGGCAGATGGTGCCCCCCAGTGTCTATGTAGGGACAAGTGGTGCCCCCCATTTTTTTTTTGTAACATGCTATGGGCATGTCATATTTTTCAAAGTAAATGGACTCTAAAAATGCATATTATATGATATATATGATGTATATGAATTTTTTTGATGGTGTTAAATGTCATTGTCTTGTGTGTGATAAATTCTAGTCTAGAACATGATTTGTGATTTGATATACGTAGTGATTTTTACTTCTAGGTATATGGTTGAATCTAAATTCACGTATCAAAAGTTTCACTCGTAAATATTGTGTAAACAGGATAGGGTTATGCAAACGATAGACACCATTAAGTTGTAAGACAAGAAGCATGGAATCTAAATGAACGTGCAGATGGAGGATGTGATGAGAGAGGGCATTGGCTAAGAGTTCACGTACTGCATCGTATTCAGCCTGATTATTGGTGGAATTACCAATGCAGACCCCATTTGCAAGAACGAGGGTATGCAAGGGGGTAAATATGGCCCATGCGGTCGAGGCGAGATTCCAGGAATAACGACTTGCCCCATCGACATAGCCAATATAATGTGTGGACGAGAGGGCCGGTGGAATACTGTCACAAGACAAGAAATGGGAGGAAGGAGAAGAATGATGGTAGCATGAGTAGATGGTAGACATCCACTGACAACTATGGGAGGGCGTAGTTAGGGTAGGAAGTCTGGGAATCATAGATCGACTAGAGGGAGATGAATGAGAACTAAGGGAGAAAGAGCGAGAACTCAGGCTGCGAAGGACATCATAGATACGGATGGTAGTATCTTGATTATGGGAGGAAATGGAAAGGTCAAGGAAACCACATGACACTGCAAAGCTACCTAAATCATCAGTATGGGAAGAGAGGCGCATATACAAGTCATCACGGGGAATGACAAAAGAACAAGTAAAAATATGGTCGAAGCATGAAGAGCCCAAGGATGTTGCTGAAGGGGAATCAAGCAAAACATATGGAGTGGATTCAGAGGGAATGTACTCCGAGGGTTGTGCGGATGATGATAGGTATAGGAGGGGGGCAGCAGGTTCCGACATCTCAACATTAGGGGGAGGAATGTCGATGGTAGTAGGAGGATCCTTGAGTAGACCTAACGCATATTGAGCAAGGATGGGAGAGGCGGATTTATTTTGTTCAACTTCGTACTTGCGAATGACCTCCAAAGAGGCTCGGTAATGCGTGAGGTGAGGAAAATGGTGAGAATAATGGCCATGGCCACCACACAGAGCACAGGGTTTGTTGGTGCGAACAGTCTTTGGGTTCTTGGCTGTGGATGAGGAAGAAACAGAGGTTTCAGGGACTGTAGATTCAGGGAACGCGACTTTAACCATGGGTTGGATATGGGGCAACTCAAGACAAGTATGGGTGGCATGACCGATACCATCACATAAGGCACAAGGTTTTGCGGGTGGAGGAGGGGTAGGGTCGAGTGTGGTGGCCTTTTCTTTGGATGCCCCCTTGCGAGCTTTTCTTTTCTTGCCCGTAGTTGGCATAGCATGAGGATGGTCTTGCAAAGGGGCTAAGGGTGTTGTAGCAGTGGAAGGAGCTAAGGGAATCGGTTGAACTGGTGTGACAGTAATGTATGGTTTGGGATGGTCTGGTGGGGTCTTGGCTGGAGGAGTAAGATACCATACCAGTAATCCCAACGTTAAATTACAGAGGGAAAGGGTGGCCATGACAGGGACCGAATAGACTCCGAGAGGGGGAGCAAGGAAAGGTATTTGACCGGTGGGGTAATGGCCAGGAGGGATGGCTCCCATATGGTGGAGACCTGTGGGAACTGACTCAGGAGGGTAGGGAGGTTCTTGAGTGTGAGGTGAATGGGAAGGTCCAGGCGGAAGAGGTTCGATTGGCTAAGGCGAAGGGCTAGGAGCAGGTTGTGGCGGGTGAGATTGAGGTTGCTGACTAGCCGAAGCAGGCCGTGAAAGGTTAGCTTGAGACAATTTCATCATGCAAACATTCGCTAAGCTAGGATCAGAGACAGGAGGCGAGGGGGCGGAACCCGGGAAGGTGCCAAGCAAGGAGGATTCTTTGTAGACGCCAAGGGAAACACTGGTCAAAGAATCAACAATTTGCTTATTGGTGACGGTAGAGATGGTGGACTCAGGGGAGGTCTGAGATTTTGGTTCATGATATGTCAACTGGTCAATGGTGACAATCTTGCCATTATGAGGGAAAAACATCTTGCGGTGGACTGCGGATGGGACGGCAGACATGGCATAGGTGTAACTACGCCCCAAAATAATGTTGTAGTCAAGAGGGGTGTCGATAACTTCAACGTCGACACAAAAAATCTTGCCTACAAGGCTAATAGGACAGTTACGGAATAGGCCAATGGGCTGGGAGGCATGGCGATCCCATGCACGAAGGGTGATTTTGGAAGGGGCCATCTCGGGAGATCTGAGTTGTTTCCAAATCGAAGCAAACATCATGCAGGTAGATGCCTCCTCATCAGTAATACACCGAGTGACATTGGCATTTCAGATTTTGACTGGGATTTGGAAAGCAAAAGAAGCAGGAAGGGGGGGATGGTCTGACTGATGGGCATCGAAAACAATTAATTAGTCATCATCAAGATCTATAACACCCACGGAAGATAGTAGATCCTTCATTTTAAAAGGAAATGACTGGAGGAGTTCCAGTGTTGAAATGGCAGCAAGAGATTGTGCTAGATCATCTACTATGCTGTATGAATGGGCAGCCCGACCAGAGTCAGCATTTCAGCATAATGGGCCCTTAGGGATTTTGGTATGAACCTCAACTTTGGGCAAAGGGATTTGCAAGGGATCATTGGGTGTCGACAGAGGCTCTGTAGGACCTGAGGATGGGGACTCGGAAACAGACGGAACGGGAGGTGTGAAGTACTCATGAGACCGAGTTTTAAGGTTAAGGTTGACGGTGAGAGGTTGGTCAGAGGCCATCATGAGAATCTGGTAATTAGAGGAACCAGAAGGGGAAGGTTGAGTGGTTACCAAGGCATGAGGTGATTGAGTAGCCATGAATACTTGTTGAGGGAAAGGATCGGTAAACACAGCGGGTTGAGAAGTAGCCGTATGGGGAGGGACAGTAGGAGAGGATTTTTTTCCCCGCACGGTGGCCTGAGACTCACACATTTGCCTCATCTTTGGTAATAGGGGACAATCATGAGTGTAATGACCATAAACACTACAACATGAACATGGCTTATTGGTGCGAAGCGGCCTGTCCAGCTTGGGCTGAGAGCCTTGTGGCTGGTTGGCAGTGTTAGAATCAATATTTTAATGATTAGATCCATGATTACCAGAAGCATATGGATTTCCTTTCCTCTTTCTTTGAGATGGAAGAGGATTAGTTGCACCCTGCTGTGCAAATACTTTCCCTGGAGGGGGTAGTAAGTGCAGTTGCGGGGGTAGATAAGGCAAGGGAGTGGGAGGTCCAAATGCTGGAGGGGCTGGGACCCCAGGCTGTGGGTAAGGATAAGGGGTAGGATGGGAAACATTGAGGTAAGCAGGAGTGTGGGAAAAACGAGGAGGCATGCCGTATCCTGGATACATGCTACCTGGAGGGCGAAAAGTGCCGGAGGGGCTGGCCCCTCCTGGAGGGAAACCATAGCCCAAAATAGGTTGAGTAGAGCTATGTGACAGAGCTCCAATGATACTGTTAGTAGAATGAGATGCCCCTAAGGCATTAGGGCCACCGGGCTTGGGGCGGTCAGGAAGGACAGTATAAACATAACCATATTGAGCATAGATAAGGTCATATTTCAAGGCTATTTGGAGGGCGGCTTCTTCGGTTTGGGGAAAATGGGATGCGACATCTTTGTTGATGGGAGGAAAGAGAGAGCGAAGGAACTAGTCCATATAAATCCAATATTCAAAGGGGGGAGCACGACATAAGTTCTGTCTTCTTCGCCATTCCTGGACATGAGCGAAAAGGCGCGTCGAAGAGGATTGATGGAAAGAAGTCAAGAGTTCAGTACCAATGTCGTATCAGAGAGGGAGCTGGAAATAAGATAAAAATGATTGGGCAATGGTCACAAAGGTGGTATGGGAAGAGGTGGCTTGATCGACATACCATTTAGAAGCTTCACCGGTAAGCATGCGTTGGAACAATCAAAGACGGATGGAGTCATCGGTGATGGAATTGGAGGAACACCACATGTGGAAAGATCAGATATGGTTGAGGGATCTTCACTAGCAAGGCCTTCAAATTTGGGAATGTCAGAGGGGAGCTTGGTTGGCATAGTAGGCTGACTGACATCGTGTCGGATAGGATCATTAATCAGTTGATTGAAGACGGGGAGACTGAGACCAGCCATATAAGGGAGCAAAGGTGCAGTCAAGGTAGGTCCAGTAGTGGTTCCACTGGAAACGGACCCAGCAGTAGAACTGGGGTTGTTGCTGGCAGTAGGTCCTAAACTAGACATGGTGAAAGTAATCAGGGGAGAACCAGGAGTAGAGGGAGAACCTGAACAATCAGAAGAAGAGTCAAAGTGCGGACTCGGGGGAGGACTTACTCGATGATGACGGGAAGGAGGAATTCGACCAACTGGAAACTGAGGGTGAAGGCCAAGAAGTCTCCCGGACAAACTCCTTGGAGGTGCAATGATGACGGGAAGAAGAAAAACCGACAAGGGTAGGGAGGTGTAAAATCAAGTCGAGATAAGGGCAGAGAGGTGCAGTGTCAATTGATTTTAAAGTATTTTCTAGGCAGTGTTAACCAGGCTCTTCTTCGCTTAGGGTCAGTGTGTGGCATGCGTTAATTTTAATTGTTTAATCCCATATGTTTTGAGAGTAAAAGAAAAAGTGTGCTGTGTAACTGAAAATAAATCTGCAGTAAATAAGACTGAAAGAACAAAAAATTAACAGCTAACAATGCATCAATCTAACCCAAGAAGGCGGGTCTCTCAAAACTAATCTATAAGAGGGAAAATCATGCTAAAAAGATGCCAATAGATCTAAGGTCAGGGGGAACGGGGATCTAAAGGAGAAATCTGCTGAAAAGAGGTGCAGATAACAGCAAAGAGGCAGAGGCAAGGTTTTTGCTAGAAAGTAGGGGATCAGCTAAAGGTAGAAGGGACAAGGAGGCTGCCCTAGAAATGAACCCAAACAAAGCTATATGAGGTGTTTTGAAAGGTATAAGAGCTGATCTGTAGGGATCTGAAAATGAGGTATCAGATCTGAAAGAACTAAGGCTGAAACTCTAGAAATTCAGACTTCTGAAACAACAAAAACTCTCCCACAAAAAGTGGAGGGTACTAGAACCCTAATGGGCAATATTCCCACTTAGTTGAGTGAAACAGATTAGAAACAGGTCTTAACGGGTGGAGACAGAGGCTGGAAAACCCTGACAGAAGCTTCAGACAAACCCAGAAAAAATACTGGAAAATTGCAGAAAAAAGTGTGGGTCCCAGGTTTTGACTTGTTTTCAGTCCAGGTCGCAGGTTTGGGGCATAAAAGTGTGACCTCAAGGCCAGGTCATAGTTTTTGGGCCGATAAGTGCGACCTACAGATCCGGGTCTCTCAGCGGCAGATTTCAGAAAAAATTGTCATCTCAGCTGCGGCTGATGTCGGTCACCTGCGAAATAGGGCCAGAAACACATGGAAGTTAAAAATTTGAATGTTTGAGGGTTTTAGAGGTAGAAAGTACCATAAAAATAGGAAGAAAAAAAAACTGAAGAGAAACCCTAGGGTCTGAAATAGCTGGATATGCAGGAATATATGAAACGACAGCGGTCGCAAAATAAAACTTGTGTGGAGTCGCCAATTGTTCGTATGAATCTTTCGTCGTAAAATATCACTTTAGCTACGCATAACAAATAGCCCTAACATCGATTATGGCTGCCAAATATCTTTAAATCTGCAATTAGATGATCCAAATAATGCTGCACAAATCCAGATCTAAGCATAAAAGACATTAAGCAGATAAAGTAAAATGTGGCTCCATGCATCCAATAGACAAAACAAGAACAATGTATTTGAAAGAATTTTTATATTATATTAAAAAGGAGGCACCTGAGAGGAAAACAAGAAAGGTGTTTTTCGGTTCTCCTCAATGGGATGGGTTCTTGAAAGTCCTCAGCATTTCAGATCTAAAACCTCTCTCTCTCTTGTTGGTGTAGAAAACCCAGACAAACATAGAACTCAAAGGGAGCTCACAAGGCAAAAATGGAAAATGTGACCAAGTATAGATCCAGAGTGATCTATTGCAATGGAGGTGACTAATGAATGGGGAAAACCCTTCTATTTATAACAAAATATTAGGGTGGTCTAGAATTCAGTGCATGAATAAAATATTATTAATCGAATTCTAGAACCACCCTTTAGAAATATTTTATTATATTTGTTGGAGGGAAAAGGATTTTTGACTTGGGTCAATTCCTTTATTTATAAATAACAAATAAATAAATGATTTATTTATTATTTTAGGGAAATTATGGGAATATAGTAAAATAAATAATGGTTTATTTAATTATTTATAGATGATTCAGTCAAATTTAACTAAGAATATTATTTAAATAATGATTTAAATAACTTATTCTTAGGAAATAATTAAATAAATGAGGATTTATTTAATTAATTTCCTTGTTTTGGGTTAAATATGATCGGGAAATATAAACAAATAATTTTTTTCATGTGGTGAAAGCAATTTTACTTAGGGTAAAATTGGTCTTACATGGTGTACTTGGGTTCATCTAATGATAATAGGTTAGATGACCAAAAAATATTGTAACAAAAATGGTGATCACATACGAGGAAAATGGATTTCCCAAACCCATAGAGGCAAAATGACGAATGAAGGATGTCCCAACCCGACACAAGTTGTAGATGAGTGTCATGTTCAAGAGCGATACACTGCCCAAAATACACATAGGATGTTTGCTTTCAATTTTCCCCTATTATTTCTATCGAGTACCTCTTTATTTTTTATAGCCAGCATGAAGAGGATAACATATGTTGAGTGTATAATTTCATTCTTTGAATGAATCCATCCTAGTAATTTTAACAAGCCCCAGGAAGGAGTAACTCAGTCTCATTGTGGTGACAAGTATTTCATCATTTAATAATTAACGAGTCCAACGAAAGTGTAACTTGGTAAAATTTCATGTTTAAGGAGTTTGAAAAGAAATGAAAAGAAAACTCCATCATGTCCCTTTTTGTAAATAGTCTCTCGAATCCTAAAAGGTTTAAAAAAAATACCTGAGAGAACCTCTTGACTATGTTTGATCAAGGTATTCCTTTATCATAAATAGTGAATCTCAGCCCGAAAAATGGGTAAACATATACTAAGACTACATCAATTCATTTACTTTAACGAGTCCGAAATAATAAGTACTCGGAAATATTTTCATTTTTTAGGAGTCAGAAAAGAGCTTAAAGGTGGCTCTAGTGGGGTTCCTTTTTCGTTTATTTTTACTATCTCTGAAAAAGAGATAAAATAAAACTCGTTTGCATCAGAAATAATCTCCAATAGTGTAAGGGCCCTGTTACTATACACAAAATGTTAAACATCACTAGTATCAAGGGAAAATAATAAAATAATCGTGAAAATATTTTCAAAAATCTATAAATAGACAAAAAGTAAATTCATTTTCACCTTTTTATTTTGAGTAAATTGGAGAAGTGCATTTTACCCATTTTCCCTCCAAACTTTAGATCAGTGGTGCAGCTCATGTAGGACACCATCCAACTATCCATCAACATTAGGTAAGAGCTCAAACTCTCCTCTTCATTTTAATTCCATCCTTTAAGTGCTTAGCTTTAGAGAGGTAGATATGGGGGGAGGATTTCAAACCTCAAAATCACTCACGGGCAGCGCGGGTTCAAGGTATCAGACCCGCACTAGTCACGCTTACTCCTATTATGGTATAATGCTGCTAGCACTGAAATAATTTAGACAAACGTGGTAGCTACGAGGAATATTTTGAAATGAGAAATCCACCCATTTCCAATGAGTAATTTAAAAAACCACTCCGATGAAAGCTCCTAAAATGTCATTTGAACATTTTTTGCAGGTGATTTTAGTACAAATTGTGGTCAAATGGATAGAAATAGGTCACGAGGTGGAATACCACCAAGCAATCCAAGACTAAAATTATGAAATGCATTGCCAATTGCGGTGGCTAAAGTTCTTTAGAACATCATGGCTAAGAGCTCAACTAGAGATACTTCAATATTTGATTGGACTGTCTGACGTAGATCGCCGGATATTCATAATTGGAGAGCAGGAAATGGAATTATATGTCATGGACATCTATTTCATTACAGGATTATCCAGGAGAGGGGAGAGGATCCAACTCTCCGGATCTCACGCAGGATTTGAGAGTTCCAGTATGCTCATTCAGAGACACTGTCCAGGGGCTAAAAAGGCTAAGAGCAGGAAGATAGAGATATCCTCTATCATAATTATTCCCTTGCAGGTAATCCTACACAGCATGACTCGAGTGGCTGGAGCCCAGGCATTGCATGAGGCAACAAAATCCAAATTTCAGGACGCGGTAGGCTGTCTGGCCCATACTATGTTCAACTGGTGCAAGGGGTTATTGGCTAACATGAACAGCCAATTGACCAATTAAAAAACATGTCAACTAAAATAGTTTGGGTATAGGTTCATATTGGTTACCTTTTTCTTGGAGAGAGTACCTTTGTTTTAGTATTAGCAGTTGGAGATCCATGATCCAGACCTGAGAGACCTGAGGCTGATGAGGTGGTGTGAGATCATGCCCTGTCAGGGAGGGGGGAAGTTGATGCATTTACCTACAAAATTCTTTAGCTGGTTGTGTTGTCAGTTCATCATGGTTGAGGAATATTTATACGTAGACATTGACTTTAGGGGATATCTAGATCTAACCATTCCGCCAGGCACATAGTGGACTGATGTAGGTAAAAATTGTTTTTAACATTTTTTACTTTTTGACTATTTTTGTCATTTATTCTGAGATCTAAATTTATGATGTTTTTATAGATATGGGTCTCGAATTACCACCAGGCATGTCACTAATCGCGAGGAGGGTAGCTCTCCCAGTGGAGGATGTTCCCTAAGAGGAGGTAGCAGACCCATTAGTTGAGATAGAGTGGAACTTGGTAGGCCTCATGAGAGACATCCCAGAGTATGCTACCTTTGATGATACTCCTATTCTCTTTCAAATGCAAATGGTTGTTGTTCCAGGCATACTGTGTCTCTTACTTTGGTGACTGATCTGAGCAGTTACTTGCTATCACAAGCACCATGTGGGCGGATAGCAGCCCTCTGTTTACATTTTTGTATTGATGTAGGTTCAGAGAACCATTTTTGTCACAGAACATATATTTTTTGAGTTTTTGTTGTAACACAATTGATATATATATATATATATATATATATATATATATATATATATATATATATATATATATATATATATATATATATATATGTTTAGGACTATCATATCATAATTATGTGTTGGTTTTTACATGTTCTGTAGATGTCTATCTAGTACATGATTTTCTAATGTATCTGTTAAAGTGTTTAAACATATTTGAATATGTTGATATTTAAAAAAATCAAAATGTCTTTCCAAAAATCGAAAACACAAATTTTGAGGATTCCGCATATAATAATGGTCGTTTAAATGTAACACAATGAGTTGTGTGTCTAATTTAACAACCATATTTCTAATACCAAGATAATTTGCATTTAATAATAGCTTGATAACCACACTATATACAACAATATTGTTAGTTGTTCAACCCAAAAAAATACCTTGTAAAGTAATAAACTCAACATTAGGGTGTTAAGTCCCTATATTCATAGTGTAGTCCCTTATTATGTTAGTGCAACCCCCGTTATTGTTATTTTTGTACCTATGTAACCCCCATATTGTTATTATTATGCCTTTACATTATTATTGTTAGGTCGGCTAGGATTACATTGTGGCCTCACTAGGATTACATTATGGCTCCATGGACTGCTATATATAGAAAGGAGGTTTTTTCATTCCTATCATCCAAGAATTGTTCATTCATGTAATGTATGGAGGTTTCCCCCTCAAAGTGGTTTATTTCTAAGGCGTTGATATCTCTTTTCTTCTATTTTTGGAGTTTCTTTCACAACATTTGGTATCAGAGCTTTGGATTCTAGGGTTTCACTACTCCAAACAGGTCATCAAGGCATTTTCACTATAACTTTTTTTCTACAAAGTTTCAGAAGTAGAAATTTTTAGCGCGCTAAGAAGCAATCTCGAAGAACATCTTTGAAAAATTTCAGAGCTTGGTTTGCAACATTTTCAGAGATATGGTCTGTGGAAGTTAGGTCTTTGTTAGGCTCCTAAATTTCATCTCAAAGAGGTTATAGTGGGAAAAACATCATAATTCTCTCTCTCAGCATTGGATTGGGATAATGTAAAAAGTGGCTTGAAGTAATTGGGCTTTAGTTTCTTTTCTATCAATTTCAGAGCCAAAAGAGGAAATAGTGACACGCAGCAAGTCATACAAGTTCGCTCTACTCAACTAGTCCATAATTAGGTCATCATAGGAGATTGGGCATATCTTTGTCTTCAAGAATCCAAATCAGGTCAAACCCATGGTATTCGAAAGAAGATTCAGTGGGCTACTTCAGGACCAAATTTCAGTTATTGAAGATTCGAAATCACAAAGATAATTCAATTTAAATATTGAGCTCCTAAAAATCAAGAAAATTGCGTGTATTTGGTTTTTAAGATTGCATAACGTTTGTTTGAAAAAGAAGTTTCAAGTGATTCAAAGGGCATATTTTAGAATTTTTATCAGTATTGGGTTCTATAATGCCCCCAAAAAATAATTCCATACCCATTAAGCCCTCAAAAATCTATATTATGACGCATGAAGAGGAAGAATTGCAGTATGAGATATCAAAATTATGGTACCAAGTGCAACAAATTTTGATCTTACGAAGAGAAACCGAAGATGACATAGATGGTTTAAAAGCAAAAATGGAGGCTAAGTTGGATGGTTTGAAGGATCAAATAATAGCTAATATGGATGATAAATTAGTGGAAGATCACATCGAGCATCAACAACAAGTTCTCCAACTCTCAAAGGATAACCTAAATTTGGTGCAGAAGCTAATGAAACAACAGGAAGATCAACATCACATCAAAAGAAGTTCTGAAGCAGTCACAGAAACAAGAACTCGACAAGTAAGATCAATTTCATAGTATCTCAGCAAGTGGAAGAAATTTTCTATAGAAGATTCCACATGGGAGGATGAGAATTTTATACAGAAGCATCAAGAAATAATCAAGCGTTGAGGAAAACACTTGTCTGAAGGAGAGGGGCATGTTAAGTCCCTATATTAATAGTGTAGTCCCTTATTATGTTAGTGTAGCCCCCCTTATTGTTATTTTTGTACCCCTGTAACCCCCATATTATTATTATTGTGCCCTTACATTATTATTGTTAGGCCGGCTAGGATTACATTATGGCCCCACTAGGATTACGTTATGGCTCCATGGACTCCTATATATAATGCATGGAAATAATTCCCACATGGGAAATTGACCAAATGGTAAGAACGAGGTTGAAGAAAGTGGGTGGGTCACGCTTTTTTAGGAAACTAGTGTCAATCTTGAGCTCATGAGGAGAACAAGAAACCTAAGAAAAGACATTCTCTAAAATCCCATAGAGGTCGATTTCAATGGTTGGAGTAATATTTCCCATGTTCCCTTTAGACAACACTTCATGAATCAAGATGAGATTCTAAAATGGGCTGGTCGGTACAACGAAGCATGGGATTCTTAACAAGTGGAGATGTCACCTAGGGTTGGGAGAAAAGAGTAACAATAATGCCCATCATCCCATCGGGTTTATTCAAGAGAAATTACCTCCACAACACTTTTGTTGGCGGGGAAAGTCTCATTTAAGGGATCATCGAATTCCCAAGAACCAAACCAGGGAGACTGCACATAAGTGTGCATAGAAGAAACCAATAATTGCTTTCAGATGCAGCCTTAGAAGCCATAAGAATACTCTGATACATGTTTCTACGACTTCTTGTGTATCACAATTATGTGTTGGTTTTTACATGTAGTGCAGATGTATATCAAATACATGATTATATAATGTATCTTTTAATGTGTTTAAACATCTTGGAGTATGTTGATATTTAAAAAAATAAAAATGTCTTTCCAAAAATCGAAAATGAAAATACATACACAAAATTTAAGGATTCCGCACAGAATGATGGTCATTTAAATGTAACAAAATGATTTGTGAGTCTAATTTAACAACCAAATATCTAATATTTAGTTAATTTTCATCTGATAATAGCTCGATAACTGCACTGTATACAGAAATATTGTTAGTCGTTCCACCCAAAAAAATACCTTGTAAATTAATCAACGCATCATAAGGGGAAAAGAATGTCAATGTTATGGAAGACAAGTTCTGTGTGCTATGACAAGCGCCATCAACAAAACTAACGTAATGATTCGATGACATCTGCAAACCAAGTGGAACACCAGGTGAGAAGAGGAAACATGTCTGCAAATCAAAAAATCACACCAAAAATTTAATCAAAGCACACTAATGAATAAAATTCTAATGTAAAATTAATCACACTCATGATCCAGTGTAATACTTCTTTAGATAGGCCCCATTTCGGGGCTCAGATGACTGATTTATGTCATGATTAACATAAATAAACCCATGGTTCTACCGTTGATATTGCATGTGGGCATTACCTTGGCAAATTTTCTGAGAAAATTCAAAGCAATAGTGAAGTTACCATGCCTCTTAGTGGAGTAAGGGTTACGAAGCATGGAAATAATTTCCACGTGGTAAATTTACCAAATGGTAAGAACAGGGTTGAAGGGAGCAGGTGGGTCATGATTTTTGAGGAAATTAGTGTAAATATTGAGCTCATGAGGGGAACAAGAAACCTCAAAAAAGACATCCTTGAAATCCCAGAGAGGTCGATCGGAATGGTTGGAGTAATATTTCCCATGTTCCCTTCAGACAACACTTCATTAATCAAGATGGGATTCCGAAATGGGTTGGTTGATACAGATGAAGCATGGGATTATAGACAGGTGGAGTTGTCACTTGGGGTTGGGAGAAAAGAGTAACGATGATGCCCATCATCCCATGGAGTTTATTCAAGAGAAATTACCTCCAAAATAATTTCATTGGTGGGGAAAGTCTCATTCAAGGGATCATCAGATTCCCAAGAACCAAACCAGGGAGACTGCGCATAAGTGTGCAGAGAAGAAACCAATCATTGTTTTTAGATGCAGCCTTAGAAGCCAGAAGAATACTCTAATACATTTTTTCAGCAAGGCTCAAAGGAATAATGTCACCAAATATTTTAATCTGGTTGATACTGGGAACAATCCATGCATCATGACCAGAGGATATCATATTGATAGTGGCGACATTCGCAGGAGGGAGTGGAAAAATTTCGATAAGGGACAAGTCTTTGAATAGACTCGGCCCGATTTTCTCATAGGGGGTAGTGGTATTCCAAACATACAAAATGTTTCTTATTGAATAATCAAAGGAAAAGAAAGCTAACTAATTAAAAGTCACGTTTTTTCCTCGATAAGGAAAGTAAAGGACACGAAAAACGGTAGAGACCATGCAAACGATGTCATGAGTCCAACTGCGTGCAAGAAGGAGGTTATAATTAAAGTTGGTGTCTACCACCCATTAGGGGAATTTTTAGGTCTAAAATGGGCCTCCTAAGGGAATTATAAAATAATAGTGAAAATAATAAAATAAGATTTGATTACATCATCAAATTTTATAGGGAAAAAAGAAAAAAACTACTTTTTCAACTAGTATTTTCAACTTATCTCCCGAAGTTTTTACCCAAATTTAGAGTGAGAGTACTCATTGGATGCAAAATTTAATTCCTCATCCAAGGATTGCCCATGTTGCATACTTTTGATGAATCCTCCTACACAAAAAATGAGAAATACATGAAAAACATTATTACAATCACATTTTTTCATGTATTTCTCATTTTTCGTGTAGAAAGGTCCATCAAAAGTATGAAACATGGGCACTCCTTGGATGAGGAATTAAATTTTGCATCCAACAAGGACTCCCACTCTAAATTTGAGTAAAAATTTGGGAGATAAGTTGAAAATACGATTTGAAAATGTAGTTTTATTATTTTATTATTTTTTAATATTTTTACCCTTTTACTTAAAAAATGGTGAATCATCGCCCATGGTTGAAATCATCATCTTGAAACCTATGGTTCTTATAAATTTTATTTTTGTTGTACATTTTTCTTAGGAGCCCTATTTTAGACCTCAAAATTTGCATTATGTCAACTTCTAAATTTACCGTCTTTCCCTCCAATAGGATGGGAAAATATTTGAGAATACCATACAGCTAAGAACCTCTACCTTAGAAAGCTTCCAAAGTGTTTGGGGATTGGGTCAATGGCGGAGACTCGATGGCTTTCCAAGAAGTCATAGACATGACGCAGGCTGAAGTGGCTTCATCAACAACAGCCCTATGAATGGTTTTCCCCATCACAGTAAATTCAATAAGATAATCTATTTGAGATTGGAGGCGAGGAAAAAAGTTCTCAAGATTGAAAGTAATAATATTGGAATCTACTGGGTCAATCCCTCCAATAGAATATAATATTTCCTTCCATTGTGATGGACGTGACTGAAGGACTTCCAAATCTGACATCGTCGAAGGTGCTTGAGGTAGATCCACTCAATATTTTACTTTTTTGTAGTTCTCACATTCAAATTATAGGACGATTTCCAAAGGAAACATTTTGGGGTGCTCGGACAATGGATTCACTACTAGGTCTTTCGATTTGGAGAGGACTAGAACTAGGAGGTATGGAATAGGAAGGTGTTCTATGACTTCCAGTTCCATAGGAGCTTTGGATGGATTGGGGTAGTATTTAGATCTCATGGTAATAGAGATGGGTTCCATGCCAGCCATGAAAACTTGAGAGTTTCTAGACGATTGGGGTTGATATACCATTTGCATCTGATGAGAAGGGAAATCCTCTTTTAAGACATCCAGAGTCCCAGCGGCGCCCTTTAGTAGATGGGCTCAGGACGCCGAGGACAATACTTGTTGTAATGATCATCATCACATATTAGACAAGGATATTTGGGCTTGCGCATTGAAGAATCTCTAGGAGATGACTTTTCCAAATCCTGTTTAGGGTTGTTGTATTTGGACTTTTCTTTATCCTTTTTCTTACCTTTCGAGGATTTGTCTACTGCGGTAGATTGGACAACATTTACCTCAGATGTTTACCAAGATTCTTCTAGTTACTAGAAGGAGTGGAGGGTGCAATGAAAATAGTGGACTTAGACTTTGAGGAAGCTTTGGCTGCACTACTATCAGCATGGGAAATTGCCCCAATAATGCCATCAAATGGAGGTGTAGCAGGAGACCAAGATTATGTTCGATCCATTGAAATTTACGGCGCGTCAGGTAGGAGCTCGTATAGAGTTCCAAATTGGGAATAAACCAAATCGAGGTATTGAGCTCTAGCAATGAATTCCTCTTCCATGAAAAATCCACCCACGACAAGATCTTTAGAAATCCTTGGAAAGAATGATTTTGTAAACCATTCAGTCAAAAAATGATCGGTGATCTTGAATTTTATGAGGCGACGACAACACCGCCATTCATGAATGTTATCTGAAATGTGAGTAGAATTTATCTTTTGCAATGAGGTGAGGAGGTAGGTGTTGGTTTCATACCGGATAGGTAACTGAAAGTGAGTAATTAAATCCATAGCCAAAGAATTAAAATCATATAAAACACCTCGAGGGAGCTCAATATACCACTTGGCCATAGTATCGATTAGAGTGCACTGGAAAATACGAAGACAAATTGAATCATCGACCCAAGAGCTAGAATAACACCACAAGTGGTACATCATGACATCGGTTTGGGGGTATTCGCCAGACCTACCTTCAAATTTAGGACAGTCTCCCAATATTTTGGTTGGAACTGACGGCCAATGCAACTAATGTTGGATGGGGTCATTTGTAAGCTTTGACACATCTGATAGTTCCAACGTTGCCAAAAATATTAGGGGAGGATGCTAAGGAGAAAAAATTTGGGGGTTCCAACCTGGTTGATATGAATTATGCCCCCAAAATGGCGTATTTTGTCCTGGATATGCATACTTCCACCATTTCTGGTAAGGATCGTTCTGTAGTTGTTGCTGAATGCAGGGACCATGCTGGCATTGTTGATAAGGTCCTATTGGATTTGGGGTTATAGACCTTGCTAGATATAGGGTGTTATAGGTCAATTTGGGCATCATTCCCAATGACCTGGTTAACTGGGCATCATATCCAGGACCAATGACTAAGGGTCTATCATTCCCTATCATTTCAAGTTGCTAAATGCCCTAAGACAAGAACAAGACAAATCAAGCATGAATTTCATTAAGAAAAGGTTTCCAAGGTTTTAAGTTTATTATATAGCATGTGGGAGCTCACCAATGATGCCTCTAAGGGGACTAAGTGTGTTGCATATGTAGATATCCCCATGCAAGGCTGCTCTACAAAGCACTTCCTGACATCTATGGGTGTGTTGGTCACATTGGGAGTGAAATTCTCATTGTTCTGGAATCTACACTTGGCCAGTGCCTTCTAGAAGAGTTCACATGTGTCAAGCTTCAAATCCAAGTGTCCATTTGACATCTACATGAGTGGGAACATGTCTTTCCTATTATTGGAAAGTCATTGATTGCAAAACAATCTTCAGTTCATCTATAAATTGAGCACAGATCTTAGTGTTTGATAAGGAAGAATTTGAGTAGAGAAATGCTAGAGAATTTTCAATTGAGAGCTATATTTGTGTAACAGTCACTGGAGAGATTTATAATGTGATGGGGCTGAGGACCGTTGTTGGAAGGGTCACTTCAAATCAGTCATTTGGTTGTAACCTCTCCTTCTATCATCAATAAAGAATACAACTTAATTTTCCCTATATGCATCTATATTGGCTTTTATTTTCCATATTGCAAGATCTTAGTTGATGTATATTGTTTATGCTTTAGTGATTTATCTAAATAACTTGAATAGAAATCTATATTGTTGCTATATTCTATTGTTATACTGTTCTTTCTTGCAGGAAGCATTTTGCCTACAAACCGCTTGAATTTGAAGCTACAATGGAAGCGACAGAAGGAGCCATTTAGAACCACTTGGATTATAGGTAAGGCTCTAATCCTTTCTGTGTGTCTACTCTGAGTTAGGAAAGGTAGTCGTATAGTCTTTAATCTGTTGTTCTAGGCTTTCATCTATCTAGGGAAGAGTGTTTTATCCGTAATTGATAATTCTGGCCCAACAAATTGGTGACTCCACTGGGGATCAAACCTAGAATCTATAGTTTCGAAGACATCTCTATTATTTCTATCTTATTTTGTTTTAGTGTTCTTTCTTGCAGGAATATTTTTTCCTACAAACCACTTGAATTTGAAGCTACAACGGAAGTGACAAAAGGAGCCATTTAGAAGCGCTTGGATTACAAGTAAGCCTCTAATCCTTTCTTTGTGTCTTCTCTGAGTTAGGAAAGGTAGGTGTATAGTCTTTAATATGTTGTTCTAGGCTGTCATCTATCTAGGGAAGCGTGTTTTATCAGTAATACACAATTTTGGCCCAAGAAATTGGCGACATCACTAGGGAGAATCTCTCTTAGATCTAGGTGACTTAGCCTCAGATTTGCTTTGTTTATCCACCCAATGGTTGTTACACACAAATATTAATATTTTTCAAATCCAAATTTGCAAATACATTGAATTAAATAGTAGTATTTTTTCTTATACACTGTGCCCAACGCACCCTTAAACATGACACAGTGCTTTGCATAGCACTGTCTCCCTTTCAGGCCTGCATTGCAGAGCACTATCTCCCCCTGAAGACTGTGTTGACTCCTGAAACCTCCTAGATTCCTTTGAATTTTCTTTGCAATTTTCTTCAGTTTGTTTTCTATTGTGTTTTGAAAAGTTTGATCCTCATATTGACCAGTGACTCTATATACTTCTTCCTCCTTTGACTCAAAATTTGTTCAATGTTTGTTTAAAAAAAAAATTCTTTATCATTAAGAATTATTTGCTTTCGAAATAGGAAATTGTCGTAAAATCTTCATTTCGTTGATAGGTGAAATTGTTGTTGAAATCCTCATTTTTCCTTCAAAAGAGAAATTGTTTTTTGTATTCTTCATTGCTCGGAAGTAAAAGGCATTTGAATTTTTGATTTAGTGCACCTAGTTTCTTTTTTGCTTTCATAACATTAAGGAAACTGAAAATAAAAACTTGCATCTGCATGTAGGAATTTTGTGTGTTTTGCAAAAAGGAACATTAGGAAATCTTCATTTAGTTTGTGATCATTGATTTTTTTTGCTCATTGATTTGTTTACTCAAAAAATATTTTCTCTCTTCCCTTAATAGCTAGGTTTTTCATTGAAGAAACTGAAAGTGAAAGATTTCTTATCATTTTTAGTTGCATTTTAGGAATTTTCCAATACATCATCGCGATGAACCTTTGAAAGGAAAATTGTAAGCAAGATCAACATAAAATTAATCTCAATTTACCTAACAAAGCATTGGAACCATAACGATAACATTTAGAAGGTCTAGGCTAAAGACATGTTCCAACATCGTAAAACATAGCAGTTGTCATTAAATTTTTTGCGATACATTCCGAGTGTGATACCTCACTCCACGTACGTAAGTATATCGTAGCTTGTCCACGTACTTTAGGGTATATCGGGCGGTGTTATAGTACGATAAGTATAAAGGGGTCCTCTCACTATGCGGTTTCATAGTAGACAATGCTAATATGGACTTGGGCCTCCATGTACTTTTGGGTATATTTGGGAGGAAAAATTTTGGGTGTTATCCATCCATAGTGAACCGAGTCGACCGCCTTGTAAATTGTGATACAATGAACACAACATTCGGGGATATTTCCTGCTCGTACTTCTTGGTTCTCTAGGAGGTATTCTGTTGTTCACAATTTCCTTGTAAACCTTTTTGCCTAGAATTACCCTTTTATTTTGTTTATTTATTTTTTATTAAAATAAATCAGTCATCGTGGAAGAAAAAAATCCTTTCCCCCATCGTTCGTGTAGATTAGCTTTAAAACCACCTTTACTGCCACAAGTTACTTTTGGTAGGCAAAGGCGATCACGATCTGCCGAATAAAGTACAATTTGTACCTCTGGTGAATCTTATCAACTAGAGTTAGCTCAATTTTTTTCTACACATCCCGGTTTGTCTACTGTTGTCGAAATGGAGTCTTCACAGCTACCCGTGGTCACGATCCATCCAATCAGTGAGACCATACCTCCTGGACCTGACGTTGTTCAACCATAAATTGATCCAGATCCTGTCTCTTATTTTCCAGAACATCTGAATCTTGAAGTCGAACGACCGGAAGTTGTTCCTACCTTGGTCATCCCACAAATTTCTGTAGCTATTAAATCTCCCATATCACACAGTCAACCACCTGAAATATACTTTTGGCCTGATTGTGAAATACTTCCACCTATTTTAATTGTGATTGAAGAAATCCCATAAGACAATACACCTTTAACTCAAACCCATTTTGGGGAGGACCTTTACTTGTACGGGTCTTTCACTCAATCGACACCCTCTACCTTTTTTTGTCTTCCTCCTTTTGAAAATCCCTTTGATTCAAAAGGGTATACATTTGGTCAAGTAATCATGTCTGAACAAACATCTTTGGTTGGGCTATCTGTTCCAATTATGTCAGCTCCAGCACTAGCTTCCCCGTAGATGTTTACCACTTCACCAGAGTCATATTTTCATCATGGCCCTATGGTCCCATGAGGTTACAAATCATTACTTGGAATTTTCTCTGGTGCATCTTCAAATCCATGGACTTTACCAATGTCATCATCCAGTATTTTAACTGGTAATCCTATCGTAAGTACTGGACAACTTGATTCATTATACACATCATAAGGGCAATATCAAGCCGGTCCTTCTGGGTCTATTCCTTCAAGTACCATATCAACTGGACTCCCAGCCTTTGGAGAGAAATATTTTTTGTATTATTATCCTCCTCATGCTGGGGGGAAACCTTTGGTCACCCAATATGATAGTACTTAGTCACTTTTTGGTCAATATAATGTTGAAATGAATTTTTTTCAATGGAAGCCCACTCTGCCTATCCAACCACAAACGGTTGTACAATCGTATCAACAGATTCAACCTGTTACACCCACTTCATTACCACTTGTTAATACATCTATACCCTTGTTACATAATCAAAATGTTTTACATCATCAACCTTATCAATCAGGTCCTTCAACTCAATATCATCAAATGCTGGGTCCACAGACTCCAAATCCTTTGATTAATTTACAACAACGTGTATCAGAAATTATTTATTCACCAGCTGGTCTACCATTTTATGGGATGTCAAAAACTAGTTATACATATCAACCGAATCCAAATCATGTTAGTTTGGGTTATAACATTGGTGGACAAACCCCTTAGCAGCCACAGGCGCAAATGCCTCAAACTTAATTCCAACAAGTATCATATCCAAGTTTTGGTCAAAAAAATCCTCAAAAATTTGCTATGCAAAACAACCCCTTTCTGGGTTACCAGCAATAGATTCCTTATACTGGTGCTCAAAGGCCTGTTTCTCAAGCAATTCCATCTTACCTTGGCTATGCTCAACTTGACCTTAATAGACAGTTTCCCTTTATTGCAACATTAGAGTTACCAGATTTAAATCGGCTAACTAATGATCCAATTAATTATTCTCCTTGGTGGCCGGTGATACCTCACAAATTACCCTCGGATATTCCTAAGTTCAATGGAAACCTTGGAGAAGATCCATCAACTCATGTTATGACTTATCATTTATGGTGTTCATCAAATTCCCTGAATGATGATTATGTTTGACTACATCTTTTCTAGCGTACACTCACAGGTCCGGCTGCAAAATGGTACATCAAATTACCTAGAGCTTCTTTTGACAATTTCACAGCCCTAGTTACTGTCTTTTTGGCTCATTCCAGTTACCCATCAGATACGAAACTAGAATGGAACTCTTGACTAATTTCAAACAGACTAATGCTACTCACATCTCTCATCATATTCATGAGTAGCGTCATCATCAACGAATGGTTAAGAAATTTGTTCCGGATCAGCTCCTTGCTGAATGGTTCATTAAGTGCCTGTTACCATCTATAACTGAGGATGTAGCTAAGGGTGGCATCGTCACAGAAGAGCAAGTTATCGCTCGTGCCCAATATTTAGAATTTATTTACACTCAGTCTGGCACGCTCTTTAAAAAAATCCCTAATGCACCGAAATCTAATTTCAATGTTCCTCCTCAATTAAAGGACTCTCATCTCGAAGACGGCTTGATTGGCACTACAAGCACACACCACACTACTACATCTGATCCTACTTCTACTTCCGAAATTATTTCTATGTCATTTGACAAAGGGAAAGGTGACAAGAAACCAAGAAGTAAGAAAAAAGGGAATAAAAGGAAAAGAAAACTTCTAACCTGCACGAAAGATCATCTGATCAACCGTCTGGACCTCAGAAACCTCATTATCCATGCATAATCTGTAATGAGGAACAATTTGTTAGGGATTGTCCTCACCATACTAAAGTCTCAAAAATCATCAAGACTTCCCATGCATCAGCTTTGTTGACAGTCCCATTTCCAAATCCAGACACAAACATGGTTGCTACAGATCCAACTCCTATTTCCCAAGTGTTAATGTTATCTGTCACAAAACCTTCAACAGATATTTTGGTGTCGACGCGAAATAAATATTATGGTAGTTAGGTCATTGATCAACCTACTACCTTGACAATGAATCCATCTACAGAATCAGTACTGCCTACTGCTATTCCTGAATTGAAAATCAAAACACCAAAGGGAGTAATTCGTAAATCGACATATAATCCTTGAGCAAGAGCTACACATGTAGAAATTTACTGAATAAATAAAGATTTATCCACCGAGACTATCCTGATCACATACAATTCGAATTCATATGCAACACATAATATCTTCCACTCATATCTTCACACATGCGGAAAATAAAACAAGCGATCGCACATCAATTCATCACACACATTAACTCAGTATGTATGGGGAAAGCCTATAGCTGAAAACCCCACAGCTATATGTGTATATTATAATGGAGAAAACATGTAACCAATCAGTACAATACTCCTCACAAGTACTCAGTACTATCTCATGAAGTTACACACAAATTAGCTTGGTTTTGCCCAAGTCACAGGTTCAAAACCCACCACTAATTTCCTTGCCTCTATTGCACAATCAAGGTCGATCTGGCCAGGAGATCCAAGGTTCAAATCTCCTTGGCTTCATCAAAGGCACATCATGGGCATCTCCTCCATAAGTGTGGTGCAAATTCATGCACAACCGATGTCACAACCGATAGTCAGATTTGTCTCTTTGACCACTTTTCACGGTATCCACCGAATCGTCCATGCACTGTAGTGAACTGATGTGTTCTTGAGTTGAATAATGAGTTACTAATTAATGAATTAAATAATATTTAATTCACTCCACTCATAACTAGTTGATTAGCTAGTTAAACTAATCTCAACCAGTTCAACTACGTTAAACCGAACACAACTCCACCAACTGTCTCATCAACTCCACCAACTTGTGCCACTGAAGTTATAACTGAAGTCAACCATGCATGATCTCAATAACCCAATAAGAAAAGCGTATTTCCTTCTGGCAGTTGCATGTGCCACATCTGTAGCTCGAACTGAAGTGCTCCAAGAGAGTAAACTGAAGTTTATAGTCCAAATATTATTAAGGGTAAATAATATTTGACTTCCCTATTTTAAGGAGAGGCAGTCTAAAAATAGAAATCACCTGAAAGTCCAAAAAAATAAAAGTCCATCTATTTTTACCGACATGACACATACTCCAAGAATAACATACATGCAATCCCTGAATCATGCTCCATATGTCTAAAAATAGACATAGTCTAAAAATAGATATTGCGCCAGAATTTGCCTGCGGGCCCACTTAGTGAAGGCGACTTCATTTCACTAAGCTCCATCATCTTGCTGCAATCTCAACACTCCCTCTCGGCAAGATATGGATTATCTGCAACCCCTATCCTGCCTCTGTGGAATTCTAACTTGCTCCTGGTGATCGCCTTCATCAAGATGTCGGCATCCTGATCCTCCGTGGGAATATATGAAAGCATCATGATTCTCCGCTAAACATAGTCTGTGATATGATGATACCAATCCGTGAAGCCATGCCGCCTCAGCTGATCCTCCTGTCTGTACCATGAACCATGTCCCGATGTGCCTCTAATATAGCGCAATACATGCTTGCCCGCCTTCCAAAAGAGCTTGGTAGGCTTAACCATAGCTTGCAAAAGCTGGTTAACTGCATAGCATATATCGGGTCGAGTATTGACCAGATACATCAACGACCCCACCAACTGTCGATAGACAGTGGCATCCACTACCTCCTCCGAAGTAGCATCTCCCTTCCTCCAACCTCCAAGAAGAGGGGTATCAAAAGGCTTGCAGCCATGCATGTTGAACCTCTCAAGAATCTCCCGGGCATACTTGCCTTGAGAAACAAACAGTCCACCGCTCCGCTGCCAAATCTCCAATCCAAGGAAATAATGAAGGATGCCCAGGTCCTTCATCTCAAACTCTCGTGCAAGATCCTCCTTGCATGAAAGTATCAACTGCTCATCGCCAGTCAAAATTAGATCATCTACATACAGTACGATGATCAACAGCTTCCCCTCCACCACGATCTGGTACAGGTTAGGATCCGCCTCACTCTTGGTGAATCCAAGCCCGGTGAAGTAGCTGTCTATGCGAGTGTACCAAGCACGAGGTGCTTGCTTCAGCCCGTATAGTGCTCTCTTGAGTCGGCACACATGCGACTCACTACTGAAGATCTCGAAACCTTTAGGCTGCTCTATGTACACCTCCTCCTCAATAACTCCATTGAGGAACGCAGTCTTCACATCCATCTGATGGATGTGCCATCCCATATGTGCTGAGAGAGCAAGGATCGTCCGTATGGAAGAGTACCTTGCGACAGGTGCAAAAGTCTCCTCATAATCGATCCCCTTGATCTGTGAGAAGCCACAGGCAACAAATCTCACCTTGTACTTCTCCACACTCCTGTCAGCCACCTGCTTCACTTTGTAGATCCATCGCGAACCCACCATTGATTTCCCCTCCGGTCTTGGGACAATATCCCATGCACTATTTCTGATGATCGAATCATATTCTTCGATCATGGCATCTACACATGCGAGTTCCTCCACAGCTTCCTCAAAAGAGGATGGCTCCGTCACAACACATTGATTCACAAGAGCCATGTATCCAGTGTACCGTCCCGAGTGTTGCCCTCACACTGCCCGGCTGTCTTGTAGGTGGTCCTACAACCTGCTGCATCCCGAGCCAGTCGCTCAGCTTCTGTAGTGCGCATGCGCCCTCTGATGGTTGGCGCTGCATGGGTGGTTTCTTCCACCTCCTGAACCTCCACTTGTGGCTGATCCACATCCGGAAGCTCCTCCTTAGGAACTAACAGCTCCTCATTTGCATGCAAGTGTAACTCCCTCTCAAGCGAACACTGCATGGCTTTCTCCTCCTGAAATTTTATATCCCGTCGCACAACAGTCTTGCGACTGTCTGGCACATACACTCGATATTTGTGAGGTGTATCAGTGTACCCCACAAATATTCCAACCTCAGCAGTTGGATCCAGCTTCCTTCTTGCATCCTTCGTCACATGCATGTAGACAAGAGAACCAAAAATCCGCAAATGGGAAATATCAGGCCTCTTGCCGAATAAGCCTCCTACGGTGTACTCATGCCAAGAACCTTGTGAGGACACCGGTTACGAGCATACAGCTGGCATGTTACATGCCTCGGCCCACAAGTGAAGGGGTAGGCCACGATCATGCAACATCGCCCATGCGCACCCACGATCATCGTTACCATCAGCCATCCAGATTCTCTGCTGGGTTGCCAGGTCCCGGTGGCTCTCTTCTTGGTCCTTCTTGTGTTTGGCAAGCCTCTTGAATTGGTAAGGCCTAGATTCGCTTCGTATCCTCACTCCTTGAGCGTCACCTATTTAAGAACTCCTTCTAGACGTGCATAAACGCCAGGCTGGGTGAGTGTCTCGCCACTGCGGCAGAAGGTAAAGCCTCTTCAGAAATCATCAAAAAAGATCACATAATACCTGTGCTTTGTTGTCGAAGCTACTGAGAAAGGACCACACACGTCTGTGTGAACTCTCTCAAGGATCGTCGTGGCGCGACTATCCTTCTCGTGAAAGGTAGCTTTCACATATTTTCCTAAAGTACATCCCTTGCACTGATCTGACTGTGCAAGGGTGCCCTTAGGAAGCCCAGTAGAAATCTACTGCAGTATCTTCAAAGCTCCATGGTGAATGTGGCCCAATCTCCTGTGCCACAGTTCGCCCTCATCATCCGGGTTCACCACTTCTCCCGCCTTGCATGCCATTGCTGCGTAGCCATCTACCTGCAACTGATAAAGGTTCTTAGTTTGAACCCCTATCTTCCGGGTCTCTCAAGTAGTCTTACTGCGCAGGAAGGCTTTCCCTTCGATGAAAACTACATCATACCCGTTATCCTCCAACATCGCCACAGAGATCAAATTTTTCTTCAATCCAGGTACATGCATGACATCCTTCAATACAAAGGGTTTACCAGACTCCCTCTGAAAGGATATGGTACCGATACCAGTCGCACTGTATCTACCATCATCGCCCATCTCGATGTGCACACCCAGATCTTTGTCCTCCAGATCTGAGAACAAATCCCGATGTCCCGTCATATGAAATGACGCACCGCTGTCCAAGAACCACACCGATCCCATCACACTTGAAACCAAGCATGCGATTAGTGAAAAGTCAAGCTCGAACTGTGAAGCCAAAGCTTCTCCATCTGCAGATCTTCCCGCTTGCTTGTTCTTCTTCTTCTTTGGACAATTGGTAGCATAATGTCCGTGATCATGGCAGTGAAAACACTTCACTTTCTCCATATCCTGCTTCTTGCCCTTTGCACCAGAATGAGAGGTTTTCTTACCCTTCCCTTTCTTTGCTTTGGCCACCAAAGCGCAGTTTTCTTCATCAGCTCCCTTTGATGAAGATCCATCTCGAGTAGTCCTCCTTATCTCCTCCTGCATGAGATCCGCCCAAAGGCGCTCCCATCCCGGCAGCTTCTCCCGACCATTGACACTATCTTGATATGCATGCCAAGCCTTCGGAAGACCAAGGAGAGCCAGGTCGACCATGTCCTCGTCATCGACAGTAACCCCCACACTTCCCAGCTCATCTCTGCATTGAGTGAACTTCGTGAGGTATTTGGCGATACTGTCGCCTTTCTCCATCTTGATGTTTCTGAGCCTATCTTTGAGTGCCAGCTTCCTTTGGTCACTCTTACTCTGGAATAGATCCGTCAAATCTTTCCACATTAAATATGGAGTAGCCTTTCCATGCAGGCTAGATACAATATGATCCCTGACGCCCTCCAATAGGATCCTTCGACATTTCGCCATCTTCTTTTGCCATGCATCGACTTCAGCAGGATCAGTGGGCTTTTGAACATCCGTATCAATGAACTCCTTCAGACCATTATCTTCTAATACTTCCTCCATGCAATCCTTCCATGAAACATAATTCGAACTGCCTTCAAGAGCATATTCGAGTCGCAAACCGTTGAAAGCCATTTTCAACTCCGGCACCAAGAAAACAAAACTGCTGCAAAATTCGAATTCCAACTCAAAGCTCAACCGCTCTAGATCTGTGAGAACAAATTATTTCTAGCACAGAGATCGACTGCAAGGGGAATTTACCAGACCTTTCACTTTCCGAAGAAAGATGAATCCGGAGGCTACCTGGCCCGCATGCAGACTCTGTCTACCGAAATAAGTTTGTAATCACTGTTGAGATTGCAGCAAGATGATGGAGCTTAGTGAAATGAAGTCTCCTTCACTAAGTGGGCCCGCAGGCAAATTCTGGCGCAATATCTATTTTTAGACTATGTCTATTTTTAGACATATGGAGCAGGATTCAGGGATTGCATGTATGTTATTCTTGGAGGATGTGACATGTCGGGAAAAATAGATGGACTTCTATTTTTGGACTTTCAGGTGATTTCTATTTTTAGATTGCCTCTCCTTAAAATAGGGAAGTCAAATATTATTTACCCTTAATAATATTTGGACTATAAACTTCAGTTTACTCTCTTGGAGCACTTCAGTTTGAGCTACGGATGTGGCACATGCAACTGAAAGAGGAATCACGTGGTTCCCAAGGGTTATTGAGCTCATGCATGGTTGACTTCAGTTATAACTTCAGTGGCAAAAGTTTGGTGGAGTTGATGAGACAGTTGGTGGAGTTGTGTTCGGTTTAACTTAGTTGAACTGGTTGAGATTAGTTTAACTAGCTAATCAACTAGTTATGAGTGGAGTGAATTAAATAATATTTAATTCATTAATTAGAAACTCATTATTCAACTCAAGAACACATCAGTTCACTACAGTGCATGGACAGTTCAGTTGAGACCAGTGAAAGAGGTAGATGAAAGGGTGAGTACAGCTAACAGTTGTGACATCAGTTGTGCATGAGATTTGCACCACACTTGGAGGAAAAGCCCATGATTCTTGCGCAGTGAAGCCAAGGGGATTTGAACCTTGGATCTCTATATAGATCAGCCTTGACTGCGCAATAGAGGCAAGGCAATTAGTGGTGGGTTTTGAACCTTTGACTTGGGCAAAACCAAGCTAGATTGTGTGTAACTTCATGAGATAGTACTGAGTACTTGTGAGGAGTATTGTACTGATTGGTTACATGTTTTCTCCATTATAATATACACATATAGTTGCGGGGTTTTCAGCTATAGGCTTTCCCCATACATACTGAGTTAATGTGTGTAATGAATTGATGTGCGATCGCTTGTTTTATTTTCCGCATGTGTGAAGATCTGAATTGAATTGGTGGAAGAGATTATGTGTTGCATATAAATTCGAATTGTATGTGATCAGGATAGTCTCAGTGGATAAATATTTATTTATTCAATAAATTTCTACATGGTATCGGAGCTAGATTAATCATCGGATCTGAGATTGATCATCACAGTGATTACAAACTTATTTCGGTAGACAGAGTCTGCATGCGGGCCAGGTAGCCTCCGGATTCATCTTTCTTCGGAAAGTGAAAGGTCTGGTAAAAGCCCCTTGCAGTCGATCTATGTGCTAGAAATAATTTTTTCTCACAGATCTAGAGCGGTTGAGCTTTGAGGTGGAATTCGAATTTTGCAGCAGTTTGTTTTCTTGGTGCCGGAGTTGAAAATGGCTTTCAACGGTTTGCGACTCGAATATGCTCTTGAAGGCAGTTCGAATTATGTTGCATGGAAGGATCACGTGGAAGCAGTATTAGAAGATAATGGTCTGAAGGAGTTCGTAGATACGGATGTCCAAAAGCCCACTGATGCAGCTGAAGTCGATGCATGGCAAAAGAAGATGGTGAAATGTCGAAGGATCCTGTTGGAGGGCGTCAGGGATCATATTGTATCCAGCCTGCATGGAAAGGCTACTTCATATTTAATGTGGAAAGATTTGACGGATCTATTCCAGAGTAAGAGTGACCAAAGGAAGCTGGCACTCAAAGATAGGCTCAGAAACATTAAGATGGAGAAAGGCGACAGTATCGCCAAATACCTCACGAAGTTCACTCAATGCAGAGATGAGCTGGGAAGTGTGGGGGTTACTGTCGATGACAAGGACATGGTCGACTTGGATCTCCTTGGTCTTTCGAAGGCTTGGCATGAATATCAAGATAGTGTCAATGGTCGGGAGAAGCTGCCGAGATGGGAGCGCCTTTGGGCAGATCTCATGCAGGAGGAGATAAGGAGGACTACTCGTGATGGATCTTCATCAAAGGGAGCTGATGAAGAAAATTGCACTTTGGCTGCCAAAGCAAAGAAGGGGAAGGGTAAGAAAACTTCTCATTCCGGTGCAAAGGGCAAGAAGCAGGATATGGTGAAAGTGAAATGCTTTCACTGCCATGATCACGGACATTATGCTACAAATTGTCCAAAGAAGAAGAAAAACAAGCAAGCGGGAAGATCTGCAGATGGAGAAGCTTTGGCTTCGCAGTTTGAGCTTGACTTTTCACTGATTGCATGCTTGGTTTCAAGTGTGATGGGATCGGTGTGGTTCTTGGACAGCGGTGCGTCATTTCATATGACGGGAGATCGGGATTTGTTCTCAGATCTAGAGGACAAAGATTTGGGTGTGCACATCGAGATGGGCGATGATGGTAGATACAGTGCGACTGGTATCGGTACCATATCCTTTCAAAGGGAGTTCGGTAAACCCTTTGTATTGAAGGATGTCATGCATGTACCTGGATTGAAGAAAAATTTGATCTCTGTGGCGATGTTGGAAGATAAGGGGTATGATGTAGTTTTCAGCGAAGGGAAAGCCTTCCTGCGTAGTAAGACTACTGGAGAGACCCGGAGGATAGGGGTTTGAACTAAGAACCTTTATCAGTTGCAGGTAGATGGTTGCGCAGCAATGGCATGCAAGGCGGGAGAAGTGGTGAACCCGGATGATGAGGGCGAACTGTGGCACCGGAGATTTGGCCACCTTCACCATGGAGCTTTGAAGATACTGCAGCAGATTTCTACTGGGCTTCCTAAGGGCACCCTTGCACAGTCAGATCAGTGCAAGGGGTGTACTTTGGGAAAATATGTGAAAGCCACCTTTCATGAGAAGGATAGTCGCGCCACGACGATCCTTGAGAGAGTTCACACAGACGTGTGTGGTCCTTTCTCAGTAGCTTCGACAGCAAAGCACAGGTATTATGTGATATTTGTTGATGATTTCTCTCGAAAGTGCTGGATCTTCTTCATGCAGAAGAAGAGTGATACATTCGCGAAGTTCTGTGAGTTTAAAGCACTGGTCGAGAAGGAGTCGGGGAAGAAGGTGATTGCTCTAAGGAGTGATAACGGTGGTGAATACATCTCGGCTGAATTCAAGGAGTTCTGCAGCGCAGAAGGGATTCGGAGAGAGCTCATCGCACCCCATAACCCACAGCAGAACGGGGTGGCTGAGCGGAAGAACAGAACGATCGTGGGTGCCGCACGGGCGATGTTGCATGATCAGGGCCTACCCCTTCACTTGTGGGCTGAGGCATGCAATACAGCAGTGTATGTTCAGAACCGGTGTCCTCACAAGGTTCTTGGCATGAGTACACCAGAGGAGGCTTATTCTGGTAGGAGGCCTGATATTTCCCATTTGCGGATTTTTGGTTCTCCTGTCTACATGCATGTGACGAAGGATGCGAGAAGGAAGCTGGATCCAACTGCCGAAGTTGGAATATTTGTGGGGTACACTGATACACGTCACAACTATCGGGTGTATGTGCCAGACAGTCGCAAGACTGTTGTGCGACGGGACATCAAGTTCGAGGAGGAGAAAGCCATGCAGTGTTCGCTTGAGAGGGAGCCAACTTGCATGCAGATGAGGAGCTGTTAGTTCCTAAGGAGGAGCTTCCGGATGTGGATCAGCCACAAGAGGACGTTCAGGAGGTGGAAGAAACCACCCATGCAGCGCCAACCATCAGAGGGCGCATGCGCACCACAGAAGCTGAGCGACTGGCTCGGGATGCAGAGAAGGTTGTAGGACCACCTACAGCACAGCGCAGGCAGAGACAGTCACCGGATCGGTACACTGGATACATGGCTCTTGTGAGTCAATGTGTTGTGACGGAACCATCCTCTTTTGAGGAAGCCATGGAGGAACCCGCATGGGTTTATGCCATGATCGAAGAATATGATTCGATCATCAGAAACAGTGCATGGGAGATTGTCCCAAGACCGGAGGGAAAATCAGTGGTAGGTTCGCGATGGATCTACAAGGTGAAGCAGGCAGCTGACGGGAGTGTGGAGAAGTACAAGGCGAGATTTGTCGCCCGTGGCTTTTCACAGATAGAGGGAGTCGACTATGAGGAGACCTTTGCACCTGTCGCAAGGTATTCCTCCATACGAATGATCCTTTCTCTCTCAGCGCAGATGGGATGGCACATTCATCAGATGGATGTGAAGACTGCGTTCCTCAATGGAGTGATTGAGGAGGAAGTGTACATAGAGCAGCCTGAAGGTTTCGAGATCTTCAGCAGTGAGTTGCATGTGTGCCGACTCAAGAGAGCACTGTACGGGCTGAAGCAAGCACCTCGTGCTTGGTACACTCGGATAGACAGCTACTTCACCGGGCTTGGATTCTCCAAGAGTGAGGCGGATCCTAACTTGTACCAGATTGTGGTGGAGGGGAAGCTGTTGATCATCGTACTGTATGTAGATGATCTGATTTTGACTGGCGATGAGCAGTTGATACTTTCATGCAAGGAGGATCTTGCACGAGAGTTTGAGATGAAGGACCTGGGCATCCTTCATTATTTCCTTGGATTGGAGATTTGGCAGCGGAGCGGTGGACTGTTTGTTTCTCAGGGCAAGTATGCCCGGGAGATTCTTGAGAGGTTCAACATGCATGGCTGCAAGCCTGTTGATACCCCTCTTCCTGGAGGTTGGAGGAAGGGAGATGCTACTTCGGAGGAGGTAGTGGATGCCACTGTCTATCGAAAGTTGGTGGGGTCATTGATGTATCTGGTCAATACACGACCCAATATATGTTATGCAGTTAACCAGCTTTCGCAAGCTATGGTTAAGCCTACCAAGCTCTTTTGGAAGGCGGGCAAGCATGTATTGCGCTATATTAGTGGCACATCGGGATATGGTCTATGGTACAGACAGGAGGATGGAGCGAAGCTTTCTGGCTTCACGGATGCAGATTGGGCAGGGAGCCCAACGGACCGAAAGAGCACTTCTGGAGGAGTTTTCAGCATTGGATCGACAGCAGTTTCCTGGTACAGCAGGAAGCAGAGATCCGTGGCACTCAGTTCAGCAGAGGCCGAGTACATGGCAGCTAGTCAGGCTGCATGTGAGGCTATTTGGATGAGGAAGATCCTCGTTGGATTGTTCGGGTTGCATTTGGAGCCGACAGTGATTTACTGTGATAACCAGAGCTGCATCAAGCTCTCGGTTAATCTAGTTTTTCATGATAGGTCCAAACACATCGACATCAGGTACCATCATATCAGAGACTGTGTTCAGCGGAGGATCATGATGCTTTCATATATTCCCACGGAGGATCAGGATGCCGACATCTTGACGAAGGCGCTCACCAGGAGCAAGTTCGAATTCCACAGAGGTAGGATAGGGGTTGCAGATAATCCATATCTTGCTGAGAGGGAGTTTTGAGATTGCAGCAAGATGATGGAGCTTAGTGAAATGAAGTCGCCTTCACTAAGTGGGCCCGCAGGCAAATTCTGGTGCAATATCTATTTTTAGACTATGTCTATTTTTAGACATATGGAGCAGGATTCAGGGATTGCATGTATGTTATTCTTGGAGGATGTGACATGTCGGGAAAAATAGATGGACTTCTATTTTTTGGACTTTCAGGTGATTTCTATTTTTAGACTGCCTCTCCTTAAAATAGGGAAGTCAAATATTATTTACCCTTAATAATATTTGGACTATAAACTTTAGTTTACTCTCTTGGAGCACTTCAGTTTGAGCTACGGATGTGGCACATGCAACTGAAAGAGGAATCACGTGGTTCCCAAGGGTTATTGAGCTCATGTATGGTTGACTTCAGTTATAACTTCAGTGGCAAAAGTTTGGTGGAGTTGATGAGACAGTTGGTGGAGTTGTGTTCGGTTTAACTTAGTTGAACTGGTTGAGATTAGTTTAACTAGCTAATCAACTAGTTATGAGTGGAGTGAATTAAATATTATTTAATTCATTAATTATAAACTCATTATTCAACTCAAGAACACATCAGTTCACTACAGTGCATGGACAGTTCAGTTGAGACCAGTGAAAGAGGTAGATGAAAGGGTGAGTACAGCTATCAGTTGTGACATCAGTTGTGCATGAGATTTGCACCACACTTGGAGGAGATTCCCATGATGCTTGCGCAGTGAAGCCAAGGGGATTTGAACCTTGGATCTCTATATAGATCAGCCTTGACTACACAATAGAGGAAAGGCAATTAGTGGTGGGTTTTGAACCTTTGACTTGGGCAAAACCAAGCTAGATTGTGTGTAACTTCATGAGATAGTACTGAGTACTTGTGAGGAGTATTGTACTAATTGGTTACATGTTTTCTCCATTATAATATACACATATAGCTGCGGGGTTTTCAGCTATAGGCTTTCCCCATACATACTGAGTTAATGTGTGTAATGAATTGATGTGCGATCGCTTGTTTTATTTTCCGCATGTGTGAAGATCTGAATTGAATTGGTGGAAGAGATTATGTGTTGCATATAAATTCGAATTGTATGTGATCAGGATAGTCTCGGTGGATAAATATTTATTTATTCAGTAAATTTCTACAATCACTGTGATGATCAATCTCTGCTCCGATAATTAATCTAGCTCCGATACCATGTAGAAATTTACTGAATAAATAAAGATTTATCCACCGAGACTATCCTGATCACATAAAATTCGAATTCATATGCAACACATAATCTCTTCCACTCAGATCTTCACACATGCGGAAAATAAAACAAGCGATCGCACATCAATTCATCACACACATTAACTCAGTATGTATGGGGAAAGCCTATAGCTGAAAACCCCGCAGCTATATGTGTATATTATAATGGAGAAAACATGTAACCAATCAGTACAATACTCCTCACAAGTACTCAGTACTATCTTATGAAGTTACACACAAATTAGCTTGGTTTTGCCCAAGTCACAGGTTCAAAACCCACCACTAATTGCCTTGCCTCTATTGCGCAATAAAGGCTGATCTAAATAGAGATCCAAGGTTCAAATCTCCTTGGCTTCACTGCGCAAGCATCATGGGCATCTCCTCCAAGTGTGGTGCAAATCTCATGCACAACTGATGTCACAACTGATAGCTGTACTCACCCTTTCATCTACCTCTTTCCTTTGGTCTCCAGCAGGCTTGTCCATGCCTTTGTAGTGAGCTGATGTGTTCTTGAGTTGAATAATGAGTTACTAATTAATGAATTAAATAATATTTAATTCACTCCACTCATAACTAGTTGATTAGCTAGTTAAACTAATCTCAACCAGTTCAACTAAGTTAAACCGAACACAACTCCACCAACTGTCTCATCAACTCCACCAACTTGTGCCACTGAAGTTATAACTGAAGTCAACCATGCATGAGCTCAATAACCCCATAAGAAAAGTGTATTTCCTTCTGGAAGTTGCATGTGCCACATCTGTAGCTCGAACTGAAGTTCTCCAAGAGAGTAAACTGAAGTTTATAGTCCAAATATTATTAAGGGTAAATAATATTTGACTTCCCTATTTTAAGGAGAGGCAGTCTAAAAATAGAAATCACCTGAAAGTCCAAAAAAATAGAAGTCCATATATTTTTACCGACATGACACATACTCCAAGAATAACATACATGCAATCCCTGAATCATGCTCCATATGTCTAAAAATGGACATAGTCTAAAAATAGATATTGCGCCAGAATTTTCCTGCGGGCCCACTTAGTGAAGGCGAATTCATTTCACTAAGCTCCATCATCTTGCTGCAATCTCAACAACACAAAATTATAATATAGTTGAATATTTGGCTCAATCCCCTTCAGCTATGTCTGTGAGGTATTACAGAATTGTCCCTCCCAAAAACTGGCTTTCTTGTCCGCTATTGGTGGAATTGATCTGACTGATTCTAATCTTGTCGTCTTTAATCATATAGGCTATGTACCGTAACTACCAGCAGAATTGGCATTCTCCATACAGGTAAATGTTCTCAATCACCTTGTTCATCGCACTATTAATTATGAGGGAGCATCTACATGTATTATTTCTCTAAACTATTGGAAGTCAGTTGGATCGTCGTGCTTATCAAAATCATCAATGACATTGAAGGCATTTGATGGATGTACATATAAACCTTTTGGTATTATTAATTACCTGCATGTTGAACTAGGGGGGAAAATAGTGAATATTGATGTTGAGGTTGTTGACGGACCCCTTGACTATAATATTTTACTTGGAAGGCCATGGGTATATGTTGGAGAGGTAAATCCCCTCTGTGGACAGAGGTGATCCCACTAGCCCAAGAGTGGGTCTAGCAACAAACAAAACACACTACGATACCAATTCCTAGTTACAAAAGACAAAGCTACGATAGATAGCCTACCTCAATTCCTGTGCTGTTGTTGTCGAAGAAGAAGTGTTGCTTCCCGTTCCTAGCTTGATAGATCACAATCCTTTCTCTCACCGCGTCAGGAAACCTGTACACATGCAGAGAAAAAATGACGAAAAACAATGTAATAATTCAAACATGTAACTATCAATCAGTCGGAAAAGATTGAACTAAATTGCATTACACAAATAATCAATACAACAGTGGAACCAATAACGTAGTCGAGCATATATTAAAATGTGAAAGAAATATTACAACCGAGTTTGGACGTCGTATTCTTCCTTTGGCAGGGATTCCAGCGGAGCGTGTCTCATAAAGCTTGTCAGGAATTTAGACAAGGCTCTCTCTCTTATGGGGTTCTCCTTGGCTCTGCTCTCAATAGTCGCTTAGCTATAGTTCTCTTCCCAAATGTTCAGCTAGGTTGCACATAGAGAGGGCAGGCTTTTATAGAGGGATAAGGAGAGGTTAGGATCCCTATAATCATGGGGGGGAGTCCTATCGCTTAGGAAGGTTCCATGAGAGATGGAAAACCACTTCCTAAACAAGGAGATCGAGAACCAAACAACCCAACCTCTTTTTTATGATTCGTTCTGAAGTTGTTAGAACCAAAATTCCACCTTTTATTTTTTAAAAACATTCCCAAATATGCTTGGTGCAGGAAATACATAGGGACAAAGCACCAGGTGGTGCGGGCTTAGTGTAAATTTCCCAGGTTGACGCGAGTGATGAACCGGATTCTCACGCTAATGCCCAAACATATTTTTTTAATGATTTTCTGAGCAAATGTTCTCAAGGAGAATTCTTTCCCTTATGCAGAGGGATGCCATCAAGGTGTTTTCAGGACATTTTACTGTTCACAGGTCACGAGAATAGTCCTCCAATGTACGGGACGAGGGATTGCAGGGATGGTGACAAAATGCTGTGTAACAGATGCCCCCTAAAGCATGAGGTCTGAGAGAGAGGGAGGGGTCAAATGCTTTATGATAACACGTTCAACTGAAAACATTGTCGTCGGAAGACCTGCGAGTACAAATACAACTGATGTCTCTGATACATGATATGTGGTATGGGCATAGTCATCAATAATAAAGTGTACAAAAACCAAGACCCAAGGTATGGACGCAACCATCCAAAAAAATAAGGATCAACAAGTAGACTCAGGTATGGTCACAGCCATCCAATCAAAAGAGTCATGTAATAAGTCATAACAATCCACAAAGAACCCACAGCCTGGATTTCATCAGACAAAATCCAGGGTCTTGCACTCCATCCCGACCCGAACAAAGTACAATTTCGAGCATGAAAATATGTGAACTGAAGTCGAACATGTAAGAACATCATCTGATTACTAGCCAATGATGAAAAATGTTAACAGACGCGAGAGAAACCACCAATAATGACAATGGCTCTCAAGGTACAAGAGGTACAACCCATGGAATGTGAACAGTGATATGGCGTCGAACACCCGCAGAATCACCTGATCGAAGGCCAATAATGAAAACCTTGCGTTGAATGCGAAGAACCTGCCATTGAGGCATGTAGGCTCCAAGGTACCTGAAGGGAGTTTCTAGATAAATTTCCTGGATAATGAGCTGAAGTCGACGGGAAGTGACCTTGATCGAAGGTGGTGTTAGTGTTTCGTAATTTGGTAGATTGGTAAACCAAATGACAGGGTAACATCAGACTAAGATTTGTAGCTCTAGGACCTAGCCTTCCTGGACTCTGAGAGGGCTCTCTCTATTATGCAAAGGATGTAAACTTGTTTGCTTTTGTATATTTGATTTTAGGCTAGTTGTTAAGTATGTTTTGGTTTGTTTCGGGTTTTTTGAGGGGAATTGATCAAGGACAAATAGATAAGGATTTCGTTAAATCAACAGGGCTATGGGGTCAAATAAGATCAAAACTATCTTAATGATGGACAAGGTTTTACTGGAGGGCCGATTTAGTCGACGTAAATGGATTCTTTGGGTGAAAGTGAAATGAGATGGATATTAATTTTGTGAAAGACAAGGAGATTTTAAGAATAAATAGTTAAACAACAAGCATTCATGAGTTAGGGATGGCCATTAATCTCTATGAATGAAACTCAAATTGATAGATGCAGAAAATAAACAATCCAGTGATACATAGAAATATAAGACCCTCTAACTTTGGGAAAATCACCTTCATACTTTTGGGAAAAAAAATAATATTAACAAAAAAATCAATCTATAAAGAGGAAACTCCTTAACATCATATCTTGAGCTATCGATAACTTTGAAATAAGACTACAAAGCATGAACAAAGGGCAAGATCGAAACAAAACCTCTTTGACTTAACTAAAACAACCAATAATTCAGAGAGAGATTTCAGAAATGGAGTTTTAATTAGCTATGAGTAGGCAGGGCATACTGTGAATCATACTAGACAGCATACATAATAACCACTAATGAAACAAGTAACAAGTTATTAGTGAACCAAAGAGCAATTAAGAATTATTTGACATGACCAAGAAAGATGAAAACATTTAAGCTACAATGAATCAGGAAATTTGAGATGCCTCCATGGGCATATCTCAAACTTATTCTTTACTGAACTACAAAAAGCAAGAAGCATGAAAACATGTATGAGAAACTAAGAAAACATAACAAATAAGAAACACAATACCATTCACCAAGCCATTGAATCCTACACACAATGCTCCTCCACCATCAAGCCAAGCAAGAGATCATCTACTTCATAAAACAAGTATTTCTTCAAAGCTCATAGTGCTATGTATTGTTTTCTATAACTCAATTTCTACCCTCCTGTTACAATAAATCCTCTTGGATTATATAGGCCAAAGAGGAAGAAACACACCTAGAACAACTAGAAGGCCATTGGCCAAAAACAAATATTCTATTTTGTCCTTAAGGCTTTTCAAAGCCCAAAGCACAAAATATCCTCTAAAAATATATTTCCAGACTAAAATAGCAAAAAAGAATCATTTTTTAGGTCTGACACAAGAGAAAAAATTTCATAATGCACATTTGGCCAGTCACCTTCAGAAAAATGCATTTCAACAAAATTCTACAGGAGCGTAGCAGCAGAAGAAAGTTTGTCTTGCAGAGGACTTTTTAGGGACTTCCCCATGTCGAAACGAAGCCTGTAATGGCTCACTGGAAAGCCCTAGATCTCTACTTTTTGGAACTACTTGATTTTTTTCAAAATGATGCTAGGAAGTTTGTCAAAAAGTGAAAAGAGTGAAAAAACCTAAGAGTATCTTGCTTGCTGATATGTGAGGCAAAAAGGTAAAAATTGACTTTTTTTGCCCTTTTGAGGGATCAAACCATCTTCTTTTGATCTGAAAATTTATGAGTATATTCCTTCCAATTTAATGAATCCAAAAACATAAGTTTCATCAGCTGAGGACGCTTTAAACAAAAATGGCATCGCCCATGAATTTCTGCAATTAGGCCCAAAAATCCTTAAAAACAAGATCATGTCAAAAAATGCTCAATTTTGGTGAGAAAACCCCTTAAGGGTTTCTGGAAGCATGTCTGGAAGCTTGAGCCAATATTCCAAGCCGAGATATGTCTTTTTCTCTCCTCCCCATTTACAACTCTAAATTCCTATTACATAAATGCTTTTAGAAGTCCAAAATTGCAGAGGAGAGCAGCCTCTTTTTACATTTTGCAATCTACAATTTATATTATTTCCAAAAGTATTTTGAGATGAGAGTTTGTTGAAGAAAAATCTGCCCAATCCAATTTTATTTGCTCAAAAATTCCAATCTTTAATTACTAGAGCCTTCTCATTGATTGAGATATTTTTCTCCATATCCCTTCTATTGTTTTTTTTGCGAAAAGAAATTAAAATGAATTATGATGCAACAATAAAATCAAAATATTATTTCTGGCATTAAAACAAATCTAATCAAATTCTATTTAAATAAAAAAAAAGGAAAATTGAGTTTTTTTATCGATGCTCATAACAATTTTAATTAACCAAAGATATTATTGATGCATGAATCTGCAATTAGAAGAGACTTGAGAAAATGAAAATGAAGAAAACAAAACTCAGAAAATTGATTTTGTTTTAGAAATTGGGATCTTGATCTTCTACTTGATTTTTGACCCAATAAATGACCAAATCTATTAGTGAAACCTCGTCATGAATGTTCTCCTTGATTTTCTCTTTCCAATGAGCTGTCCTAAGCCTCATTGGGCCAAGTAAAACTCAATTTATGAGCCTCCAAAGTTGATAAGTCAAATATGATATAAATCTGGAAATTCTCTTGCTAGGCTAAAAATCAGAATTTTAATTAAAAATTTAATCCTAAATTAGACTCTAATTATCTAAAAATTAATCCTAATTTATTTATTAATTATAAACTAAACTAATTATTTAAATTAATATTAATATAATTAACTAATATAATTAATTAAACAAATTAATCTAATTAATAATTAATTATGTTTTAATTAAATTTAATTAGATTTTACATATTAATTAATTTAACTAATTTAAAATTAATTTAAATATTAAATTTATTATTAAATTAAAACTAACCTAACATTAAACTGATATAAAACTAAACTAACACTAACATTAAACTAATATAAAACTAAACTAACCTAACACTCCCTTACGATAAATTAACATTACACTAACCTAAAGCTAAAAATATTTACTTTATCACTTCACTCATACGAATGAGTTTAAAAAAAAAAAAACAAATGAAAACAAATGACTTATGATTCATCACATTGGCATATCGAGGTACAAAGGCCATCGGGTTTTTAAAACTGTGGCATTTGAAAACTCTCGATGCGATGATGCCATGTAAAAAACTTTTTATTTTTATATTTTTTTATATTAAATTTTAATTTAATTAATTGAATTATGTTTAATTTAATAATTAATTTAAAATTGAATATTAAATATTAATTTTTTGTTTTTTGGTTTTATTTTAATGGTGTTAAGTTATGAATTTTTCTAAGGGATAATTTGCCTAAATAAGCTACAGCCACTTTGATAATTTGAGTTTTCGAGATTAATCATTTATTTGAAAATTGGAAAATTGGAATAAATGACTGAAATCCCGATGCTTTATGATTTGACTGTATAAGTAAAAATGAAAAATGTTAGTAATAACTAACTAGGGGTTAATATTTAAACTAAATGCATTATTGAACTAATTTAATTAAAAAAATGGAATATTGTACATTTTATGCATTTTTTTAACCTAGGCGACATAATTGATTAGACTTCAAAGGAGTGCCATTTACAAACCAGTTGACCAAATGATGTGAAACAAGCATCAATGAAAAGCTTATAAAAAATCGATTTCAACCAAGCAATCAAAACAAAAACCTAAAGAAGATGAAAAATCAATAAAATCATGAGGGAATTAACTTAATAAAAATCTTAAAAGGCACTTAGCCAAAAATTTTATAGAAAGGGTCCCCATTATTTGAAGTGAACAAGTCAAAAATAGGGGGGTTGTGTTTTACCACAACAATGGTGACACACAGGAGAAGAACCAGTTATCTCTATTTGATATGAATGGAATTTTTCTTAAAATTAAAGTAAAAATAATTAAAGAAGAGAAAATTGTTTTTTAGAATGCTTGACTAGGTTCATTAATCTAAATTAAAACAAAAATTATCTTATTGTAATTTTCTTAAAATTCTTCATAAATTAAAATATTTCAAAACTCTATATTAGTCCTTAGTTAGTTGTAGAGATAAAGCAGGGGTCACTTTACAACTTAGCATTTAAAATGTACTCATTTGTCACAGGTAGAGCCACTACTGCCAACAAACATCTATAGTCTCAACAGGGTTACCTTTTAATCATGAATGATTTAGAATCCCATCTATTTAAGAATTATTGACCTAGAGATAAATCCATTTATATATGCTTTTTTTTCTTTTTTTCCTTTTTTTTTAAGTCCTTAAAAGCCATTGTCCTGGTTTGGTAGCCAGATAGTTAACAATGCCATTCACTGGTTATAATTGGACTGAACAAGTTGGCTCGTGATGAGACCCCTTGTCTTATAATTGTTTTCAATCATAAGCCATTACCCTGGTTTGTTTAGTAGTGTTGGTAATGTCAGCCTATTTTTCCCCTGTGATCATGGTAAGCAGGCTCGTGATGAGACCTCTTATCTTTTAAGTTTAAATATATTTGTGGATTACACTCTAGAAAAATAAAAATCTTTTAAATAGGGAGAATCATTAACTCCTTAAGAGTTCAGAATGACAATTTCAGAGTTAAAAGTGCTTTGCTGTAAAGTGTCTTTACTTGGTTAAAAATAACTTTTCTTGACTGATAATAGAATTTTGAAAGATCTTAATAAAATATTGAAATCTCAAAATAATTATAATTTTGATGAAAAAGAAATTTCTCAGATTTCATGATACTTCGTCAACTTCTCTTGTTTTGTAATCTCTTCCTTAAGTATGTCTACCTTTATAATAAGAAAAACAAATTCTGCTAAGAGATTTAAGAAAAAGCTAATAAGAGACTATTAACAATTTTTCCTATGTATGCCAACCATTGTTAGGTAACAAGAAGGCCTTCCATATAAATCATGGCAAAGTCACCAAAATCAAAACTGAAAACCAAAGGAAAAGAATTCTTCAGCTAAAGTGAGAAAATAAATCAGAAAACAAAAATAAAAATGAAGAAATTTAAAAGTGAAAAGAAAAATCGAAGTTTTGAAATACAAACTCTAACAAGAATGTTTATATCAATGTCTCAACAACATGAAGTAAAAGAAAATAATTATGTAATCATTCCTTCTTATTTTGAGATCCAGAAAACTTATACCTTGCAGGGTTGTAAGTGTTTTAGGCTTTAGATAGCAGTGATCATAAAGTTTAGCCACAATAAAAAAATTTATGTCTGATGTCAATATTATTGTTTCAAATCATTATCTTAATCATTTTCTAATAAAAGGAATGCTTTAAAGAAACAGATTAAAAGTTTAGAGACTTCCTAGTGTAGCTGTTTCAACGAAGACTATCGCTACTTCTTGAAAATAAAACCAGGAAAAAAGCACAGGACTTCCAAAATATGATTTGGTAGATGATTGAAAGCTTTTATGAAGAGTTGCAAAATAGATTTTTTTATATCAACATAATTTAAAAGACAAAAATGAAACTAAAGTAATGATGTGGAAATTAATGAAAGTGGGTACATGAATCTTACCATTGGATAATTGCATTTGATCTTACCTGAAGGTATCAATTTCTCCAATACTAGTTGACTTCTTCTTTTAGTTGACATTAAAGATATGAAGAAGGCAAACTAACCAAAATCCTATAACCCAAAATCATTATTTATTTTATTTAAACTAAAAAAAACATTAAAATGTAAAAATGGAATGCTTTGTGTTCAAGGGAGTTGAAATTAAAACAAATGCATCAGAAATGAGATTAGGAATTTGCAGTGATGAATATTCTCAAAATATTATAAGTTTTATACAAATTCCATTATTTTATAAATTGTTCAGAATTAAGACCAAATTTAAGATAATGAAGTTTCAAATAGAGAGGTCTTGAATTTCATATTTAATTATGGAATTATTTAAAACTAAAATATATAAGAAATTAAAATGATTTGAATACGCTTCAAATTTGTCATCAATCGCTTTAGTATCATAGTGGTTACCCAAGATTGCTTTAAATTAACACAATGCCTTATCGGATGATGCGTATTGCATGTAGAGGCATTCATTGCAATTTATCGCATCGGGAGTTGCAGTAGCAAATTTCCGATATGAGATCATGCGAAAAGAATATGTGCGATGAGATGGAGCGATCATATCATTGAAGAAATGTTATATTTACGATTGGGGATAGTCATGTTGCAAATTGCACATCGCACACCGCATCTCGCGATTTGTATTTTGTACATTGCACATTGCGCATTGCAGAATTGGAATAATGGTATGTCCATGAATAAAAATGCGATGAAGTGATTGTGATATCGTCAATGCGATGGATGATGTGGCTTTCGGCATGAATATCAAAAATGCGATGAGTGATATCGATATCAACATATCGGAATATTGGAAAATAGTCATGTTGGAAATGCCAATATGATTGTTGCGATAGCAGCGATGCAATGGATATAATAATCAGTGATGAGCAAAGAGAAATAAGTGATGAACAGTCTTCAATTAGTGAAAAGTGATAGCGATGAGAAATCAGCAATGAGTTATCGCATCGCAACTTTTAAAATGAGCACACAAGGATGTATTCAATTTTTCTCCCGATTTGCGATATGCGATTAGACTTATTGCATCGGAGGTATTTCAAACGAATATATTAGAATGTGATTTCTGAATTCATGATTGCGATCAAGCTTTTATCGCATCAGAGCTTTTCAAATTGAAGAATTAACCTTATGCCTAATGCGATATGCGCGTTTGTAATCTGATTCATTGCATCAGATCTTTTGTGATGAAAAAAAAAATTCAATTTATTCTAATATGATATGTGATCGGCGATCAGCAAAATTAAGTGCATGATGTAACAATATGATACACCAATATGCGATGGAGAATGAGCCCGATAAATATATTATAATATTTTAATATTGCATCGGGTCCGAGACATCGGTGCTTTTAAAATTATGACCCTACCACTATTGTGATTGAACGGAAGCGATATTTCTTATGAACATGATTTAAATTTAATATCGGGTCCCAAATTATGTGTATATCACAATATTGGTAAAGTTGATTATCGGAGATCGGTGATTCAAGATAATGGATGTATATTCAATTAAAAACCTCCGAGATGCCAAATGTGATATGGTATTTTATGAAAAACTGAATGAGGTAACACATCGAAGGTCTTGCATCAGAAATATGAAAATAAAGTTGGAACATTTCTGATATGAATCTTGCGATATTGTTTTAAATTTCAATTGGGTTTTCTAAATGAATGACAGCAAATTTAAAGAATGCTTCAAATTCTAATGAACCAAAAATTTCCCTAAACTTGTTGCAAATTTGAAATGGGTTTGTTGCTTACTTCAAGTTTTGAAAACAAATGAAAAACTGTAAATAAAATAGAACAAGAATAAAAAATAAACTAACGAAAAGAGAAACTATTAATAGATGAAAATGAACTTGTATATGCATACCTAGAAGAAAATTTATAGTAAATTTTACCTTTTTTGAAACTTCAAGTTCTCCCAATTTTTCTCAAAATTTGCATAAGTTCAACATCATTTTGTTATTTTAATCTAAAATGCTAAATAATGATTGCATCCTTTCCAAAATTATATTAGAATACTAGAGTAGTAAAAATGAGTTCTTAGAATTACTTGTGAATAAAAAATTGTCAAGTGATAGAAAATTCTTGGAATTTCTTCATATATGATCAATGTTATGAATTTTGAAAAAAAACAAGAAAGTTGAAGGCTTGACAAATAAGTATGATCAGATAATTCAAGAGCTTTTCAAATGATCTAGGTTGTTTCTCTATAATTGAAATGGATGCTAAAAGGAAATTGGATTCATTACTTGTTTTATTGAAAATGTGAAATAATAAAATAAATGCAAACGAAAAAGAAAATTAATCTATTCCTATTTATAACATAATGAAGGAAACATGACTAGGTATAGTCATACTTCCAATGAAGCCATGTAAGCATTTTAATTCCTCTATGTATGTACATGTCAAACATTAGTAAAAATGAAAATATAATTAAACTAAGAAAGCTAAATCTGAAAGCAGAATGTATCTTTATTGTTAGTAGTTTATTCACCATTACCGTCTCTTGAAATGCCCTTTCCAACTGAATTTCAATTGGATCATAGAAATATGGATGGATTTCCATTATTCAGTGGGAGAGGTTTAAAAGAGAAGATGATAGGCTGGGTTGTAGAAATGATCTTTCAGCAACAATAGCCTGTGTGATTTTGTTAGTGTTATGATTAAGTGCTAAATTATTAACGATCTTCCATGAAGGAAATCTTTCCAAATGTCTTTCAAATTGATCAATGAAAAATGGATGGGAGTCTGATAAATCCAACAGAAGATTATTAATTGAATTATATTGTTGGTCATATTGTGAAAATACACTTGCTCATTGGTACTGCTTTTGAAAAAGAAGAAGTGATTGATAAGGAATGAACATCAAATGAAATTGAAAGTTTAATAATTCTTGATTTTTACAATTATAATTTGAATATTCATTTATCCATTGAGGTAATGCATTAATTGAGTATTCAATATTTAGCTTCTCAATATGCCAGCATAAAGTATCTAAAATTTTAACACTAAAAACAGAAAATAAATATGAAATTAAAAATAAATGTTGAAATAATAATAAAATTGAATCATAGTTTACACTAGTGTTACAATTATTGTTACAACGCAATTGGGGCTGATTTAAAGGAATTTCATCTTCACAAGAATTGGGTAGAATAATGTAATTAGAATGATTTTTGATATCCATTTGTGAATTAGAGAGAAGGGTATGACTCTGAATAGGAATGCGATCTTGATCATCATATAAATCATAGATTGGAATGGTTTCTTGAATGCTGAAATCATAAGTATGATTATTTATTTGAAAATGAGAACTATTTCAAACAATTTCTAAATTAGATTGTTCTTCATTTTCACATGTGATTAGACTTTGATCATGAAAATTCAATTGTAAAGAAAACACATCAATATCCTCAATATCAAAGTAGTTATCATAAATAACTTCAAGACATTCATTAGAATTCTCTTTGATTTTATTCAATGTATCAAAACAAGAAGGAATATTTAGGTCATGTTGATTAATACCAGAAGAATGATCATTAATTAATTTTCTATCCTGATAAAAACTAATTGGCAATTCATTTAGATAGCCTCTCTGTTTTCTGAAATATCTTTAATGTGAAGAGAGGTTAAATTTCTATTAGAAAAATTATTAGGATAAAGAGAAAAATATGAATCTGAAACAATGCATTTGAAAATATCTCTATTTGAGCATTCTGGTGTATTTTCTTCATTGAAATTTTCGAATTTAAGATCATTATCTTGGCTACTTATGTTTTCTTGAAGAATTTTGCTTTGTTGATATGAATTTTGAATTTTCTCATCATGAAAGAATTTGGAAATTTGTACAACAGATTGCTTATTATTCGAAATTTTAATCGCTGCTGGTATTTGCTGGATTGTGATCTAATTTTCTGATTCTTATGCATAATTATTTTCAGATTTCAAAGCGGTGTCTTCTTCAATACTGCTACTAACATTTTCTTGAAATTGATAAGTGAAATTAGGAGGAAATTGATTAAAGTTTGAAATAATTTCACATGGGTTTTGAATGGAAAGAAGAGAGCAAATATGTTCAAACCAATATAATAATTCTTTTTCCGAATGTTTATCTTTAGTTTTGAATTTTAAACAATTTAAACGAAACCTGATGGTAAAATCAATTAAAGACTCACCTTCAAACTTTCGTAGATCTTCAAAATCATGCCATACCTGTTCATAGATATATCCATCGAATTTACAAAGGAATATTGTAATAAATTGTTCCCAAGTGTGGATTGAAGCAAGTGGAAGTGTTTTACACCAGTTTCTAGCTTTTTCCACAAATGTGAGAGTAAAAATTCTACATAAAATGCCGTCATCAATTTCTTGAAAATCATAGTTTGAAACATTTTGATTAAATTGAAAGACATGATTAAAAGCAGAAATTTTTTTCTTGCCATTAAACTTTACCTGAGACAAGAGTCTTACTATTTCTAGTGGAGTATTGGAAGATGCTTGTCCAAAAATACAACTCCAAATTGGAATTTTTAAAGGAGCCATTGTAATAAAAATGACATGTTAGAATTCAAAGAATCCAAAGTAAAACAAGTCTCAGGCCCTCCTTCTAGTGCCAAAAATGTTGAAGCCTCGAAAATCACTGCAACAACATTGCGGGATAACCACCCGGTCCGAACCTTAATACAACTCCTTTTCTGTTTATGATAGTGGCTCCGACTGGTTTAACTAGGTCCAGTTACCTTTTCCCTATCGCTATTGGTTTATGATGTATCTTTAACTACTAATAGACATGGATATCAGATCATTTCTTCTTGCTGATCGGGCAAGAGAATGACCCTTAAGCTAATTTGGGTTTAGCCAAACCACAATTAATATTTTTCCTCTTTGAGAAGAGGAATTAAAAGAATATAGAACTTAATCTACATGCAAACTTATTCTATGATGCAAGCAAAAGAAACTAATCTAAATCCTATCTCAATTAGGTAGATATAGATCTAGCCCAACTAAGAGAAAGATAATTAAATGATGAGAATTTAAATATGTCTGGCTTTTGATTAATGTCAAATTAATGAAGAAATTCAATTAACTCACATTTGTGAGTACCAAAACACATTCTATTGAGACCATTTAACTGAAACAATAAATCAACAACACTCGAAATAAATTCACAAAATTGATATCGATTGTCAAATCAGTGAAGCTAATAATTAAACAATAATATGTGGAAGAAATTTGCAACACATTACTATTTAATAAATTAGTTTTATAAGACATATTTCTGAGTAAATAATTACTTAGAAATTAGAGTTTAATTCATAAGAGCAGAAATACATAACAATATTGAGACAAGTTATCCATATCAGCAGAAATACATAAACACGAATAAAATGAAACACCAATTTTATTAACATAAAAATGAAACTAGTATTTGATACAGAAATGCCAAAAATACCAGTTAATTGAATCCGCTTCTCTGATCCTGGTCTCTAATAGTCCTTTACGTTACTTGAATTTGTTCTTTCAAAACTAGAGCTGTAGAAATGCAAACTCTGCCCATCATACATAATTCAAGATATAAAGAAAAAACCCCCAATAATGTTTAGATCTGAAATTTTCTCTCCTCCCCATCTACAACTCTAAATTACTATTACAGAAATGCTTTTAGAAGTCTAGAATTGTAGAGGATAGTAGCCTCTTTTTATATTTTTCAATCTACAATTTATAATATTTCCAAAGGTATTTTGAGAGGAGAGTTTGTTGAAGAAAAATCTGCCCAATCCAATTTTATTTGCTCAAAAATTCCAATATTTAATTGCTGGAGCCTTCTCATTGATTGAGATATTTTTCTCCATATCCCTTCTATTGTTTTTTCTGCAAAAAGAAATTAAAATGAATTAAGATGCAACAATAAAATCAAAATATTATTTCTGGCATTAAAACAAATCCAATCAAATTCTATTTAAATTAAAAAAAAAGGAAGTTTGAGCTTTTTATTGATGCTCATAACAATTTTAATTAACCAAGGATATTATTTATGTATGAATATGCAATTAGAAGATGCTTGAGCAAATGAAAATGAAGAAAACAAAACTCAGAAAATTGATTTTGTTTTATAAATTCAAAGCTTGATCTTCTGTCTAATTTTTGACCCAATAAATGAACAAATTTGTTAGCGGAACCTCCTTAGAAATGTTATCTTTGATTTTCTCTTTCCAATGAGCTATCCTGGGCCTCATTTGGCCAAGTAAAACTCAATTTATGAGCCTCCAAAGTTGATAAGTCAAATCTGACATAAATCTAGAAACTTTGTTGCTAGGCTAAAAATCAGAATTTTAATTAAAAATTTAATCCTAGATTAGACTCTAATTATCTAATAATTAATCCTAATTTATTTGTTAATTATAAACTAAACTAATTATTTAAATTAATATTTATTTATTTTTTATAAATAAGACTAATTCTATTATGTATAAGAGATATTGTTACAAAATTGCCACAGTGTCATCCATGTGAGCCTGAGCACTGGGCTTGATAAACATCCTGAACAGAAAGAGTCCAGACTGCCCAAGATGGGAAACCAGTCTTGTAAAGATAAGTTTGGGCGCCCTTGGAAGGGAAACCGGCCTACAATTTAAACATGAGTACTTAACAAAGAGAAATAAACTAAGATTAGCAAGCAGCTTTTCCAGCTGCGCCTTGAGACAAAGAGACAAAAAAGTCCTGCAGTAGTTGAGCAAAAAAATCAAAAGGAGCTGTGTGCTGAGATTATTACTGATCATGCGTTGGAGATTGAGGTTCTTCCACCACTCTGCAAGCAAAATCATCTGCCCAGTCATTCGGGTCGTCTTGGAGAGCGCCACCTAAGTCTGTGTCTTCATCCATCACCCGCGGTACGTCCTCTGCATGGTGGGTTGTGCCTGCAGATGGAGCCGAGCATCTGGGTGGGCTTGAGGCAGGAGGGGGCAGAGGGGAGGCTTCATGGGGTGGAATGGGCAAAGGAGCCTCTTCTTTAAGCGTAACAGTGATGTAGGCAGTGACAACAGGATGATCATGAGAACACTCGAAGTGGAGCTCAGCACGCTAAGAAGTAAGGCAGGTGGGAGGGCGGTCAGGTCTATGGGAAGCAGAGGGAAATGCAGCAGTGTGAGGGTCAGCAGAAGGGGGAGGAATTGGCTGAGCCAAAGGAACTGAAGCACCATGACACCTACAACCTCTATCATGAATTATCCCCTAAGATCAAACTTGAGTTTCTTCAGCAGAAGAAGACCCAGAAACGGAGCTGGAGAGGGGTCGATGATGTGATGCCCATCCTCGGTTGGAGCCGCGTCTACTCCGCATTCTATGACGAATGCGTGGCATGGTTGCAGAGGTGGGTAGAGGACAAGAATGGTGAAAGGGGAAGGCAGGAGGCCTAAAAACACCATAAGAGAAGATTCCGCGAGAGAGAGCAATCGTCTGAGCTCCAAGTGGGGAGACGTCACCATTGAAGACCACAGTTCATGTCCAGGGAGGATTGAATCGACAAAAGAGGCTTTGCGAAAAATGCACCCCAAGCCGCGGTTCAAAACAAGCTAGCAAATTGAAACGACGACCTGTAGAAGTGCAGGTGCAAGGTTCTGCATAAACTTGAGGGCATGCGCTATTTAAAGGAAGCCGAGGAGAAATGCTGCTTTCACTATGAGCCGAACCATCTGGAATGGACGCCATAACCAATTGAATACCCATGGCGGTGTGAAGGAATGTCTGCACTGGATTAATGACGCCGCGAGCTGGCTGTTTAATGAACGCATAAATGCCACCCCACACGAGCTTCTTCGGGAGGCACGCAGGGGTCGACATCCCATCATACCTGGCAGTCACCTGCATCTGGGCGATCCTTGTGCACCAGCATAGTGCAATTTTGTAGCATTTCACTTTCATGGATAATATTGAGGGGGCCATGAATGAGTGTATTGGTACTATCTGCTCCAAAATTGGCCAAGAGATCTGAAAATTTGTTGCTTTCTCGTTTAACATGAGTAAATGAGATTGCCCTGTTGTTTTTTAACCATTTGATTATCTGATCAATCCTAGCAGCCAACCGCCAACTGTTTGCTACCTTTGCTGTGTTGGTACCCCAGAGGATCTGATTGACCATATTAATGAGTATCTGAGAATCTCCTTCTATGATGATGGGAAAGAATTTGTATTGATGAATGAGGCTGAGCCCTTGCCAGAGCCCTTCTAACTCAACCGAGTTATTGGTATCCCACCCAATTGATCCATAGTAAATGACTTGCGTTTCTCCTTCAGAGTCTCTAAAAATGCCTCCATAGCCAGCTTGCCCAGGGTTTCCTCTATAAGCTCCATCGAAATTTAATTTGAACATCCCGGGAGGGGGAGGAGACCATTTTAGGGGAGTTTCAGGGGCCGACCTATTTCTAAGGGTTGTTATTGGCTCAATGTTGAGATTCCAGTTCTGCCAGATGGCGATTTCTTTAGGCTACTTGGGAAAGTTGTCTTCTTGCCAGGAGTGGAGAGAAAGGGATTCCTGAAGATTATGGCAAATGATGTCCCAAATGGAATCCAGAGATGAGGATTGATTTTTGAAGATGCGTTTGTTTCGTTCTTTCCACAGAGACCATAAAAGAATTCCAGGAAGGAGCTGCCAAAGGGAGTTGAGGAGGGAGGAATTGTAAGGACGTTTAGGCCAGTGCCGAAGAATGTTGGTTATATCTCCAGAGGGTTTATTTCACTGGCAATGAAAGCTGATTTTATCCCATAAAGTATTGGCAAGAGAGCAAGTCATCATGAGATGCTGAATATCTTCATTGCTTTGATTACAATTGGGACATTTGGATGGTCCTATGAAGCCTCTTTTGATTAAATTATCCCAGGTGAGGATTCGTTTGTGACTAAGGATCCATAATAAAGTAGAGATATTTGGCCATATGGTTGGGGCCCATATCAATTGCCAAAGAGGATCACGAGGAAGGGGCAAGGGGTGCATTAGAGAATAAGCTTCCTTCGTAGAGAACATACCTTTCGTTGTATATCCCCATCTGAGAATGTCAGGGTTCTCCGAATACCTAATTTTCCTTCTTTGAAGCTCGAGACTAAGGTCTTCCCATTCACGAGCTTGAGCTTGAGGAGCTATGAGGGATGTGGACTTCCATTGTCTGAACCCGTTGCAGTGTGAAGGCAGCCAGAATTGACAAATCTTGTCTTCCATTGTCGCATTGTCATTGCCAAGATTGGTGTGAGAGAAGGTCTCAAGAAGCCGTGGATTTTGTTGCCACGCATCTGTCCAAAACCTAGTAGAGTTGCCATTGTAGATCTCCCAAAAACTGTGTTGCTAAATGAGCAAATAGTGCTGCTTTTCTGCATTCCATACCAGAGAACCTGTGCTTTCAGGTGATAGCCTTATTAAATCTTCAAGAGATCTATTATTGGCATATTTTGCTGTCCACAATTTAGCCCAAGGCATATGTGGATTTGAAATCCACTTCCACCATATGTGTGCTCCCATGACTTCATTGCTGTGTATAGGGTTTCTGAGAGCAGGACCTCTTTCTTCCTTAGGTGTGCAGACTGTGTTCCAATTAACCAAGGTCCATTTTCTATTCAGACCAGAAGATCCCTAGAGGAAGTTCCTTTGCAGGGATTTAATCTGTTTAAGGACCCATTTTGGGGCGGCTAGCACAGAAAAGAGATATAGAGGCATGGATTGCAGCATAGCTTTGATGAGAGTGAGTCTGCTGGCCATGTTGAGGGCTCTAAAGGTCCAAGAGGATAGCCGGGATTCAAGTTTATCAAGGAGAAGGTTCTAGGAAGCGTTCTTGATATCAGAATCAATAAGAGGGGCACCTAGGTATTTTTCTGGGAGAGAAGCAATGGTGAAGCCCAGGATACGGGCAATATTGGCTTGAGTCAAGGGAGGCATGTTGAAGAAGAAAATTTGAGATTTGGAGTCATTAATGAAGAGACCAGAGGCTGTTGAGAAAAGGTTTAAAATGGCTTTTAAAGAGCAAGCTTCTTGGACATAAGGATGGTCTAAGAGAATATTATCATCCACGAATTGCTGGTGGGTGGTGGCAGGGGCTCCATGAAGGGAGATTCCTTTCAAAAGATGGGTATTGACTCCATTGTGAATTAATTTTCCAAGAGGAAAGGGGAGAGAGGGTCTCCTTGTCTAATACCTCTACAGGGAGAGAAAGGGGGAGAGGGGATCCCATTAACGAGGACGGAGAAAAATATGGAAGAAATTAGGTTCATTATCCATCTTATCCACATTTGGTCGAAGCCAAAAGCGCTGAGAATCTGCTGAATGTAGTTCCAATTCAATCTATCAAATGCCTTAGAGAGATCGATTTTGAGGAGCATACCTGGCTTCTTGCAATTTTTTAAGGAGTGTATGATCTCATGAGTTAAAATTATGCCATCCAATATTTGTCGACCTTCCACATAGCTAGTCTGCTCAGGCGAGATGAGAAGCGGCAGGAGAGGTTTAAGCCTGTCGGCTACAACTTTGGAGATGACCTTGTAAATCACATTGCAAAGAGCAATGGGCCTGAATTTTTCTGGCTTGCTTGGTTGTTCCTCCTTTGGAATCAACACGATGAAGGTAGCATTGAGAGAGGGTAGGAGCCAATGCATGGTTCTAGATTCCTCAGTGAGCTGCCAGACTTCATGTTTGATGAGATGCCATAAGTGATGAAAAAAGTTTGAGGTAAAACCATCTGGGCCCGGTACCTTGCCATCCTTAAACTGAGCCATAGTGAAATCTACTTCCTGGAGTGAGACTGGGTGCAATAGCATTCTATTATGCTCATCAGTGATCGATTTAGGGATCAGCTGCATGATTTGGTCTATAGCCTACTGTCTATTGACCAGAGGCTCTTGTTGGATGCCTTTGAAGTAATCCAAGAGCTCCTTTTCCATTTCTTCATCCCTCTCCATTCGTTCCCCTTGTTGATTGGTGATATGGCTGATTCGATTTTGCATTCTTCTTTGAATAGTAGAGTTATGAAAGAATTTGGTATTTCTTTCTCCCTCCTTCAGCCAACGTATTCTTGATTTCTACCTCTAGAGGATTTCCTCTTGTTTGTATATGTCTTCCAGCTGCTTCTGTAGATCTTGTTCCTTAGCGGCAAGAATTTCTAATCTTCCTTTATTGATTATTTCCTGTTGTACTTCAGCCATTTTTTGCTCAAGGATCTTTTTCTCCTGAAATATGTTTCCAAAGACTGTCTGATTCCAGTTTTTGATGTGCATTTTGAGGTATTTGAGTTTCTGTTGAAATTGATACATTTTAGAACCTTTTGGTGGGGCATAACTTTTCCACACAACATATACCATTTCCTTGAAGGTTGGATGCGTAAGCCAAAAAGCTTCAAATTTAAAAGGGCGCTTTAGTTGTGATCCTATATCTTGCCATTGAAGGAGAATAGGCCAATGGTCTGATCCAGCTAAAGGAAGTATTGAGGCTGTGATGTCTCCTCCTACATGCATGGCGTTATCCGAAATGAGGAATCTATCTAGTTTTGATGCAATATGCTGGCTTCCCGCTCTTCTATTGTTCCAGGTGAAAATGCCATTAGAAAAAGGAATGTATATAAGCCAATTGGAGTTGATGAATTTTTTGAAAGAGGAACATTCCGGGTCTAGTCTTGGCCGTCCACCAGATTTTTCCTCCATTCTGGTGATCATACTGAAGTCTCCTGCAATGATCCACAGGGGATGTGTTCTATTGGAGTTTAAAAGTTCCAAAGTATTTAAAAGCTCCATTTTACTGACCTGATCCTAAGGAAAATAGATGTTGGAGAGATGTCCATGTATGTTAGTCCCAATAGGATGGAAAGTTGCTTGAATAAGGTTGTGCGCTGCATGGAAGTCTGCTAACATTATAGTTTGAGTGTCCCAGGCAACTACTAGTCCTCCTGAGAAGCCTGAAGAATCCACTGCCACCGAGCTGCTGCTGGGCCAAGATTTTGATAAGATTGAGCCTAGCGTTTCACTGTTGCATTTTTTTTCTTGCAGAAAGAGGATTTGAGGCTTTTCTTTCTGAATCATGTTCTTAATCATCCTGTACTTTCCAGGGCTATTGAGCCCTCTCACATTCCATGAGACGAGATTCATGGGGAACTTTCTGCGAGCGGTTTAAAGAACCGTGTTAACTTGGGATAACGCCTTGAATCCACCAATATCTCTCCCAGAGTGATGGTGCATTTCCAATATGGTTTTCAACCTCGCTTCTTGGTTTCTTTAATAACTTTCAAGCTGTCCCAATGGCTCCCTGGCTGAATGCCTAATTTCTTTTGCTACTGAACCTTAGATATGGATACTTCAAGTGATTCAATCTATCTGGGATTTATTTTATCAAATTTTTTTCATCTACAAGCGTCTTCTAGTCCCAATAGATCCAATTCTCCAAGATCAAAGCCTTCTGAGTCTTCATCCATAAGGGTGAGTTGACTATTTTTCGGAGCTTCCTTATTGGCATGGCTAGAGCTAGATTGCAGCCCATCCAGATCCATGCGGTTAGGGTTCCAAGACACTTTCTTTTTTGTTGAAGGAGGGTCAGATCCTAAGGGAGTATCAGCTTGCGCTTCTGGTTGGGTAGAAGCAGGGGTTTGAGGGTTGGGCCGATTCAAAGGGTTGGTGGAAGGGGCGGAGGGATGGAGGGAGGGATGGATGGATTCATTATGAGGGTTAGACTGAGCAAGGATGGCAAAGCTATTGCTAGTGGAGGGGGTATTGGCAAGAGAACTAGGTTTTTTCACATAGGACGAGGATTTCTTGGAGTTTCTCCTTCGAGTGGGAACTTTGGTAAAGCCATCTGCTTCCGTATTGTCTTCAGCTCCTTTATTTTGAGATTGAGAGTTAAGGGGGAAATCTCTAAATAGATGTCCATGGGCATGGCACATCCTGCAGTGAAATGGAACATGTTCGTAGTCAAGAGGTTGTATCCATTCAAAATCATCATGAAACAAACTTACCGCGTCTGGTAGAGCTTTATCCAGATGCATGTAGACACATATTTTTGCATAGGAGGTATCTTCGAAGCTTGGTCTCTTCAGCTATCTTTATGAACTCTCCTAACCCTCTTCCAATCTCCTGAAGTGACTCCTCATCCCAGTATTCAAGAGGTAGAGAGTATAGATGAATCCATACATGCGCCGAATTGAAATTTTCCTTATCTGGGTTGAATCTTTCGACCAAGTTTCTGAGATATAACCCTGCCGAATTGAAAAAGTATGGCCCTCCATCTATTACCTTATTTATGTCCTCGATGCAGTTAAAAATGGCTGTGAAGAAGCCTTTCGGACCTAGCTGTAGAGTAACATGCCCTTTGGGCTTCCATTTGGAAGAAATCCAACCCTGTAACACTTTTTCTGTTGGCCAAAAGCCAATAAATTTTCCAATGAGAGCGTGATCTCTCATATACTGGATTCTGACGTTTATGCGGTGACTTGGCAAGTCGATTTTGGGTCTATCTGGAGCTATGGGCTTACATGTGGAAGAAGTAACAGGCTGCGCATCCGTTTGTTTCTCAGAGGTCGGTGTCTGAGATGCATTAGCCTCCAGCGTTTCTCCTGTTTCTGTTTCACTTTGATTGGGTGTCCCATCGAGTCCTTTGTCCATTTCAGGGGGAGGCTTACTGCCTCCCCCCATTTCCGTCACCATGCTTGTTTGCAGAGCCTCTCCTCGTAGCGTGACAGGCACCAACACAACACAACAGGTTGCAGGGGTGGCTAGGGTTTCGGCCAAGAGAGATAAACCCTAGCAGAGCGCGAGTTCATTCTGAAAAATGCCATTAATTATTTAAATTAATATTAATCTAACTAACTAATATAATTAATTAAACAAGTTAATCTAATTAATAGTTAATTATATTTTAATTAAATTTAATTAGATTGTACATATTAATTAATTTAACTAATTTAAAATTAATTTAAATTTTAAATCTATTATTAAATTAAAACTAACCTAACATTAAACTAATATAAAACTGAAATAACACTAGCATTAAACTAATATAAAACTAAACTAATCTAACACTCCCTTACGATAAACTAACATTACACTAACCTAAAACTAAAACTATTTACTTTACCACTTCACTCATACGAATGAGTTTAAAAAAAAAAGAAAAACAAATGAAAACAAATGACTTATGATTCATTGTATCGGCATATCGGAGTTCAAAGGCCATCGGGGTTTTTAAAATTGTGGCATTTGAAAACTCCCGATGCAATGATGCGATGTAAAAAACTTTTTTATTTTTATTTTTTATATTAAATTTTAATTTAATTTAATTAATTATGTTTAATATAATAATTAATTTAATTAATTTAAAATTGAATATTAAATATTAATTTTTTGTTTTCTGGTTTTATTTTAATGATGTTAAGTTATGAATTTTTCTAAGAGATGATTTTCCTAAATAAGCTACAGCCACTTTGATAATTTGAGTTTTCGAGATTAGTCATTTATTGGAAAATTGGAAAATTGGAATAAATGACTGAAATCTCGATGCTTTATGATTTGATTGTATAAATAAAAATGAAAAATGTTAGTAATAACTAACTAGGGGTTAATATTTAAACTAAATTCATTATTGAACTAATTTAATTAAAAAAATGGAATATTGTACATTTTACGTATTTTTTTAACTGAGGCAACATAATTGATTAGACTTCAAAGGAGTGCCATTTACAAACTAGTTGACCAAATGAGGTGAAACAAGCATCAATGAAAAGCTTATAAAAAATCGATTTCAACCAAGTAATCAAAACAAAAATCTAAAGAAGATGAAAAATCAATAAAATCATGAGGTAATTAACTTAATAAAAATCTTAAAAGGCACTTAGCCAAAAATTTTATAGAAAGGGTCCCCATTATTTGAAGTGAACAAGTCAAAAATGAGGGGGTTGTGTTTTACCACAACAAAACCAAAACTGTTTATGCATGAAAGAAAGTATTTCAAACAAAAATTGGGCCTTTTCAACTGATTTTGTTAGTCCTTGAAGGAGGCTACTTTTACCAAATACTGGGCCTTGTGAAACTGTGCCTTTTCCATCTACTTATGATTGAAGGAGGTTTTTTAAACAACATTGTCTTCTCTAATTGTTACTGAAGGAGACTTCTTTAAACAAAATCTGTATTGCCCTCTATTTATGCATAAAGGAAACTATGACCACTGCTTATGATTTTGAAAGATGCCTTTCTTGAAAAACTAAACTTTGTGCCCTGTGTCTATTTAGCATTGAAGGAGGTAATGCAAATAGAATTTGTTTAGACCTTTAGTAACTTGTGTTTATCCTTCAAAGAAGACTTTTAAACAAACTAAGCACCCTCTGCTTATTTCTAAAGGAGGTCCTCTGCAAACCAGAATTGCGACCTATGTTTTTCAATGGATGGCTTTGGCCTTTTAAACAAACTATCAGTGTTATGATGAGTTTGTCCTTTAAAGAAGCTTTTTGTTTTTCATTGAAGGAGTATCTCTAGACTTCCTGTGTGGGAGTTTAATAGATCTTTGTTCACCACTGAAAGAAAACTACTTCACACAAAATCTAACCTCTGGTGAGTGCCCTCTGCTTACTGCTGAAAGAGGCATTTTAAAGCTGGGTGTACCTTCTGTTTATCAAATGAAAAATACTGGTCACAAAAACTGTTTGGGCGCTCAGTTGATCTCCTTTCACCACTGAAGGAAACTTATTTCAAACAAAATATAGCCTGGTGTTTTCCCTTGAAGTTTTCAGCCCTCTATCAAAAATTTAAACTTTGTTTCTGTTTTTCAACGGAAGGTTTTAACCCTTTCAACAAAGTGTTGTGCCCTCTACTTATCTTTGAAGGAGGCTATCTTTAAACAAAACTTTGTGACCCTCTAAACCACTGTGAGGCCCCCTTTTTATCCTTGGAAGGAGGTACTTTTCAAACAAATTGTTTGAGGCCTTCTACTTATTACTGAAGGAAACATTTTTACACCAAGATCTAGGCTTTCTGTTGGTCATTGAAATATCACTTTTAAACCAAATGTTTGGCTTTCTACTCATCACTGATGGAGGTCTTTTAAACTTAACTCTAGCTTACCTTTTGTTCACTTTTCTTCCTTTCTCAGTGTCACTGCTTACATTTGTTTCTTTAGGGCTGCCACTTTCACTATCCCTGTTTTGTTGATGGTTTCCTCTTTCACTGTCTCTATGTGGGCTATCACTTTATAACCTCATCAAACATGTTTTTAAAGTCAAACAGGCCTTCTCCTTAGAAATCTCCTTTGTTGTGGTGAAAATTCAATATTGTGCAAAAAAAATCAATTTTCTGGCACTCTTGGAGGCTCCTTACACTCTTGCACACACGTGTGTCGTGCCCTTTTCCAGGCATATCGCGTCCTCTAGAAAATTACAATGGGAGTGCCTACAGGGGCATCGCGCCCTTTTGTAGGTGCATCGCGCCATTTTGCAGCAAGTTTTAGAAGCCTTCCCGGTGTCGGAATTGGGTCGGGGATGACTCGTTGGAAAGCTAAAGAAGTATTATTTCTAAATATGCTTGATTTTTTTCATTTGGTGTTCATTTGGTTGTTCAAAAATTGACTGTCCCAACACTGGTAAAAAATGGTGAATCCTGGTGCATAAATGCATAGTGCTGTTTGAAGGCTACTTTTGGATGCCTTCCTCAATTCCAAATTGAGCTCATGATAGCTCATTAGAAAGCTATGAAATATTGTTTCCAAATATAATTGATTTTTTTCATTTTGTGCCCATTTGGTTTTCCAAAGACTGACTACCCCAACACTGGTCAAAAACGGTGAATGTTGGTTCCAACTGTGCAGAAATTCTCTCGTGACACCTGTATTTTTTTAATTTCTCACAAACCATTATACCTGTGTAGAAACGGAAGGGGGTTTTTCTTCTTCAACATATGATGGACAAAAAGCTCTCTCACTTTTGTCAATTTCATCTCTTTTTGGTCAGAAACTCATTTTGAAACAAAACTGGCCCTGGGCATGACTCATGGCTTGTATTGTCTTTTTGCTTATTTTGAAGGAGGAATTTAAACAAAGTGTGTTATGCCCTGTGCTCATCCTTTGGAGGAGGCATTTTGGCTATGTTTTTACCCTCTTCTTATTATGAAGGAGGTCAAGCAAATGCAACCACTTAGGTCAGTCAAATCCACTATGTAGGCCCTCTACTTGTCATGAAGGAGGCCTTCAAATATGTGTTTTTCGCCATCTGCTCATGACTGAAGGAGGCACTATGAAACACAAAAAATTTTCTTTCATAAAGTACTGTGTCCTTCTTTGTTCATTTGAAAAGGGAATAATAAGAAAACTGTGATCTTTTACTTATCACTTATGAAGTCCTTCAAACAAACTATCCTATTCCCTTCTGAAACCTTCTCTATAATATATGTCTCTTTTGCACCATATCACTGTGTAACCTAGGAGAAAACAAGGTGATTTGCAAATGTTAAGTGCTCATTATATGTATTTCTGAGATAACTCCTTTTTCCTTGACTGTGTTTTCATAAGGTGTAGTGAACTTGTTTGTGACAGTATTTTAAAGTTTAGTTCATGATAAGGTATAAGAAGAAGATGTCCTTCTTACACCTTCATTCTGGTGGCTAAATTTCTTTGGAGCTCTTCTTGTCAAAGACTGTCTTCTTTCTTGAAACAGAGAAACTTGCAAGGCTAGGTCACCCTTCTGAGAACTTATGCAGCAATACTTTTGGAGTTAATCATGGAGTACTGATGATAAGCATCACTCAGTCCTTTGTATTAATTTGTCTTGATGAATGATTATTGTCTTCAGACACCTATTGGATTTGAAACCATGTAGACCCTCACTTACTACACTTCATTTGATTCATGATGGCAAACTACTTCAGCATGAGAGACCTGTTTGGATTTTTTTTTTTGCTCTCATTTGCACACTGTCATCATTGAATACATCCCTGCAGAGATGTACTTGGTAGATGATCTTTGATTTCCTGAGAACTTAGCAATGTGTCATAAAATCAGGTTTGAAATTTCCACTTTCTTTCATTCATGAAACTTTTAGAATCCTGCTCTTTCCCTGAAATGAATATTTCTAAGCTTTGCTAATAATGACAACAAGTAACCTGTTAGTGGTGTATGACCTAAGGCTAAATCAGTGTGTTTTTTTGCAGAATAAGAAATAATTTATGGCTGACTGGTACAAGAGATAGGCTTTTTGGCTTAGGATAACTTTGTCAAGGAAAATTTCCCCAAACACCACCACCTAGACCTATAGACCTTGTTACAGATTTTGAATATTCTTTAGTCATGATCAAGTTATCATAATGATTGAATGATCAGGGAGAGAGGGGCAGACCCTTTGTCAAATGATGGGCAATGGGATGCATGAAAACAAGGGAAAATTATAGCAGAGAAACAAAGCTATGATAGCTATAGATAGGGAGGCTTTGCTAAATTGTGATGGGTATGGAAACTAAATACCATTTCAATCATAGGCTGAAAAAAGGGGGAGGAAAGAAAAAATTTGTTTGAGGTGTTTTCTAGATGAGCAATTGAAAGTTTTAAGATTAGCTTCTAGAAAACTTAGCCAAGGAATCTAGTCATCAAAAACAGGCAAAAATACTGATGACTAACAGTGGCTCCATTTGGGGAGGGTAGCTCCTTTTCAGAAGGTGTCCAGAACTACAGATCTTGGGCTTGTGAAGACCAATGCCTCATCCATTGGTGCAAATTCTTCTTTTGCTTGATGTTATTCTTGAAAATTATGCTTTTCTAAAAAAAATTATATCATGATTAGCATCAACCTCATCTGTACCTACCCAACTATATTTCCTAGCATTTTTTCTTCTTTGGGTGCACTTGGATTGGCAAACCCTTGACATGATATTTTGAAAGGGAAAACACTATCTACTTCTACACTTATATCCTCCAAGAGTTCAGATTAAACTGATGAACTCCTTTGATTCTCTACCTATGCTAGATCAACTGTCAAGATTAAGTTGTTTGACAGGATTTCATTCACTAGACTAAAACATGAAATTGAAAAATGATCAAATCAGGATTAGAAAATATGATTTGTCATGCGTTTGTGGCATAAAAGAAAAGCTGCACACAAATGTTATTTTCACACAAAATGAGATTTAGAAAAATTAGGGCTAGGATACACATTTTTTTTTTCATCCCTGTTTTCCTCTTTGGTTTTGTTTTGAGCGTGTGGAACCAACATCTTTGTTTCCTAATCTAATTTCTTTGATAAGTCAAGCTTGCATATTTTGACTATCATCCTTTTTTCACTAATTTATCAGCAATCAACTTAAAACATGCTCAATTATGATTAGGCTAGATAACTGAACAAGACATGTTTTGAGCACTAGTAGTGGCATTTAGACTTGCGCACTTTCAGCATGACTATTTTTTCGGGTATGGGGCTTTACCACTGCTTTTAGAAACTTCCCTCTTTTTCTACTTTTCCTATTGTTTTTGTATTTTCTATCTCTACTTTTTCTTCAAACAATCTAGGACTAAAAAGATGCTCACAAGGCTGAGCTTAGTTTTCACATCTATCTATCTATCCTAATCTAACCTATACACAATATACATTCATTTAGTGAAATATCTCTTCCAACAAAGCCAATCAAGAAGATGATTCCATGAGGGATTTTGTTTTAGCTTTTTGAGAGTGGTGAAGAAATGAATAGGCCACTTCCACCTTACTTGTTTTCGAACAGTAGTGCCTAAATTTTTTCTCACACTTTGCAACAGACTGTTCTGGGAGGAACACACTACTCCTTCAGATTTCTCAAGGAAAACAACAAATGGATCTTGGAATAATACCTGATCTAGAGGATTTGAGACATAAGCTTCATCCAGGACAACTCCTTCTTCCACTTGGCTATGCTTGAGGCTCTTTTGGGAAAGAAACTCCTCCTCTTCCTCATGATCACCTGAACTGTCAGACTCATCATATATTGCAGTGTAGTCCTCTTGAAAAGCTGATGTGCTCTTATTGAGTGGGCTAGAATCTGTGTGAAGGTCATCATGTTGATGAGCAGGGATACTCTTTGGCAGTAAATCCTCTTGAGAAGGTGGTGCAAAAACTATCATGTGATTATCAACTTCTATGCCTTCATCTGCAATTTGTAATCCAAAGGGACTTGGTGACTGCTTATCTGGATCTAAGGAGGATTCAATGTCCAAAATGATTTCCTCAACCATTTTAGGAACAGGCTTCTCATTGACAACTTGCTCAAGAATTTCATCACCCTCCTCAACCTCATCATCAAAGTTGAAATACTGTTGATTTCCAATTATGCGAAAGTTATTTCTGATGGACTGAAGTGAAGTAGAGCAAAGAGTCAGAGACTCTTCACTTACTTCTAAACTCTCAAGGCTTTCCTCATTAGTGTCATAGGTGACCTATCTTAGTTGATTACTGCTTTCAATCTGATGATAGTGAACTTCATCCCACAAATCAACTATTGATGTCTCTGCAAGATTAGCTTCTGCTTGAATATCATAATCGTCAATATATTGATCAAACCTTGGAGAACCATTAATATAAGTAATGTCACCAGCCATACATATTGGACTATCAGATTGTTTCTCTTCAAATTGATTTACAAATCTATTTTTTGACTTATGGTATGCAAGATTAGCAGGAGAATATCAAAAAAAATTTGGTTATATGAAGTTTTAGAGGTTGTATGCATGTTTATGAGTTGATCTATCTCCTCTTCAGTTAAAAAGGGAGGCATTTTTATCTCTCTTTGGATATAACTACAATAATCCTCTATCTCGTGGGAAAGCTGATTTAGAGGATGAATGTCTTTTTGGGCCTTACCTAAGAGATATGATGAATCATCACTTGTGCCTTTAGAGATATCCTATGGGTTCTCTTTCATTTCTTGATTGGTTTCATCGTCAACCAACTCTTCTTGATGTTCGGGACAATAAGCATGGGATTCATGAGTTTCCTTTGATAGATTCTCAAGAGGCCAATTTGTTCGTATAATCTGAAATGACTCAAAGCACAAAGGTAGAGATCCTAAAGGTTTTGTTTTTTCTTCCATTTCATATTTAATTTCATTCTCAACCAACTCTTCTTGATGTTCGGGAAAATAATCATGGGATTCATGAGTTGCCTCTGATAGATTCTCAGGAGGCCAATTTTCTCGTATAATCTGAAATGACTCAAATCACAAAGGTAGAGATCCTAAAGGTTTTGTTTTTTCTTCCATTTTAGATTTAATTTCATTATCAACCAACTCTTCTTGATTTATGTGAGAGTTAACTTGAGCATGGGTTTCATGAATAGCTGCTAAGAGATCTTCAAGATGCAAATTTCCTTTTAAAATCTGGAATGAATTAAAGCATAAGGGTAGAGATCCTAAACTTTTTGTTTCTTCTTCCATTTTAGATTCTATGATTTCAAGATGGTTGATTGATTCTTTAGAGCACTCCTCTATGTTTTTATTTTCAACTTGCTCATTAGTTACATTTTGTTTGTTACTCTTGTCTTGTAATGGTTTAGTATGTTCTTCCTAAGGAAAAAGTGTAGGTTGGTTTGAATAAGCAACATTAACCTTATCTTTGTGTTTTTCTCTTTTCCTTTCAAGCAGATGCATCAGTTTGTTGAATGTATCTATCAACCTTTCCAACTTTGCCTCTCTGTCCATACTTGGATCAATCTTTGTTTACCAAAAAGGGTTACTGTGTCCTTTCAACCAGTTTAGAGTTCTCTACCAGTGGAGTCTTTTGGTCTATTGAGGGTTGTGGAATCGCCAGGTGGAAGATTTGAACTTTGATGTCCACCATCAGCATGATTGGGATTGCTCAATACATTCCCAAGAGATTTTATAAGGACTAGTGGAGTGATAGGCCTATTGGAGGCTAGTGGAGTCACTAGTTGGATGTTTTTAGTTGTTTTAAGGGTATATGTGTATGGTCCACCACCAATATTGACAAAAAACCAATCTAATGATGTTTTGGGGTTTTTCTGAGTTTCTTATATGTAGCCCTAGGGTTTGTGAGAGTGTCTTATAGCTGAGTCATCATTTTTCTAGAATGGTGAAACAACCAAATTCTACTCTTTTGACAATACTTTAGTCTTCTAAGTTTGACTGAGACTTTGAGATTTCCTAAGGGATACCCAGGATGTTTTGACTCAATGTCCCACCATGATCTCCATTATGTTAGAGAGCGGTGGGATGGATCAATATGATAGCATGCTCAGTTCGACAGGGATTTTCCGCGAGTCTTGAAAGATATTCAGATTAATATGAACTCAGAAAAGTCCCACCGTGATCACCATTATGTTAGAGAGCAGTGGGATGGATCAATAGGATAGCATGCTCAGTTTGACAGGGTTTTTCCGTGATTCTTGAAAGATATTCAGATTAATATGAACTCAGAAAAGTCCCACCGTGATCGCCATTATGTTAGTGTCCCGTAATTTGGAAGATTGGTAAACCAAATGACAGGGTAACATCAGACCAAGCTTTGGAGCCCTAGGACCTAGCCTTATTGGACTAAGAGAGGGATCTCTCTATTATGCAAAGGATGTAAACTTGTTTGCTTTTGTATATTTGATTTTTGGCTAGTTGTTAAGTGTGTTTTGGGTTTTTTGAGGGGAACTGATCAAGGAAAGTTAGATAAGGAGTTCATTAAATCAACTGGGCTAAGGGGTCAGATAAGTTCAAGACTATCTTAATTATGGACAAGGTATTACTGCAGGGCCGATTTAGTTGACGTAAAGAGATTCTTTGGGTGAAAGTGAAATGAGATGGATATTAAGTTTGTGAAAGACAAAGAGATTTTAAGCATTAATAGTTAAACAAGAAGAATTCATGAGTTAGTGATGACCATTAATCTCTATAAACGAAACTCAAACTGATAGATGCAGAAAATAAACAATCCAGTGATACATAGAAGTACAAGACCCTCTAACTTTGGGAAAATCACCTTCAGACTTTTGGAAAAAAAAATAAGATTAACAAACAACTCAATCTATAAAGAGGGAACTCCTAAACATCATATCTTGAGCTATTGGGAACTTTGAAATAAGACTGCAAAGCATGGACAAAGGGCAAGATCGAAACAAGACCTCTTTGACTTAACTAAAACAACCAATAATTCAGAGAGAGATTTTAGAAATGGAGTTTTGATTAGCTATGAGTAAGCAAGGCGTACCGTGAATCATACTAGATAGCATACATAATAACCATTAATGAAACAAGTAACAAGTTCTTAGTGAACCAAAGAGCAATTAAGAATTCTTTCACATGACCAAGAAAGATGAAAACATTTAAGCTGCAATGAATCAGGAAATTTGAGGTGCCTCCATGGGCATATCTCAAACTTATTCTTTACTGAACTACAGTAAGAAATAAGCATGAAAAAATGTATGAGAAACTAATAAAACATAAAAAATAAGAAACACAATACCATTCACCAAGCCATCAAATCCTACACACAATGCTCCTCCACCATCAAGCCAAGCAAGAGATCATCCACTTTATAAAACAAGTATTTCTTCAAAGCTCATAGTGCTATGTATTTTTCTCTATAACTCAAGTTTTTCCCTTCTGTTACAATGAATCTTGTGGATTATATAGGCCAAAGAGGAGGAAACCCACCTAGAGCAACTAAAAGGCCGTTGGCCAAAAAAAAATATCGTATTTTGTCCTTGAGGCTTTGCAAAGTCCAAGACACAAAATATCCTCTAAAAATATATTTTCAGACTAAAATAGCAAAAAGGAATCACCTTTTAGGCCTAACACAAGAGAAAAAATTGTCTAACGCACATTTGGACAGTCACCTTCAGAAAAATGCATTTCAGCAAAATTCTATAGGAGCGTAGCAGTAGAAAAAAGTCTGTCTTCAAGAGGACTTTTGAGGGACTTCCCGATGTCAAAACGAGGCCTGTAGGTAAAAATTGACTATTTTTTTCCCTTTTGAGGGATCAAAACATCTTCTTTTGATATGAAAATTTTCTGAGTATATTCCCTCCAATTTAATGCATCCAAAAACATAAATTTCATTAGCTGAGGATGGTCTAAGCAAAAATGGCAGTGCCCATGAATTTGTGCAATTAGGCCCAAAAATCCCAAAAAACAAGATCATGTCAAAAAATTCTCAATTTTGGTGAGAAAACCCCTTAAGGGTTTCTAGAAGCATGCTTGGAAGCTTGAGCCAAGATTCCAAGATGAGATATGTATTTTCCTCTTTTTCCCACTGGGCGTCTCCTTTGGGCAGTTCCGAGTTTGGGTCACTGTTTTGTGCTTGTTTGTCATCACTATGATTGCCTTCATCATGAGTGTTTTCTTCCTAAGTGTCCTCTTTAATTTGTTGCATATTACCACTGTCACTTTCTTCTAATGAGTGAAGGTTGTCTTTATTTTTTTCTCCGTTTTGAACCTCTTTGTGAATGCTACCCTCACTGTTAACCCCCCTATGAAATTCTTGACAAGCAAGTTGGGGCTATGTCATTTTGGAGACCTTCAAGGAATGAATCTCCCCTAAAGACACATCATCCTTGAAGTCTCTCTGTGCTTTGCCTTATACAAGTCCCCTCTGCTGATCCCCATCTAAAGCCTCACTGGTTATAAAATACTGCTCCTAAAAGACCAACATTGCCCCTCATACTCTTGCAAAACACCACTTTTTTACCTCTTTTCCCCTTTAACAACGTCCCTCTTTTCCCCTTTTTATTTTCCCTACTAACCCCCTAAATCCCCTCTAAAAATCCCACGCCTTTTGTTTTCCCAAATTCCCACCTTTGCCCCCAATTGTTACCCTCCCTAGGCCTTGAAATGTATTAAAACGGGTTAAAAACCCACTTTCCGACCATATTATAGGCCTAGCCCCTCCCCGCTAGCCCCCTTATAACCACTTCCCCCACATGTCCATGCGCTAAGACCGAGCGGACAAGTCTTGAGCGCTAATCACATCGGAGGATCGGGTCGAAGCGTTAAAATCCTTTGTACACATCATAAAAGTTTTGATGCAATTGTTTAATAAACAAGTCCCGCGATGTGATCAAAGCCGTTGATCTACCCTAAAGATCCAACGGTGGGCCGCTAATCGCAAGATATTCATTCGCAACCCTTACGTTTTCCCCTCCGATCGGTCCATTGCAAAAACTTGCGATGCAATTGATCACACCCTATCTTCTGATCCCCCGATCCGCTTCTCTACCGTCGATCTTCCCATCGGATTGAACGGTCCAGCACCAATCGCACCCTCCGCCCGATCGCTAATCGCAAGTCCTAACTCCCGATCCCCGATCGCACCCTCCCTCCGATTAAACATGAACCATTGATCTGATCCCTAGATCCAATGGCCAGTGCTCAATCGAAAACCCCTTTCCGATCGCAATCGCAAACTCCAGTAGTGCCACCCCGATTGAAATCTCCCGATTTAATCCCGTCCGTCTATTTGATACATGATCCGACGGTCATCGCTTCTTCTGCCCAATCGCAATCGGAAATTTCAATGTGTGTCACTTATGTCCCCCTCTGATTGTGATTTCCCGATTCAATCACAGCCGTCCGTTGAAATGAAGATCTAATGGTTCAAAAGGAATCATCCTCCACCTCCGGCTGGGTCCCACCTCATCGCATTTCATTGCATTCTAGTCGCATTTCTTTGTATTTTGTTCAAAGGTCAAGGTTTAAGACTTTACACCAAAGTCTTATATTTCATAGTTGTTCCACCCGCTTCATATATCATTCCGTTGCTCGATCTCTACCGTTGATCTTCGTCTCCAAGCCAGGATCTAACGGTCTGCGCTGCATATCACCACCAAATCCTATTGTTCACGCATTTCACCACTCCACTGCATTTTCATCGTTCTTTCACATAATATCATTGTTTCCACCGCCACCACACCACCACATGTTTTTCCCTCAGCTTCATCCATCCTCTCATATGCATTGATTTTTTGAGTCCAGTTGCATGTTCTACAGGGTATAGAAGTAAAGGGCCGCCATGATTGCACAGTCTTCATTACAACAGAAAATTTTTGCAGATAAAGGTACAAGTAAAGCCATAGAGAGTTTACTGCACAGGAAACCAAGTCATCAGGATGGCCACATCGGCAGAGACATTCCTCTCCATGGAAGGACAGAGCGCCCATACTATTTTTACTCCATGCCATGCTCTAGTGGAGAGATTTCCACCCAGAACACAGCCCAAGCTACCAGAGCATGTTTTTAATGCGGTATGGCAGAACCATTCCATTTTTATTACCATTTTTTTCATCCACCCACAGTACCACAGAGTATTACTGCAGCCAGAGTACATCAGAACCATGTCAAAGTAAATGAGAGCTGAAGAAGATCACTCCTTCATTCCAAAGAGGTACCGGGAAGAGATGCAGAGATTTAAAACAGAATGGGCTTCGGCCCGCTCCTTCTTTTTGTGTTTTAATGCTTCATTTAGTGTTCCACCTACCTCCTCGGCCCATCTTCTGCTATAAAACTCAGGAAGAAATTGTTGTAAAGGTTGTTGATGAGATATCAGAGAAATGCAAGTAACCTCCTCTTGAGACAAGTTCTCTATGTAATATTGTAAGATAGGCTGAGATTCGATGTATTCAGGGTGAATGTTCAAGCTGTGGGCAATGTTGTACTTGATTGGTGTTGTTTTTAATATGACAAGCACATTTCTTTGGATCCCGATCTAACGCAGCTGGTGATGTTTTCCTTTCTCTGTATTTGTGATTGACTTGCTTTCATTTCATTACATTTCTACTGGCTTGCATCAGAAGTTTAACATAGGATTCACCCTTGTTAGGTGCCCTATGTTTCCTGCTCTCCTTGCCTTCAATGTTTTTTGCTTATATGTGTATCTGAATATTGATTTCAATTGATTTAACCAGTGTAGTGGATGTTATTTCCTGCTCTCTGATGTATGGATTGATGAAATCTATGTTTAGATGTTCGTGTTAGGAATTAGCTGGAAGATTTGGGAACACTGGGGATTAGAGTTAGCCCTGTCCACTAGGATCCTTGTGCGACCAATTTGCCTTTCTAAGATCCCTTGTTTTGCCTCTGATTTTGTCCAAGTAGGTCTGGAGTTAAATGACCTCTGACCTGATCTATAGATAGAATTAGATGGTTCTCCTCCTTTCATCTTTAGTCCTTAATGTCCCATTTCACCAATCACCCTTTAAGATCCAAATGCTCTAGATGACTATCCCAACTGAAATCTTGCACATTGAACACAAGTAAATCCTTTCTTGACTCCATTTCCCAATGGCCTTGATGTTCTCTGAGTTATCTACCTTTACCTAATCTCCTCTTTGCTTACCCTTGTCTCATGCTGGACTCTTCTTTCCTGATTCCCAGCAACCAAACTCAATATAAACAAACAAACAAACCCTGTACTTCATAACTAGCCTAAAATCATAACTTAGAGCTTCAAAGACATACACTTTGACTAATATAGAGAGATCCCTCTCTGAACCCAGGAGGGCTAGATCCTGAGGTTCCAAAGTGGTTCTATGTTGTCTCATCTTTTGGTATTGCCAACCTTGCCAAAACATGGGAACCCCAACACTCACTATGATTGTCTTCCATTTCCTCCTTAGGACTATCACTTTCTTCATCTTTAAAGTAGGCCCTTTAAACAAAACCTTTTTAGGGCCCTCTCCTTATTAAATGAAGGAGGCCCTTTTAAAATTTTAGGTCCTATCTCTGTCAATCAAATGTAGGAGGCATTTTAACAAATGTTCTTAGGCTTCTTTGCTGGTCATGAAGGAGGACCTTGTCTCTGTCAATCAACTGAAAAATTTACTTTAGAACCAAAACTGTTTATGCATGAAAGAAAGTATTTCAAACAAAAAATGGGCCTTTTCAACTAATTTTGTTAATCATTGAAGGAGGATAATTTTACCAAATACTGGGTCTTGTGAGACTGTGCCTTTTCCATCTTCTTATGATTGAAGGAGGTTTTTTAAACAACATTGTATTCTCTAATTGTTACTGAAGGAGACTTATTTAAACACAATCTATGTTGCCCTCTATTTATGCATAAAGGAAACTGAGACCATTGCTTATGATTTTGAAAGATGCCTTTCTTGAAAAACTAAACTTTGTGCCCTGTGTCTATTAAGCACTGAAGGAGGTAATGCAAATAGAATTTGTTTAGACCTTTAGTAACTTGTGTTTATCCTTCAAAGAAGCCTTTTAAACAAACTGAGCACCCTCTGCTTATTTTTGAAGGAGGTCCTCTGCAAACCAGAATTATGACCTATGTTTTTCAATGGATGGCTTTGGCCTTTTAAACAAACTATCAATGTTATGATGAGTTTGTCCTTTAAAAAGGATTTTTGTTTTTCATTGAAGGAGTATCTCTAGAATTCCTATGTGGGAGTTTAATAGATCTCTGTTCACCACTGAAAACAAACTATTTCACACAAAATCTAACCTCTGGTGAGTGCCCTCTACTTACTGCTGAAAGAGGCATTTTAATGCTGGGTGTACCTTCTGTTTATCAAATGAAAAAGATGGTCACAAAAACTATTTGGGCGCTTAGTTGATCTCCTTTCACCACTGAAGGAAACTTATTTCAAAAAAAATATAGCTTGGTGTTTTCCCTTGAAGTTTTCAGGCCTCTATTAAAAATTTAAACTCTGTTTCTGCCTTTCAATGGAAGGTTTTAACCCTTTCAACAAAGTGTTGTGTCCTCTACTTATCTTTGAAGGAGGATATCTTTAAACAAAACTTTGTGACCTTCTAAATCACTGTGAGGCCCCCTTTTTATCCTTGGAAGGAGGTACTTTGCAAACAAATTGTTTGAGGCCTTCTACTTATTACTGAAGGAAACATTTTTACACCAATATCTAGGCTTTGTGTTGGTCATTGAAATAGAACTTTTAAACCAAATGTTTGGCTTTCTACTCATCACTGATGGAGGTCTTTTAAACTTAACTCTAGCTTACCTTTTTTTCACTTTTCTTCCTTTTTCAATGTCACTGTTTACATTTGTTTCTTTAGGGCTGTCACTTTTACTATCCCTATTTTGTTGATGGTTTCCTCTTTCACTATCTCTATGTGGGCTATCACTTTATAACCTCATCAAACATGTTTTTAAAGTCAAACAGGCCTTCTCCTTAGAAATCTCCTTTGCTGTGGTGAAAATTCAATATTGTGAAAAAAAAATCAGTTTTTGGCACTCTTGGAGGCTCCCTATGCTCTTGCACATAGGTGGATCGCGCCCTTTTCCAGGCGCATCAGTCCTTTACAAAATTACACTGGGAGTGCCTACAGGTGCGTCGCGCCCTTTTCCAGGCACATCACGCCATTTTGTAGCAAGTTTTAGAAGCCTTCTCGGTGTTGGAATTGGGCCCCGGATGGCTCGTTGGAAAGCTAGAGAAGTCTACTTTCCAAATATGCTTGATTTTTTTCATTGGTTGTTCAAAAATTGATTGTCCCAACACTGTCCAAAAATGGTGAATCCTGGTGCAGAAATGCATAGTGCTATTTGCAGGCTACTTTTGGATGCCTTCCTAAATTCCAAATTGAGCTCATGAGAGCTCATTGGAAAGATATGGAAGTATAATTTCCAAATATACTTGATTTGTTTCATTTGGTGTTCATTTGGTTTTCAAAATACTGACTGTCCCAACACTGGTCAAAAATGGTGAATGTTGGTTCCAGCCATGCTAAAATTCTCCCATGACACCTGTATTTTTTAAATTTCTCATAAACCATTATACCTGTGTAGAAACGGAAGGAGGTTTTTCTTCTTGAACCTATGATGGAAAAAAACCTCTCTCACTTTTGTCAATTTCATCTCTTTTTGGTCATAAACTCATTTTGAAACAAAATTGGCCCTGGGCACGACTCATGGCTTGTATTGTCTTTTTTCTTATTTTGAAGGAGGACTTTAAACAAAGTGTTTTATTCCCTCTGCCCATCTTTTGGAGGAGGCATTTTGGTTATGCTTTGACCCTCTGCTTATTATGAAGGAGGTCAAGCAAATGCAACCACTTAGGTCAGTCAAATCCACTGTGTAGGCCCTCTACTTGTCATGAATGAGGCCTTCAAATGTGTGTTTTTTTCCATCTTCTCATGACTAAAGGAGGCACTATGAAATGAAAAAAGCATTATTTCATCAAGTATTGTGTCCTTTTTTCATCTGAAAAGGGCATAATAAGAAAATTGTGATCTTTTTCTTATCGCTTATGAAGTCCTTCAAACAAACTGTCCTCTTCCTTTATGAAACCTTGTCTTTAATATATGTCTCTTTTGCACCATATCACTATGTAACCTAGGAGAAAACAAGGTGATTTGCAAATGGTAAGTGCTCACTGTGCGTATTTCTGAGATAACTCCTTTTTCATTGACTGTGTTTTCATAAGGTGTAGTGAACTTGTTTGTGACAGTCTTTTAGAGTTTAGTTCATGATAAGTTATAATAAGCAGCTGTCCTTCTTACACCTTCATTCTGGTGCCTAAATTTCTTTGGAGATCTTCTTGTCAAAGACTATCTTCTTTCTTGAAACAGAGAAACTTGTAAGGCTAGGTCACCCTTCTGAGAAATTATGCAACAATACCTTTGGATTTAATCATGGAGTACTTATGATAAGCATCACTTAGTCCTTTTTATTCGTTTGTATTGATGAATGATCATTGTCTTCAAGCACCTATTGGATTTGAAACCATGTAGACCCTCACTTACTGCACTTCATCTGATTCATGATGACAAACTACTTCAGCATGAGAGACCTGTTTGGATTTGTTCTTTTTCTCTCATTTGCACATTGTCATCATTGAATACATCCCTGTAGAGATGTACTTGGTAGATGATCTTTGATTTCCTGAGAACTTAGCAATGTGACATAAAATCAGGCTTGAAATGTCCACTTTCTTTCATTCATGAAAATTTTAGAATCCTGCTCTTTCCCTGGAATGAATATTTATGAGATTTTCTAATAATGAAAACAAGTAACCTGTTAGTGGTGTATGACCTAAGGCTAAATCAGTGTGTTGTTTTGCAGAATAGGAAACAATTTATGGCTGACTTGTACTGGACACAGGCTTTTTGGCTTAAGATAACTTTGTTAAGGAAAATTTCCCTAAACACCACCACCTAGACCTACAGAAATTGTAACAGATTTTGAATATTTCCTTAGTTATGATCAGGTTATCATAATGATTGAATGATCAGGGAGAGAGAGGCAGACCCTTTGTCAAATGATGGGCAATGGGATGCATGAAAACAAGGGAAAATGATAGCAGAGAAACAAAGCTATAACAACTATAGACAGGGAGGCTTTGTTAAATTGTGATGGGTATGGAAATTGAAGACCATTTCAATCATAGGCTGAAAAAAGGGGGAGGAAAGAAAAAAATTGTTTGAGGTTTTTTCTAGATGAACAATTGAAAATTTTGAGATTAGCTTCTAAAAAACTCAGCCAAGGAATCTAGTCATCAAACATAGGCAAAAATACTGATGACTAACAGGTGGGCCGTAATTTTTCCCACATCATCGAAATGAGACAAAGGAACATAATGTTTGTGAATTAGGACCAACAGAGAATCAGAGGGAGGTTGGAAACTACAGAGGCCAACTTCTCTTGAACATATCGGCATCACGACACTGGATTTGGCAGAATTTTACATCAAGGGATCTGAGGTTATGGTGACGTGGCAAAGAGCAGATGAATGGTCAAAAGGGATTACCCAAACCTAATGAAGGAAAGCATATAACGAGATGATATGTCCCCAACCAGACACAAATGCAGACAAGTGCCAGTTTCAAGAGTGACATACTGCAAATATGACTACAATTTTGGTTCCATTTTCCCCCACCATTTCTGGTGAGTACCCCAATTATTTTTGAAAACAAGCTTGAAGGGGATAGCATGTGCTTGCGATGTAAGTTTTTCCTTCGGACAAATCCAACCTAGTACATTTTACGAGCCCTAGGAAGGAGGAACTCGAGTAACATCGTTACGATGAAATCCGATGTCATCAGTTTTTAATGAGTCTAACAAAGGAAGAACTCAACATATTTTCATATTTAGAGAGTTTGAAAATAAGGCAAAAAATAAAACTCGAACAATCCCTTTTCGTAAATATTCCCTTAGATCCTAAAAGGTAGAAAATTGTGTCTGAGAAAACCTCCTAGTCACGATAGGATAGGGTATTCCTTTTTCTTAAATAATCTATCCCAGCCCGAAAAAGGGGTAAATGTATACTGGGTAGATATCGCTTCACAGCCAATTTAACGAGCTCAAAACGACAAGCGACTTGGCAATATTTTCATTTTTAGAGAGTTAGAAAAGAGCTGAAAGTTGACTCCTCCTAGAGGAACGAGTGCTATAAAAGGTAGCTACTGGTTCTGGTGATGGTGGAACTATTCAGAACAAGTAAAGGTTAAGAGGTTGGCTAACAAGACCACTCATCGCAGCGGTTCCTCAGGAACGGGTAAAACAACCAAGTGAAGGCATATGATTGGCCAAGCAGATAGTGATGATGGAGTGAGAAAAGCAAGGCTTATCTGGAAAAAATAGGTTGATAAAATGGCAATCACAAGAGGTAAAATGGGAATGGTTTAATTTTTACACAAGCTTGAAATAAGGAAACTCTACTTGAAGTTGGTTTCATTTTTACACAAGCTTGAAACAAAGATAAACTATGCTTGAAACCGGTTTCATTTTTACACAAGCTTGAAACAGAAATAAACTATGCTTAAAAAAGTAAGCATGCCCCCAACATGGTGACTCAATTTGAGGTACATGCCCCCCAAGCTTTAGTCCATATGAATGACAGATGGAGTGAAGGTTCAAATTACGATATCAATAGAAAGACTCGACTGGGATTTTACGAGATCTGGCAAAGAATCGAATTGAACAAGAATGTGTTTAATTGTTTTAACGAGGTTGACACATTAAAAGAACTATCCTCGTGACCTAATTCATTTTTTAACGAGGTTGACATAGAAAACGAACCATCGTCATGACATCTTGTTTCATTTTTTAGGGATCTTTACACAAGGAAATGAACTATGCTCTGACCACTTTGTTTCATTTTTTAAGGAGCTTGACACAATAAAACGAACTCTACTCTGGAGACCCTGTTTCATTTTTTAAGGAGCTTGACACAAGAAAACAAACTCTGCTCCGACCAACTTGTTTCATTTTTTAAGGAGCTTGACATAAGAAAAATAACCTTGCTCCAAGGACCTTGTCATGTTGACGAATAAGAGGTCATAGATTCCAAGGGGTTCACCTCCGGTGGGAGAACAAGATCTTGAAAATTGAGACCCAATGCCCCCAGCACACTATGCACAATGGCAGTATCATTGATTGCGGGCATAGGATAGGTAGCCACATAATTAACCTATGGCGGGGAGTATACAACCGACCGAAGGGATGATGGTGGACCAGATGTCATGCTAGGACCAAAGAATGAAAGCTAATCAATGGTCACGATCCGACCTTTGTGTGGAAAATAAATCACACGAAAGAGGGAAGAGACAATTGCCCCCATGACATAGGTATAATCACACCCCAAGATTAAATTGATATCTAAGGGGCCTGGAATAGCCATCACATCTATATGGATGGTTTTCCCTCCCAAAGTAACAGGCAACTTCGAAAGGATCCCTAATGGTTAACTGGTTCCTCTGTTAAAAGCCAACAGATTCTGGGTAACAGGCATAGGCGGTGGAGAACCAAAAGCTTTCAAAGTAGTGGAAGACGGAATAATAGCAGACGTGCCTTCATCTATTATAGTGTTGGGTATGAAAAGATCAAAGGTTTGTACCATTATCTCTAAAGGAACATAAGAAGGAAGGCGGTATCCGGAAAATCAACTCCAATCAAAGGAAGTGACCAAACTACTTGGGGGGGATACCATCGAACTGAGATGGTTTTCCCCTGGTGTTATCGGAGCAAGAGGAGAATCCTCCGAGACATCCATCATGGGAGTAGGAGGAGTAGTTTCTTGGACTACAGGGATGGAAGAATATTTATCCAAGTCCGAAGAATCTGAAGAAATAAGAAGAACTTGGGGGGGATGAGGTCCAATCTCAACGAAAAAGACCTAATGGACCACATATGGGGTTAGATCAACTGATTCCTTGACCAATAATTGGTTGGTAACAGATTCCTAAATTTGAATTTTTGGGGGAGCGGGATCGAGCAAGGATGACGCTTGACCAATCGTGGAATAAACTAGCGAAGGACTCAAGGAAAGCTTCTGGTAACTATCCGGAAGGCAGGGTGCAGAAATAGTAGGGTTTTCCAACATTATTTTGGCTTCATCCATGTACGGACAAAGGTGAATGGGGTGATGCCCTTCACACAACTTACAGGGATTGGTAAGCTTGCCCCGTTTTTTACGAGTCTTACAAGAGATAGTCAAATATGTGCTAGTAATATGACTTCCAAAAGCCAAAGACAATGGAGGGCAACCGTCAGACCATGCTTCAAGTACCTTGGGAATACCAGGGTAGTCTCGAAGCAAATGGTTACCTTTGTAGAGCATGCAAGGGAATTTGAATTTTCGTGGGAGCATGGATGGTTCTGCAAGGGAAAGCTTCTTTGGCGAAATAGCTACAATATTAGCCTCTCGCTTATCTAACTTCTTCTTCTTTGTCTTCTTCTTCTTCTTCTCAGCAACCTCGTTACTAGAATATAGACTTTCACCAGGCGAAGTAGAAGAGGAGGATGAATAAATAGGCGAAGAAGGGGAGAGGTCCACCTTAGAAGCAACATGATGTTGTTCAGATGGAGGAGATGGATGTACCGTGGAAAAAACACTTAGGACCACCGAGGTTGAAAATAACCATACAGGTAAACCAACAGTTAACGCTGGAAGAGACACCGTTTCCATATAAGGAGAACCAACATTTCCAAAAGTAGGAAAAGGGCCAGGATTCCCTTTGGAAGGGATTCCTGGGTTAGTGAACTCCGGAATCATTGTTGTTAGAAACAAATTTCAAAATAACACCCTAGGGAAACTAACTTTAATGAGGAATATTTTATGGGTAGTTAATTTTTAATACATTGAAACAAAATTCTACAGTTTCATATTTTAAGAGTCAAGAAACCGGAAAAAGGTGACTCTATCACTTTCAGGTTGGAAACGAGCATGAAAGGACAAGTGCTCGATGATATTCTCAAATTTATTGAGTCAGTATAGATCAAAAATAACTACTCAGGTAGTCTAGGTAGAAGGGTGTACCAGGTTCTCGTGAACTGCCATATAAACCTTGGTTATAAAATGAAAGAGAAATCAACCAAGGACTTAACGTACGTGTAGGTAGTCTCCCTGAATGCTGTGTTCAGTGTATCACGGTTACAAGGTGACAGGCTTGGCTTCCTATGGATAAAAGGATTGCAACCTAGAGGGGTCTCCCTTTATATACTTGATGGTACAGGAAGCACAAGTCCGTACTAGCGCTGTTTGAAGCCAGATGGTGAGCGACAGCTACTAGGTTTAAAGACGTTGTAACATGTCTCTAACTTAGACCACTAAATATTCTATTAGGTTTCAATGTTGCCTTAGGTTAATTGAATAAATTTTAAGTTGATCTTGTATTTATGTTTCAATTCCAAGGTCCTACCGAATGTTGAATCTCACGAATCCATAAATGCAAGCTATATGCCATAAAATACCATTACGTTCAATGAAAATCTATATACGAGAGAGTTGAAAGCTTCCAAGTGATAGAAATAATATGAACATACAAAATCATCCACTACTGAATTTGATGCAAGCTAATGAAACTGAAAAGCTCTTTCCTAGAATTATATAATGCTAGAAATGCGAAAGACTTTTCCAATTTTCACTATGCTAATCAAGAATGCAAGAGATTTTTTTTTTTTGTATTTTTCAATATACCAGAGCAAGTGCACTAAATGATATTCAAAATGAATCAAAAAACCAATTCAAGAATGGTGAAGCAAGAGCTGAAAGAAAAGAACTTCACTCAACTCAAAACAAGCCCAACAACACTCAAACCAATGACGAAATCCTTCAAATCAAAGAAAGATCTCATAAGAGACACAAACAAGCCATGTAATATAGGCTTGAAGCGATGAGAGCAAGAATGAACGAAATAGAGGACAATCACACAATTAACGCAATCACTCAAATGGATCCAAAAAACTAAACGCAAAGGAGCAGAAACGAAATTGAATGGGAAACCAAGGACCCGAAACTCCCACGGGAGGCTCAGCAAGCTGAAGCACCTAGAAAACCTAGGGGTGAAAATAAAAACTGAGAGAAAATGGAAAACAACTGAAGGAAAAGGGTTGATCCCAGTCAAAAAAGGCTCTAAAGCACTCAACAAGTCAGAAAAAACAACCCAGGATCAAAGCTCAAGCTCAAAAGCTCCAAAAGCAAGCAAACCACAAACCCTACCAGGGTTGGCACGCCTATCTGGCTGCAATCTATGCCAAACAGGGAATGGCGCTGGTAATGAATTGGAAACTTGCACCCATTGGTGTGATTGTCAGGCGGGAAATCGTGCCAAGAAGGTTTACTCAGATAAAAAGGAAAAATGAACAAACAAAGAGAGGTTTGATCTCCAGGGGCTGAACAGGGGTCTAAGACTCAGCAAAGATAATCAGAAAAGCAAGCTAAGCCAGCAAAGACCACGAAGATGACCTAAAGGATGGAAGACAAATTCACACTGTTCCCCAGTGGAGTCGCCAATTTATTGGAGAGGTAAATCCCCTCTGTGGACAGAGGCAATCCCACTAGCCCAAGGGTGGGTCTAGCAACAAACAAAACATGCTACGATACCAATTCCTAGTTACAAAAGACAAAGCTATGATAGATAGCCTACCTCAAGTCCTATGCTGTTGTTGTCGAAGAAGAAGTGTTGCTTCACATTCCTAGCTCGACAGATCACAATCCTTTCGCTCACCACGTCTAGAGACTTGTACACATGCAGAGAAAAAATGATGACATACAATGTATTAATTCAAACATGTAACTTTCAATCAGTCAAAAAAGATTGAACTAAATTGCATTACACAGATAAGAAATACAATAGTGGAACTAATAACGTAGTCGATCATATATTAAAATTTGAAAGAAATATTACAACCGAGTTCCGACGTAGCATTCTTCCTTTGTCAAGGCTTCCAGCGGAGCGTGTCTCACAAAGCTTTTCGGGAATTTAGACAAGGCTCTCTCTCTTACGAGGTTCTCCTTGGCTCTGCTCTCAATAGTCGCTCAGCTATAGTTTTCTTCCCAAATGTTCAGCTAGGTTTCACATAGAGAGGGCATGCTTTTATAGAGGGATAAGGAGAGGTTAGGATCCCTATAATCATGGGGGAGAGTCCTATCTCTTAGGAAGGTTCCATGAGAGATGGAAAACCACTTCCTAAACAGGGAGATCTAGAGCGAAACAGCCCAACCTATTTTTGATGATTCGTTTTGAAGTTGTTAGAACCAAACTTCCACCTTTTATTTTTAAAAAAAATTCCCAAATAGGCTTGGCATGGGCAATACACAGGGATAGAGTGCCAGGTGACGTGGGCTTAGTGTAAATTTCCTAGGTTGGCGTGAGTGATGAACTGGCTGCTAGCGCCAATGCCCAAACATATGTTTTTAATGATTTTCTGAGGAAATTTTCTCAAGGATAATTCTTGCCATTATGCAGAAGGATGCCATCGAGGTGTTTTCAAGACATTTTACTATTGATAGGTCACGGGAATAGTCCTCCACTATACGGGACGAGGGACTGTAGGGACAGTGAAAAAATGTTGTGTAACAGTATATGCGATGACTACTATTGTTTCTACATATTTTAGAATGATTGCCTTTGCATGTAAAGGTACAATTACAGTCATTAATAAACTATCCTTTTTTGCCTCTGCTTCACAGGTAGCTAGAAGCATTCCATTCGTTCACGTACCCCAACTAGAACTTCAGAACATTTGTGTAGGACTCTTAAAGGATTCCACTCTCATGGGAACTTTTTCAATATCGTCGCCAACGACGTTGGAAAAAATTGCACGTATAGAGACCTACTACATGATCTCTTCCAGTCTATCTGGCTTAAGGAAGAGTACGGGTGATTCTGATATTTCTACATTGGATGAGTTTCTGCCGCCCAACCCTATTGAGCTGGCATAGAAATCAATCTATCTGGCTTGGGCGCCAAATTTGAAATTAGCATCACTGAGTGTTTGGGTTGATCGTTCCTTAGATTTTGGTACTCCGTATAATCCATTTTCCTCAACGTTCTTGACAGGTGAAAATATTTTGGAAGCCATGATGTTAGAAGGAGAACCATGGGAATATTATCATCATTGTTCCCATATTCATTATTATGAAGAAAATGATCTTACTGAACTATATCACCCATCCATCAAAAATTTCTTTTTGAATTCTTTTCCCATTAGTGCAATCGATTTCGAGAGAGATATTTCAAATATCGAAGAAACGATTTCTATCAATATTTTGACCAAACCTGGTGTTGTAGAGAATATTCATGTCGGTGCATCTTGTTCTCCATCAAAACTAGAATCATATCGCTCTCTTTTCCATGAATTTCATGATGTATTTTCTTTGTCTTACGAGGAAATGTTAGGCATATATACTAGTATAGTTGAACACACTATTAATATGTATCCTGATGTCAAACCGGGGCATCAATGACTTCATCCTGTTCATCCGAAGAAAGCTGCTTCCATCAAAGTAGAAGTTGAAAAAATTTTGCATGCTGGTTTCATTTACCCTGTTCCGCTAAATAAGTGGGTTTCCAATATTGTTCTTATCATGAAAAAACAAGGAACCATTAGAGTGTGCCATGATTATCAGGATGTTAATCATGCTTGTCCAAAAGACAACTATCCTACTCCCTTTATCGACCAGATTATTGACGATTGTGCTAGATGTGAAATCTTCTCATTCATGGATGGATTTTCCAGTTACAATCAAATCAATATCTGCCCAGATGATAAACATAAGACAAAATTCATCTGTCCCTGGGGCACATTCGCTTATAGGAAACTTTCATTTGGTTTAAAGAACGCGGGGGGAACTTCTCAGAGAGCAATGGATTATGCTTTCAATGACATCAAGCACATTGTTCAACCATACTTAGATGATTTACCAGCACATTCACGAAACCAGACTGATCATCCGATGCATTTGAGAGCCATTTTCTTACATTGCCGACAACCACAAAATATGCCTCAATCCACATAAATGTGTGTTTCGTGTTGGTTATGTTCGTTTGCTTGGATTCTTAGTCTCAAAAGAAGGGATTCGAATCAACCCTTTGAAGGTTCAAGGCATTCTTGATTTTCCTGCGCCGTCAAAATTACTTCAGATACAGAAACTTCAAGGAAAGGCTAACTTCCTAAGGAGGTTCATTCCAAAGTACACCGAAATGGCTAAAGGATTTACTAGACTCTTGAAAAATGGGATTCCCTTCCATTGGGACCAAGTTGCGCAAGCTTCTTTTGACGCTGTCAAGGTCACTCTTGTCCAAGCATCATTAATGTATCCTCTTAATTATCAAAATTATAATGACCTATATATCTCTGTGGCTGAAACAACCATTGCTATGGTATTGGTCCAAGTAGAAGACAATATTGAACATCTGATCTATTATTTGAGTCGTAATCTCAATGATACGAAAGTTAAGTACTCATACGTAGAAAAGATTGCCTTTTTTGCTGTTCAAGCTATACAAAGATTTCACCATTATATCCTGCTCTGAAAAGCAACAATAGTTTCATATTACAACCCCATGAATTACTCTTATCACGTCAATTTCTAGGGGGAAAATATTCAAAATGGATTGTCATTTTGTAGGAATTTGATTTGGAATTTATCAAATCCAAGTCAAAAAAGTCTTCAGTTTTGGCTGAGCTTCTCTGTGACCTTCCCTCTGATAGTACTGAAACTACGTCAGAACCATCAATTCCAGACGACTCTTTGTTACTAATCAGATCATATAATCCTTGGTATGGGGATTTAATCATTTATCTCCAAACCCAAACTTTTCGACCTAATACCTCTTACTCTGAATAGTGATGTATTCGATACCAAGCCAAATATTATTTGATCATCGACGATACACTTTATTGTTGTGGTGTCGATACCATTTTAAGGAGGTGCCTCAATCATGAGGAGGCCGAAAAAGTGTTAAATGATTGTCATGCTGGGGCTTGTGGTGGAAATTTATTTGGATATGCCATCATGTAGAAGATACTCCGCGCTAGTTACTTTTGGCCTACTATTTTTCAAGACTGCATCCTCGCGGTCAGAAGTTGTCATGCATGCCATATTTTTTATCGTAAAATCCAAAAACCTCCAGTGCCAATGCATCTTGTTGTCTCTACTAGACCATTTACGAAATGGGGTATTGACTTCATGACCTGTAACCCTCCTTTGTCTAGGGGGCATGGTTATATTATTGTCGTAGTCGACTATTTTACCAAACGGGCCGAAGCGATGCCTATAGTCAACAACGCAGGACAAACAACTGCATTGTTTTTCTTCAACCACATTATTGCATGGTTTGGGATCCCACGGGCTATAGTTACAGATCATGGGAAGAATTTTTGCAACCACATGATGTCTGAATTGACTACCAAGTTAGGATTGTCACATGATAATTCTACTCCTTATTATCCACAATCAAATGGAAAAGCGGAGGCTATTAACAAAATTCTGAAATGAATGCTTCAACAAATGATAGGAGTTCGTAAAAGAAACTAGCATTTGATCTTGTACTCCACCTTGTGGGCGTTTCGAACCTCAGTGAGAAATGCGACTGGATTTACTCATTTTCAATTGGGGGATGGTCTGGAAGCTATCTTACCAATCCAATGTGAATATCATCGTTAAAACTCGCAATAGACTTGTTACCTGACACCTTAGAAGAAGAAGCACGTCTCCTTAACCTCATCCATCTTGATGAAATGTGTCGTGAAGCCCAATTGGCCAACGAAGCGCATAATATACATATAAAGGTGTAATAGGACAAAAATGTCTAGCCTCACATTTTCTCAAAGGGTGACTTGGTTCTTCTCTATGATCAAGAAGTTGATGTAATAGGTATAGGAAAGTTTGAGCCATTATGGCATGGCCCCTATATTGCCAAAATATTTCTTGCTAAGGGTGCCTATGAGTTAGCTGATTATGATGGAATTCCATTGGCGCAACCTACAAATGGGTTGTATTTGAAACGTTACTATGCTTAATCATGAGCATAGTAATTTTTTGTATTATATTGTAAATATATGCTATTGATTTTCATTCACTATCTTAATTTTTTTTTAGATTTTTCTTGACGTTAGTGATTTGCTTTACATTTCATCATAGATGTCTAAATATTCAGAACCATTTGTTGGATATGCTGAGGGTGCTATTTGAAGTACGCAGAACCCATCCTCTGCAGCGTGGGCCATTTTCGCTCCGAACGGCGAGTTATTGAGTTTTCAAGGGATTTGTATTTCTAGATCAACGAACAATATCGTTGAGTATAGCGCGTTGATTGAACTTCTCTCTGATGTCATTTCATTTGGTATTAACCGCATAATCATAAGGTTAGACTCACAATTTGTGGTATTACAACTTACTAATGTTTATACTGTTAGAAATCCAACAGTTCTTAGATTGTTCCTAAGAGTTTGAATTTTGGAAAGACACTTTGATTTTATTCAATATCAACACATTTCCAAAAATTTGAGCACATTGACTGATTCATTAGATAATCAAGTTTTAGACAGACATTTGCAACATATGTAAAGAAAACATTCACATCATTGAATAGGATTGCACAATAAACATAGGAAAAAATTTGAAATCATAGAGATAGATAGTTATAGGTTTTTACAAAATCTGTGCCCAAGACACATTGGTCATCTGACCTCAAAATGTATGCAAAATTTCATAAGTAAACTAGTGGTGTTCGTGGTAACATGCTATAGATCTAGCTATCCTATGAAGTAACCGCATCCAACAGTTAGGAACCCCAATAGTGTGTCACTGCAGTCACATTGTTGTGAAGCTAGCTCCAAAAATAGAAGAAAAGAGATATCAACGCATTAGAAATAAGCCACTTCGAGGGGGCAACCTGCAATACATTACATGAACGAACAATTCTTGTGTTAGGTCCCTATATTACTATTATAGTCCCTTATTATTGTTAGTGTAACCCCCTTATTGTTATTATTGTACCTTTTTAACCCCCATTTTTTTATTATTGTGCCCTTAAATTATTATTGTTAGGTCGGCTAGGATTACATTGTGGCCCACTAGGATTACATTATGGCCCCATGGACTCCTATATATAGAAAGGAGGTTTTGTGAAATGTATCATCCAAGAATTGTTCATTTATGTAATGTATTGGAGGTTTCCCCCTCGAAGTGGCTCATTTCTAAGGCATTGATATCTCTTTTCTTCTCTTTTTGGAGTTGGTTACACAACATTTGGTATCAGAGGTTTGGATTCTAGGTTTCAAGTCATTTCCAAACAGTCATCGTGGAAATTTCGCTATAAATTTTTTCTACGAAGTTTCAAAAGCTGAAAGTTTTAGGTTACGAAGCCGAAATCCTGAGGAAGATTGTCTAAAAATTTCAGAGCTTGGTTCGCCATATTTTCGGAGATATGATCTGTGGAAGTTAGGTCTTTGTTCAGGCTCCTAAATAGCCTACTGAATTTATGCTTATAACTTTTTTTTCTTGAAGGTCTGCATCTGAAATTAAGCATGGTACAAGCCGAAAAAGACAAAATTTGTCAAAAATGTGAGTTTATTCGTAATATTTTTGGAGATATGATCTGTGGAAGGTAGTGCTTTTTCAGGCTCCTGAATTTCATCTCAAAGAGGTGATCGTGGGAAAAGTTCAATAACTCTCTCTCTGGGCATCAGATTGGAGTACCGTAAAAGGTGTTTGCAAGTACATGGATTGTAGTTTCTTGGATATCAATTTCAGAGACAAAGGATGAAACAGTGACACGTGGCAAGTCATACAAGTTCACTCTACATGCTATAGATCTAGCTATCCTATGAAGTAACCGCATCCAACAGTTAGGAACCCCAATAGTGTGTCGCTGCAGTCACATTGTTGTGAAGCCATCTCCAAAAATAGAAGAAAAGAGATATCAACACATTAGAAATAAGCCACTTCGAAGGGGCAACCTGCAATAGATTACATGAATGAACAATTCTTGGATGATACAAATGACAAAACCTCCTATCTATATATAAGAGTCCATGGGGCCACAATGTAATCCTAGCCGACCTAAAAATAATAATGTAAGGGCACAATAATAACAATATGGGGGTTACAGGGGTACAAAAATAACAATAAGGGGGGCTACACTAACATAATAAGGGACCACACTAGTAATATAGGTACTTAACATGACCCTCTACTTCAAACAAGTGTTGTCCTCAACGCTTGATTATTGCATGATGTTTCTGTATAAAATTCTCATCCTCCCATGTGGGATATTCTACAGGAAAGTTCTTCCACTTGCTGAGATACTTTGAAATTGATTGTGCTTGTCAAGTTCTTGTTTTTGTGACTGCTTCAGAACTTTTTCGATGTGATGTTGATCTTCCTATTGTTTCATTAGATTTTGCACCAAAGTTAGGTTATCCTTTGAGAGTTGGAGAACTTATTGTTGATGCTCGATGTCATCTTCCACTAATTTTGTCATCCATATTAGCTATTATTTCATCCTTCAAACCATCCAAATTAGCCTCCATTTCTACTTTTAAACCATCTATGTCATCTTCAGTTGCTCTTCGTAAGATCAAAATTTGTTGCACTTGGTACCGTAATTTTGATATCTCATACTACAATTCTTCCTCTTCATGCGTCATAATATAGCTTTTTGAGAGCTTAATGGATGTTGAATTCTTTTTAGGAGGAATTTCAGAACCCAATACTGAAATATATGCTCAATTTGCCATTGGAATCACTTCAAACTGATTTTTTACACAAGACTTATGCAATTCGGAAAGCAAATACACACCTTTTTCTTGATTTTGAAGCGCTTGATATTGAAATTGAATTATCTCTATAATTTTCAATCCTAAATATCTAAAACTAGGCCTTGTAGTAGCCCTTTGAAGCTTCTTTCAAATTCCATAGGTCTTATTTGATTTGGATTCTTCAAGACAAGGTTATGTCCAATCTCCCACAATGACCCAATTTTGGATTGGTTCAGTAGAGTGAACTTGTATGACTTGCCACGTGTCACTATTTCCTCCTTTATCTCGGAAATTGATAGAAAAAAAACTAAATTCCATGTGATTGCGGCAATTTTTCCCAGCATTCCAATCCGATGCCCACAGAGAGAGCTATGAAGATTTTCCCACGCTCACCTCTTTGAGATGAAATTCAGAAGCCTCAAAAAGCCCTAACTTACACAGATCATATCTCTAAACATATTTCAAACCAATATCTAAAATTTTGTGATGATGTTCCTTAGGATTTCATCTTCGCACTCTAAAAATTTCAGCTTCTGAACCTTTGTAGAAAAAATTTTATTACAAAAATACCGCGATGACCTATTTAGGTTAAATTCAGGAGCCTGCAAAATGACCTAACTTGCATAGATCATATTTTGAACAATATTGCGAACCAAGGTCTGAAATTCTGCGATGAGGTTCCTCAGGATTTCGGCTTCACACTTTAGAAATTTCAGCTTCTGAACCTTCGTAGAAAAAAATTTATAGCAAAAATTCCACACTGACCTGTTTGGAGCAGCGAAACCCTAGAATCTCAAAGCTTTGATACCAAATGTTGTGAAACCATCTCCAAAAATAGAAGAAAAGAGATATCAACGCCCTAAAAATAAGCCACTTCGAGGGGGAAACCTCCAATACATTACATGAATGAACAATTCTTGGATGATACAAATGACAAAACCTCCTATCTATATATAGGAGTCCATGGGGCCACAATGTAATCCTAGCCGACCTAATAATAATAATGTAAGGGCATAATAATAACAATATGGGGGTTACATGGGTACAAAAATAATAAGAAGGAGGGCTACAGTAATATAATAAGGGACTACACTAGTAATATAGGGACTTAACATGCATAGGAAGCTCTTCGATCTGGAAATCTGGAATCCCAAAGGTCAAGCCTTCTATGTGTTGTTGAAGCTCAGTCAGAGTCTCAGCAAGATCAAGATCCTGAAGCACTGCTCTCCTAACAGCTCTCTCTGCTGGAACATCTGCTTTGCACTCTGGTTCCACTACTGGTTGAACATGACCAACATATTCATTACATCAAACATTTAGTTTAGTCTTGCAAAGAAATCAAAACACAAAAACATTGTATAAACCTTAGGAAAATCAAAAAACATGGTCAAAAAATTCTTACTTATTGCACCCCACTCAGCGCCTTCTGGTAGTGCTAAATCTAGATCTCCTTGAAAATCGACGCCTATGTATGCATACTCATTGATGGCGACAATATGTCGCTAGAACCAGGCGAAGAGTGTAGTAGAGAACACAACAATTGATTGGCCTGCATGCAAACCCATGAGTTCTACCCATCTCTGCATCTGAGGATCTCTAGGACTAGCTATATCGAGTGTCACAGGTTGTGGCTGCATCAGTGGAATCCATTCTAAGGCAAAGGGTATAAGGATAGAACCATAACTAAAATTCTTCTTCCTTCCTCCCTTTGCTTTGTTTAGTTGTTCCTTTATCTGAGATATAACAGCTTCAGCCTAGTTGAAGACTGTTGGCTCCATACACTCTAGTGCATACTGCATATATGATTTTTTCGCTACATGTAGTGTAACAGTGCCATCAAGTTTAGTGATTGTGAAAATGATAGTTCTCAAAGGAAAATCTCTAACATCCTGATGTTTATTTTTCCATCTTTGCTAGGTTCTTCCCTTGGATAGAAAAACTGCAGAATATAATCCCTCACTGTCTCTCCTCCAACAGTAGAACCTGAGAGCAAAGTGGGCAAACCTCTCCTTGACAAGCCTGTGAGAAAATACACATCCTAAACTGTTATAGGAACCACTTGGTTCTTAATATGAAATGCCTCTATCACCAGATCCCATGATCGAACTAAGAACTCCAAGAGTTCTATTTGTTGCCTCATCACGGACAATTTGAAGTACTTAAGCATTCCACAATCTCTTAGGGCACTTGCGGTACCCGGATCATTCAAGACAATCATATCTTGTTCTTCATGTTCTCTTTCCCTCCATGTAATCATCATTATAATCTGATGGAAACCTAAAACACAACCATAAGATCCATTAGATTCCATTTATTGCAAAAAACTAGGTCAATTTTGGGCATAATAAGAAAATCAAAAACTTAAACTGCCCTTAATGCACTCCCTGACAAGAGAGTGTGTTACACATGCAAGTAAACTTCACTGTACCTACTATGCAATGCATGTTTCGACATTCATGGGTGTGTTGGCCTCATTTTGGGCAGAATTTACCCTAGGGGCCTTAAAACCCTTAAAATTTGCAGAAATTGGAGATGAAATGAATCCTAAAGGAAAGAGGAGGTTCATGGCACTAACCTGGATCAAACGGCGATGAAATTTGTCCACAAAAATGATCGCAATCAACAGCTGAAGTTTGGGGGCAAAATCAAGTTCAGAGCTCCAAAATACAAATGGTAACTATGGAATGGTAGAAATTAATAGTGAAACTACTTTTAAATAGTCATTTAATTATTTGCAAGTTAAATTTATTTCTATGACTATAATTTTATTATGTTTTTATCATGAAACAAGTATTTTTAATCCATTTGATGTTGTTCTGAATAGGAAATACAACTGATGAACATATTAGTCATGCATATTTATTTCAAAGAATGAATTGACCACAAAGCATACTTTTTCTCCTTATTTTTAAAGCTTTGTTAAAAACAAAAAAGGATTTGAAGCACGCTTTTATCTCTTTTTCAAGCTTAGATAACAGCAAAAAAGGAGCCCCTGGAGTCTTCTTTCAGCTCTTTTCAGACTCTGATAATGTGAAAATATCGCCGAGCACATGTCTTTTAGAGCTCGTAAAAGTAAATGAATTGATATCTACTCAGTATAAGTTTAACCCTTTTCCAGACTGAGATAGATTATTTACGAAAAATGAATACCTTGGTTAAACATGACCAAAGAGGTTCTCTCAGATATTATTTTATAGTTTTTCAGATTTGAGTGAAAAATTTATGAAAAGGTACTTATGGAGTTTTCTTTCGTCCACTTTTTCAAACTCTCTAAACATGAAAAAGGACCAGCCTATCACTGTCGTTAAGCTCATTAAAAAATAAAATAACGATAGGCTTTTTAATCATGGCAAGAATCGAGTTTCATTCATCGCTAGACTTGTTAAATTATTAAACAATGATACTTTATTCACCCGAAGGGTTGAATTATATATCAAACAAATGTTATCCTCCTCAAGCTTGTTAAAAAATAAAGAGGTACTGGTCGACAAATGACCAGGGAAAATTTGGGAAAAGTGAGCAAAATTTCTTTATGGTAGCAAGTCGCTCTTGAATATGACACTTCCTTCACTCCATGTCTGTGACTATTTGGGTTGGGTAATCATCTTGATGGTTCATTCACACCTATGGTTCATCATACCTTCACTTCGATTTTGGGTCAATGCTACCAATTCATCACAGTGTTGTCGATATTTTCAAGAGAAGTCATCCAGTGAATAAACTCATCCTTCTGCAATACTCGTAAACATTTATTCTCATGACTGTCATCCCTGAAAAATACTATATCAAGTCATACCCTTGTCTCTGAAATTAGTAACTCCCATTTCGCAATAAGGTGGCTTCATGTTGACAAAAAATCAATACCCAGGAATTTCACTTAGAAACATCATATTCTAGTACCATGAGGCTTGTTACAACATCAACAAGATCCTCGCTTCTGGACCTTTAACCAAAAGATTTTGTTTGGAATTTGACATCAAATCATCTATTCACGCCTTACAAAATGTATTGCAGTACCTTGAGGGAAATTTTCATTAATGGTGGTTCTCTTGCGTTTGTTAAAATCTCACATCATTGGATAGTAACCAAACGATGTCTTTCCATGTTCGATGACAAATCATATATTCGCATGGCTAGACTTGTACCCGAATGATCGAGTGAATGAGATAAGAAGACCTTGGATCTAGTTTCAGCCATCCGGGCTTCTATTCAGGATTGTTGTACACATCATCTGTACAATGACCTGACATACAGATTGTCATCCGAACATGGGCCTACATCTGTAGGCATGTTTTCATTGGGTAACATTCCAGTGTCGATGACTTTTTGAATTATGTACATGTTATTAGATTGTTTATGTGCTGAAAATGGGAATGCCTACCCTTAGAAATTATGATCAAAGAGGATATATCATGATGTAATATATTGTAAGATTGATGCAGGTGACTACTATGCTTCATCTCCAGCCCATCATAGTGTAAAGCATCTCAATCAAATGCTTTTATTATTTTGACCTCATGCTTTAGGGGGAAATTTTTATAGGTCAATTTGGGCATCATTCCTAATGACCTAGTTAACTGGGCATCATCTCTAGGACCAATGACTAAGGGTCTATCTTTCCCTATCATTTCAAGTTGCTACATGCCCTAAGACAAGAACAAGACAAATCAAGCATGACTTTCATTAAGCAAAGGTTTCCAAGGTTTGAAGTTTATTATATAGCATGTGGGAGCTCACCAACACTGCCTCTAAGGGGACTAAGTGCATTGCATATGCAGGTAGCCCCATGCAAGGCTGCTCTGCAAAGCACTTCCCAACATCTATGGGTGTGTTGGTCACATTGGGAGTGAAATTCTCATTGTTCTGAAATCTCCACTTGGCCAGTGCCTTCTAGAAGAGTTCACATGTGTCAAGCTTCGAATCCAAGTGTCCATTTGACATCTACATGACTAGGAACATGTCTTGCCTATTATTGGAAATCCACTGATTGCAAAACAATCTTCATTTCATCTATAAGTTGAGCACAAATATGAGGGTTTGATAAGGAAGAATTTGAGTAGAGAAATGCCGGAGAATTTTCAATTGAGAGTTAGATTTGTGTAACAGCTGCTGGAGAGATTTATATTGTGATGGGGCTGAGGATCATTGCTGGAAGGGTCACTTCAAATCATTCATTTGGTTGTAACCTCTCTTTCTATCATCATTAAAGAATACAACTTAATTTTCCCTATATGCATGTGTATTGGCTTTGATTTTCCATATTGCAAGATCTTAGTTGATGTATATTGTTTATGCTTTATTGATTTAGCTAAATAACTTTAATAGACATATGTATTATTGCTATCTTCTATTGTTTTAGTTTTCTTTATTGCAGGAAGAATTTTTCATACAAAATCGCTTGAATTTGAAGCTACAACGGAAGCGACAGAGGGAGCCATTTACAAGTGCTTGGATTACAAGTAAGCCTCTAATCTTTTCTGTGTGTCTTCTCTGAGTTAGGAAAGGTAGTCGTATAGTCTTTAATCTAATTTTCTAGACTGTCATCTGTCGAGGGAAGCGTGTTTTATCTGTAATTCACAATTCTGACCCAACATACGGTCCAGGGTGATGTCATTATTGAACATGAGGTCCAGCCTGTGGTCCCTACCTGAAGATGGGATCCAACCTATGGTCCTTGCTGAACATAGGGTCCAACCTAAGGTCCCAATTGGGAATGTTGGTACCGAGGAATCTGATAATATTGAGCACCAGGCTAAGGCCCAAGTTAGGTTTGGTGGTACTAACATAGAGGATGCAGCTGATACCAAGTATCAGGTTGATTGGGGTGAGTATTAGGTTGACCTAGAGGGAGATTAATACCAGTTTGGGTGTAAGGAACAAACTGAGGGTTAGTCAAAACAATACTCGCAGAATCTGGAGTTGTTGGATGTACTTCTAAAAGGCGTTTTCTCTAGGAACATACTGATATTGTACATTCAGTTGTTGAACAAATTACTAAGGGATGTTGGATTTCAAAACATATGAATATGGTACGTTCGATTGTTGGAGAGGCTGTTGAACCTGAGAATACTAAACATGGAGCTATTGACAGGCCAATGCGGCTAAAGGAGGTCGAACAATCAAAGGCATGGTTCCTATGATGATGTTCATCAGTTGTGAAAACAATGTCCCACTTAGACTAGCACTTGGCTGTCCCACCCTTGGAATGGGTCCATATTTCAGTGGCCCTCAACCCAACAAGGGAGGTAAGTAAATAGGATTATACTGCTCCCAAGGCATGAAAAAAATGATAGATTGTCCACTCAATGGTGTAACCACAGTAATCATAGATGGAAAGAATGTGGTAGAAGATCCTATCGAAACAATCATCTGAACAATAATATCTGTAGGTTGAAAAAATGGTTGGGACCATGAAACCACATTCTAAATGAATGGGCCGGAGGATGGGGGGATGGTCGTTGACCAAATGGGATCCAAAAATAAATATGTGGCATTTGAATCTCCCTAAACAAGGTTTCCCAAAGAGGTATACCCTTGTGGAAGTGCAAATGCAACCTAATTAAAGGGTGTTTTGGTTTTTCTACCTGAATCTTGAGGTGTGGGGCCTAAAATGTTTCCTTCAGAGGGAAACAAAGATGATGTGACTTCCTGTTACACTAAAAATTGTCACCTTGAAATTCTGCTGACTATATGAGCTCATTAAACCCTCATACATGCCTCCTCTGCAAGTCTTACAACCTTTGTTCCTCATTCCAAGCCCTAAAAATGGAGGAAAAACCCTTAAAACTCAAAAAATCCTTGGGTACGTAGGTAACATGAAGCCTTCCTACGTTTCTGACTAGGGTACGCAGGTAATGTGAAGAGTAACTGCGTTCTAGAATGCATTTTTCCAGTGTAATGCTTGTGGTACTCCTGTAAAGTCAAAAAAGCGCGAAAGAAAAGTGAAAAAGTTGAATTTTGGTCAATTCTAGAAGGTTCTGGATGATATTTTTTGGGGATGAGTACGCTTTAGTAAGTTGCATGTATCCCACACCTTAAGGAACTAATCCCTTGATGTAAGGAGCCTATTCCTTTGAAGGAGGATTCTATCCCTTAAAAAGTGGAATCATAACCTCCTCATTTGCTCTATAAAAGGAGGCATTGGGTAGCCTCAAAGGGTTAAATTCAAGAAGAAGTTTATTGGAGATTGAGATTTTGGAGATTGAGAATTGGAATTCAAGCTTTGAGTGTGATTGAGTTGAAGTGCTATTGAGATTTAGACTTCTTTCTATTGAGCTTTTGAGAGGAAAGATCACATACCTCTTTGTGCTCCTGGAGGAAGAGTACAAGACTTATCTAAGTAGAGGAGATTCCTGCTTCGGACCTCGGGAAGGCCTTTCGAACATCAAGGCTCAGGTTGTAAGGTTCTTCTGTATATTTTAAGATTAATACAATCAAATTTTGTTTTTCTCAATAAATTGTCATTCGATTGTTTATTTCAATAAGCTGTCGTTTGATCATTTATTTCATAGATTCCTTGATCACTATGATAGGTATTTTTTATGATTATTTGTTATACAAGTGCTATTGATATTTTCTTGTTTGTGATTGTAGATCGACAAAAGATGACACTTTGCGACGAAAGAATCATTGTTGCGACGGAAGGATTCTTGATGTGATGGAAGCACTACGACCGCAAATAATCATTTGGACCTAAGGTAAGATCGACACCTTCATAGAATTTATTTGTAAAACAAATATATCTAGAGAAAGACAAACTTAGTTGTTCGTTTGTTGCTAGATTGTCTTTTGACACTAGGGAGATCGATCTTGTCCGCAAGAATGATTTATCCGGCCAACACTTCCAGAATGTAGGTGCTAGTGGCTTACTCTAGAGTACTCTAAGGAGAACTCACGAATGAGACATCATCAAAATTGGATGCCATTTCATCAAGAAATAACTTACGCATAGTAGAGAGAGTCACTACTAGAGAAATATGAAGGGGAATGTCGGGTTGATCAAAACGACTATAATCTTTTTGAGGCGAGACCATAATTGGATCAAAGAGTGGATTCTTAGGAAAGACCGTAAAATTTGCATATGGTTCCGGGCCTTCTGACTCAGAGTCTTCCGATGTCATCCAAAGAGAATCATCAGGAAATGGTCGATATGTAATGGGTTGTACACTTATGACAATCCCGAGTTCGACACCTTGAGCTTCAAGAGGTCCAACTAGAAACTGTGGGACCTCAGGAGGAGGATCTTGAGATCCTTTGAAGGAGGGATGAGGTGAATCCGATGATTCAACCACGATGACCTTTCAAGACAACATCAATGAAGTATGAGGTGAAAAATATTAAAATCCACAATTTACCAAGAAATGATGAGGATGGAGAACTACATAGGTAAGATGTTTTTGTGGGAAGTTATTTTTATAATTAAAAAAAAAGGGGTGTAGTAGGCATAAAGGTTTACTAAGTATTCATGAACTATAATATACACCTTGGTGATAAATAATAGAAAAAATTACCAAGGACTTAACATACCACAACAGATCTCCTTGAATGATGTGTTTGGTGTATCACATTTACAAGGCGTCCGACTCGGTTACCTATGGTAGGTTTGCAACCTAATGGTGTCTCCCCAAATATACACGATGGTACTTCAGAGTCCATTCCGTAGTACTGTTGTCTAATGCATAACCATTCGATGAGAATTCCCCAAATATACTTGTCATACCTCAATATACTTCCATACGAGGGACATGATATCATCCCCTAGTTGTAATGTAGACCGTTAGCGACAACTCCTACTCTTTACGATGTTGGAACACGTCTCTACCCTAGACCTCTAAATTTTTGTGTTAGTTCCAAATGCTCCTTAAGGTAAACTAGGTAAATTTTAATGTTGATCTTGAATTAAGTTTCAATTTTTGGCTGAAAATCGATGTCACCTCAGTCCTATAATGTAGGCTAAATGTAACAATAAAATATTTCCATTTCAATGAAGTCTAAACAATTAAGGAAAGAGATGCAAACAAAAGTGCAATTAGTGCAGCAAACAATGATGCCCCATCGCCCAAACTAGTTTAAACTGTGAAATTAAATTCTTTGAAATCAAATTCACTTTCCCAAAAATGCAACTTATTGAAAAAATGAAAACATTTCTCTTTTCCACTAAGATGCATAAAATGAAACTTTTTTTTTTACCTTTTACTTTGAAATGCAATCAAAAGTAAAATGAATGAAACGATTGAAGAAATGAAAAAAACACATTTTTCACTTTTCTTTCAATCGAACGGAAAACAAAATCACTTTAAAAATGCATCAATGAAATGCTTTTCACTCCTTTTTCAAAACGATAAAGACAAGCTAAATCAAAGAACTAAAATGAAAATCACTTTCAGTTTTATTTAAAATTTGGAAAATGACACACTCTTCTAAACTCATAAATCAAACAGTTTGTGATCTTTTTTTTGACACTAAATTGAAGGTAATATAAAAATGTAGTTATGACCATTGCATATGGAAAATGAATTCAAACCAAGTCAGAATAAATCTGGAAAAAGGTGTTTAAAATGGTAAAAAATCCTCTTACTTCACAAGCAAGTCAAAGAAGCAAAAACACTTGTTCAAACAAGACAAACAAGGAAAACACATAGGCAAGAGGTCATTGACACTCGACATACATTCTTCAGGGGATAGGACACAATGGAAAAACAAGGGGAAACCCCAATTTTTCGTAGGTCTGACATCAATGCTTCTATGACGAGAAAAGGGCGCTGAAAGACAAATTCACATGGTTGTGCTATATAGAAGTGTTGGCTGCACTACTGTGAAAACAGAAAATTTTTTGGGCATTAAAAACAAAGAAAAAAAAATATTTTCACACTAAAACCATACCTAACATAGTGAAATGACTATAAAACCTTATGAAAACTAATGGAGACCTAAGAAATCTGTTGTGTAACCAGCTCCAAAAATAGAAGAAAAGAGATATCAACGCCTTAGAAATAAGCCACTTCGAGGGGGCAACCTCCAATACATTACATAAATGAACAATTCTTGGATGATGCAAATAAACAAAACCTCCTTCTATATATAGGAGTCCATGGGGCCACAATATAATCCTAGTGGGGCCACAATGTAATCCTAGCCGACCTAACAATAATAATGTAAGAGCACAATAATAACAATATGGGGGTTATAGGGGTACAATAATAACAATAAGGGGGGCTACACTAAAATAATAAGGGGCTACATTATTAATATAGAGACTTAACATGCCCCTCTCCTTCAAACAAGTGTTGTCCTCAACGCTTGATTATTTCTTGATGCTTCTGTATAAAATTCTCATCCTCCCATGTGAAATCTTTTACAGGAAAGTTCCTCCACTTGCTGAGATACTCTGAAATTGATCATACTTGTCGAGTTCTTGTTTCTATGACTGCTTCATAACTTATTTCAATATGATGTTGATCTTCTTGTTGTTTCATTAGATTCTGCACCAAAGTTGGGTTATCCTTTGAGAGTTGGAGAACTTGTTGCTCGATGTGATCTTCCACTAATTTATCATCCATATTTGCTATTATTTGATCCTTCAAACCATCCAACTTAGCCTCCATTTCTGCTTTTAAACCATCTATTTCATCTTCAATTTATCTTCATAAGATTGAAACTTGTTGCACTTGGTACCCTAATTTTGATATCTCATACTGCAACTCTTCCTCTTCATGCGTCATAGTATAGCTTTTTCTTGCTTTTGAGGAGCTCGATATTGAAATTGGATTATATCTGCAATTGTAGCACTTCAATATTTGAATTTTGGTACCAACTTAGTCCTCTAAATTATCTTTTGAATGCCACAGGTCTGACCTGATTTGGATTCTCCAAGACAAAGTTGTGTCCAATCTCCCACAATGACCTAATTCTAGACTGGTTTAGTAGAGAGAACTTGCATGACTTGCCACGTGTCACTGTTTCGTCCTTTGTCTCTGAAATTGATAGCGAATAAACTACATTCTGTGTAATTTTGACCACTTTTTACAGCACTCCAATCTGATGCCCAGAGAGAGAGTTATTGAACTTTTCCCACGATCACCTCTTTGAGATGAAATTCAGGAGCCTGAAATAGCACAACCTTCCACAGATGATATCTCCAAAAATATTGCAAACCAAGCTCTGAAATTTTTTGACAAATTTCCTCAAGATTTTAGCTTTGTACCATAAGAATTTCAGATTCTGAACCTTCGTATAAAAACAGTTATAGTGCAAATTCTACGATGACCTGTTTAGGAGCCTGAAAAAATACCTAACTTCCACAGATCATATCTCTGAAAATATTGCGAACCAAGCTCTGAAATTTTTAGAAAATATTCCTCAGGATTTCAGCTTCACACCCTAAAAATTTCAGCTTCTGAAGCTTCGTATAAAAATAGTTATAGTGCAAATTCCACGATGACCTGTTTGGAGCAGCGAAACCCTAGAATCCAAAGCTCTGATACCAAATGTTGTGTAACCAGCTCCAAAAATAGAAGAAAAGAGATATCAACGCCTTAGAAATAAGCCACTTCGAGGGGGAAACCTACAATACATTACATAAATGAACAATTCTTGGATGATACAAATAAACAAAACCTCCTTCTATATATAGGAGTCCATGGGGCCACAATATAATCCTAGTGGGGCCATAATGTAATCCTAGCCGACCTAACAATAATAACGTAAGAGGGGGTACAATAATAACAATAAGGGGGGCTACACTAAAATAATAAGGGGCTACATTATTAATATAGGGACTTAACAAAATCTTAGATTTCAGTTATCGGTCAAACTGATCAGAGATCAATCTGTGAAAGGAAGGCCAAGAGGCAAATATTACCTAGTGGAGTCACAAATTCTATTGTCAAGATAAATATCCTCTATGGATAGAGGAAATATCTCTAGCCCTAGAGTGGGTCTAGCAACTAGAGATACTTTCTAATCCAAAGCTTTCCTAGATAATATTCAACATGTGACAAGAAAGGAGATAGAAGTACCTTTTCTTGATGTCATATTTGAACCCGTTGATGATGATCTTGATCCACAATCCTTTTAGGCTCATTCATTGTTACTTGTGGCACATGAATACCTACGGATGATCAAGAGGAAACAAAAAATGTAATATAATACATAATAATCATTAAACATTAGCTATCTAGGAGTTCAAGGTGTACCAAAATATGTGCATTAAATATTAGACAAATATAGAAAGAAAACATTAAATGTTTTACAAATGAATACAAAAGAGAGAGCTTACAACCTAGGCCTTGATGTCGGAGGCCTCCCTTTGGTGAAAATCCCAGTCCTTCACCGAAGCTCTAAAGAATTCCTTCTCCCAAACAACTTAGGCATTATCACAGTGCAAGAATGTAAAGGTAACTAGAATTCAGACGAGCCCAATAATGACTAACAGGTAGTGGAAAGATGGGGACCAATTTATATAAACTACAAGGAAAAATAACATTGGTGAGGGTCATGCTTGTGACAGACTTGGTCCGTCACCAATGTCACATATGGTGATGGTCCTTAAAAAAGCGTCAGTGTAAGTGTATATAGTGATGGCCCTTTAAGGGTTGTCATCAAATCCATTTTCAATGACACTTTTGGTGAGGGTCGTTAAAGGCCCATCACTAATTCTCTCTTTGGTGACACTTCTAGTGATGAAATTTTAATGGCCCTCACCAATGCTCTTTTTGTTACTTTTTGGTGATGGTCAAAAAATTTTTTTCACCATTGATCATTCCAATGAGTTTTTGATAATGCTATATGCCTGTTAATATATATTTTTTCAAAAGATAATGATTTAAGGCCATTATTGTGGAGTATTTTTTATGATATTACCAAAGCCATAGTGGTTATAATCAGTCAATTTTTTAAGAAGTAATTAGTGTATATAATTTCCCTCAAGTAATCACTAGTCGAATAGAGTTTTCCTATGAGTCAACACATGATTCATATCTATTAAGTTTTTTATCTATCAAATTCCCTTTAGATAAAGTTCCACTAGTGTGTATAGGAAATATATTATTTAATACATAATCAAGCTCTGACAATTCTATTAATGAGAAAGACCTAACACACCTCAACAATTTGGGCACACCTTCAATTAATGCTTTGTCACACACTAAAATTTCTTAGCACCTCACATGTCTTGGAACATCTTTGTACCTAGAACATCTTGTCATGAAAATGACACCCAAGCACATGGTGGCATGCGCTAGCACAACATGGAACTCTCCTAGCATGTGTTAGCATGCATGTAGTCCCTATCATGCCTTGGAACACCTTGGTTGAATGCATTGACATACATTAGCACTTGGCACACAATGCCACTTGGCATGTATTGGGACCTATTATTAGTGTGACTAGCATGCCCCTTTTCAAAAAGATAAAGTCTTGACTTATTAAAAATTTTATGTGTTAATTTCCTTACATTTTAGCTTGGTTCTTCCTTTTGTTGCCTTGACACTTCTTGACACATATTGACATACCCTAGCACCCTGCACATCCTTAGCACCTGGCATGTATTGGAATATATTGGCACTCTTTGTAGCATATAATTAGCACACCCTGGAAATCCTTGGCACAATTTGGTACTTATTTACATGCCTTGATATTCACTAGCATGCCTTACCAATGCTTAGCATACCTTGTCACTCCCTCCTTGACATGACAACTAGCACTCATTAACACTAGTCCCTGGCACACGTTCCTCATATTCATTAAATTTCATGAATTTTGACCTAGTGCTCCCTTAATGTTTTGTCATATTACTCCTTAACACTCCTAAAAATGCATTAGCACTCTCTAGCACACCTTAGCAGTCTTCAACACGCCATTCCACTTCATAGCATGCATAAGAGTCCCTGACACATATTGGCACTTGGCACGTGTTGGTTCTTGGAAAATCTTAGCATGTATGGAACATGTTCAGGTGCCTTGGTATGATTTGGCATGGTTTAATATTAAATTTATTTTAGATCAATTTTTGTAAAGTAGATGGGAATCAGCAAAGGAAGACTTGGCACTTAGAATGCACTAATATTTTCACTTGGCACCTATTGGCACCTAGCTAGTGTTGGTGTGCCTACCATGCCCCTCTTATAAAAGGTAAATTGATGACTAATTAACTCTCTTATGTGTTAATTTCCTTGTAGTTTAACTTTTTTCTCCCTTTTTTTGCCTTGACAGTCCCTAGCACCCATTGGCATACCCTTGCACATCTTGGCATGCCTTATCACTTGGCACATCTTATCATGTTTGACATGCCTTCACACTATCTAGCACATCTTAGCATTCCCTAGCATGCCTTGTCACTCAAGTCCTTAGAGCTAGCCTTTACATTTTTTCATGACTTGGGAACCCAATCAAGTCCTTGGCTACTGTAGTTCATGTGAAAACATTGGCCTACTTCAACCCCAACAACTTGAACAATTGCACCAACTATGAGTAGATTGTTCCTTGTTCACCTAAGAACTACCTATAACTCATCTTATGCCACTCATTTCCAATCTCAACTTGTCCTACTTAACTATTTTCTAGGACAAGGATCACATGGTCTAGCCATGGCCATAAAACAACTGAGCAACATAGCTTACACAGGCAATATTTCACATTTATATTCAGTTCATATAAACATTAGAACATTAACTAAGAGTTTGCAAGAACCACAAGATTCACAAGGCACACAAGATATAAGCTGACACAAGCTGAGTGCCCCAAAAATTATACCCAACAATGTACAATATGCAATTATCTAGAATAGTTTAAAACATGAGAATGTCACCAAAGTGTGCCACATCTCATATAAAAAAAATAAATAAAGGAAAAACAGTGTTGTGCCTAGCACAAAGGGATCTTCTTTTGTCTAAAACTGCTATGTTGAGCCCCTTATAAAAACTATAGGCATGCCTCCTGTAGATCCTATTCTAAACTTCTCCTAACAGAATTCATCCTTAGCACATTTGAATTCGCTAACACTCCCTTGCACACACTCTTATTTGATCCTTTCCATGCATCTTGACCTAGTTATCCCTTAATATGTCCCAACACTCCCTGACACTCTAGTTCAACATGCATTGACATTGTCCTACATGTGTTAGCATGCCTTTTCATTCCTTTTCATTCCATGACCCTCCATAGCTATCATGCCCTAACAACTACCCTTACTTAATTTTTGACTTGGGAACCCAACCAAGCCCTCGCTTGACTACAAGAGCTTGACCAAGTTATAGTTACTACAACTAGACTATATTTTTGAATTATGTAGCTTCAGAGGTACTCCACAAGCCTAGTGAGATGGTTTTGTGTGAGTTTTGCTACAAAAGGCTTTTTTGGAATAGAAGCAAAGAAAACGGATTTTGGACCCAAGATGGGGTTTAAAATCTAAAAGAAAATTAAAAAGGAAAATCAACATTTCCTAAGGTCTAAGTGGATAAAACCCGTAAGTTCTAAAGGGTTCCTAATAGGTCTAGGAAAAACTATTTAAGGAGTTCGTAGGACAAAGGAAATAACATCAAGTGAGAAGGAGCTCATTTGATAATGGGTCAAAGAGACATGTAGTCCTAAAGAGACCATCATCATTATCATGTATAGAATTCATTAAGAAGCCTCAATATTCTTCGGCATGGTTTAATATTAAAGTTATTTGAGATCAGTTATTATAAAGTAGAAGAGAAGTAAAAAAGGATGATTTGGCACTTAGAATGCACTAACACTTGGCACTTGACACTCATTTCCATCTAGTGTTGGTGTGAATAGCATGTCCCTCTTGGAAAATGTAAATTGATGACTTATTAACCATATGATGTGTTCATTTACTTTGTGTTTCTCCTTTTTGTTTCCTTCATATTTCGTCGCATGTATTGTCACACCATTGCCAATATTGGCATGCCTTATCACTTGACATATCTTAGCATATTTTACATGCCTTAGAACTATTTGGCATATGTTAACGTTCCCTAGCATGCCTTGGCACTCATGCCCTCACAAATATCATTACATTTTTTCATGACTTGGGAACCCAATCAAGTCCTTAGCTACTCCAGTTCATGTGAAATTGGTCTGCTTCAGCCGTAACAACTTGATCAATTGCACCTACTACAAGTAGATTGTGCCTTGTTCACCTAAGAACTTCCTATACCTCATCTTAGGCCAGTCATGCCCAAGCTAATCTTTTCCCACTTAATAAATTACCAAGACAAGGATCACATATAGCCATGGCCATAAAACAACTAAGAAACATAGCTTACACAGGAAATATTTCACATGTATGTCTAGTTCATATAAATAGTAGAGCATTAACTGAGAGTTTGCAAGAACCATAGGATACATAAGACACACAAGATATAAGTCGGCACAAGTCAAGTTCCCCAAAACTTATACATAAAAATGTACACTATTAAATTGTCTAAAATAATTTAAAACATGAGCATTCGGCCAAAGTGTGCCACATGTCATATAAAAATAATAGAAAGGCAAAATGGTGTTGTGCCCAACACAAAGTCTCCCTTTGTTTAAAATTTCTTTGTCGAGCCTGTTTTCACTTTATAATTTAGAAGATTGGAAAAAAATAAACTATAAAGCACAGCCAAAATGCTTTGGATTCCAGGACCTAGCCTTCCTATACTTAGATAGGGCTTTCTCTGTTTTATGATTCAAATCGATTTAACTTGCTGGTTATACGTACTGATATTAGGCTAGTTACAATTATGGTGGTCATTTTTTTGATTGATTGTGTGGTTGGAAAGATAGGGCTGTAGAAGCTATTCCATTGGGCGATTAAGTCAAAGGCTGGAATGGCACATCAAAATCAAGAGAAAATCACAGGGAAAGCTAACTGTGTTAAATGGATTTTAAGAGTTGTATGAATTGTTGAGAATGCAGCAAGACGATGGAGCTTAGTGAAATGAAGTCGCCTTCACTAAGTGGGCCCACAGGAAAATTCTGGCGCAATGTCTATTTTTAGACTATGTCTATTTTTAAACATATAAAGGAACCATGGGCAGATATTTCTTGAGTATTTGCTTATGCCTGCAGTGTTGAGGACTCTTGGCTTTAGATTCAGTGGCTTTGTCATGTACTGCCTTCCAAAATAGGGTTAAATATTATTTACCCTTACAATATTTGGACTATAAACTTCGCCATTTGGAGCACTTCAGCTTGAGCGCATGTGCATGGGCCATTGTATGAAATATGCTTTTCCTACTGGTAGGTGTGTGAGCGATGTATGTTGAATTTCAGCTTAGGACTAAAAGGGGAAGCAGGAGTTGATGAGATGTTTTAAGGAGTTGGGGAAACAAGCACTTATTTAAACTAGTTATATTAGTTTAACTAGCTAATCAATTAGTTATGAGTGGAGTGAATTAAATATTATTTAATTCACTAATTAGTAACTCATTATTCAACTCAAGAACACATCAGTTCACTACAGTGCATGGACAGTTCAGTGGAGACCAGTGAAAGAAGTAGATGAAAGGGTGAGTACAGCTATCAGTTGGGACATCAGTTGTGCATGATATTTGCACCACACTTGGAGGCAATTTCCCATGATGGTTGCACAGTGAAGCCAAGGATATTTGAACCTTGGATCTCTCATTATATCAGCCTTGATTGCGCAATAGAGGCAGGCAATTAGTGGTGGGTTTTGAACCTGTGACTTGGGCAAAACCAAGCTAGTTTGTGTGTAACTTCATGAGATAGTACTGAGTACTTGTGAGGAGTATTGTACTGAGTTGTTACATGTTTTATCCATTATAATATACACATATATCTGCGGGGTTTTCAGCTATAGGCTTTCCCCATACATACTGTGTTAATGTGTATGATGAATTGATGTGCGATCGCTTGTTTTATTTTCCGCATGTGTGATGATCTGAGTGGAAGAGATTATGTGTTGCATATGAATTCGAATTGTATGTGATCAGGATAGTCTCGGTGAATAAATGTTCATTTATTCAGCAAATTTCTACATGAATTATGAGGTGAAAGAAACAATAAGGTTCGGTAGTGACTAAAGAGCAACCAAGAATTCTTTAATCAGACTTCAGCACAAAACATTCAGATTGTAAATGCAGACAGAATTAAGGCGCTCCAAAAACAAATCTTAATCTAAAACTTCTTATTTACAATTAGATGAGAAGATACACAGTAGAGAAAGAAATGGAAACATTTAAACAAAGATGAAACACATCACCATTTTGACACAGCTCAAGAATCCTGTAAATGGTCTTTGATTATTGATGTCCAGCTCCAAAAATTAAAGTGCTTCAATAGTAGTTCTTATAATACATGTGATAAAATATCAAACCTTTTATAACGAAAATTCTAGTGGTATTTAACTAACAACTAAGTCGGTTTTCCCTAATCTACCCTGGCAAACTTTCATTGATTACAATTTAAGTAGAAAATGGACAAGTATGGCCATGCAAGGCTATGATGAGGTGAATCTGTCACTTACCGTTGGCTGTATTAAATTCGATGACCCTTCATGAATTATAAGGTGAACAAAATTGGGCTTTTAAAATTCCAAAAAGACAAAGTGAGACAAAATTGATATATGGCCCAGCCTTTCTTGCACCACCTTGGCTAGATCATTAACTCCAGTGCGGCACCAATTGCTTTATTGTCCTATTGTCATACTTTTTGGCACTATTTTGATGGAAAATAATTGCCGAAATATATTATCTTTGTTCACATCTAAGAACCATCATCAAAAAACAAATTCTTGAAAATCTTGGGATGTTTGTCATGTCGTGAAAAATGGGTGAAATTGCTAAAAATATAGGTCAACTCAGACATTTTTTTCTCCCCAATGGTGACACCTATGCAAAATATGGGAGAGGTTATTTTTATTTGCCCTATTCTGGTCAAAAACCTCTCTCTTATTTTGAAACTTCATCCCCAGCTCTCCATAAAAGTCACCTCAAAATCATGACTAACATAGAAAAAACGGAAATCCGAAAAATAGGGCTAAGAGATGCCTTTTGATTATCCCCACTGAAGACACCTGTGAAAAATATGGGATAGGTTTTTGTTCTTCAACCAATGTTGAATAAAAAAATCTCTTTTTTTGTCAAAATTCATTCCCATCTACCCGGAATCTCCCTCGAAAACAGATTGGTAAAACTAGCTAAAAAATGGTTTTTCATTTGGGGAAAATGGTTTTGTAGGAGAAAAGTGGTATTTCAGACCCTATTGAAGTGGTAAGTGGTAATATAAAAGGGGGACAGGTGTGATTTCATAAGAGAGTGACACATAAGTGGTTCCCTTTCTTGAAAACCATTCATTTTGCACCCCCTTGCAAGGATAAAGTAAGGATGGTAAAGGGGGGTCGGAATGAAATGTAGGCCATCAAATTTAAATATGACGGTGGCATGATGAGTTGGAAAGAATTTTCTTCTTGTCGGGTCTTTTGGCCTATTTATTCATGAAATGAGCTATAAACCTCGTAGTCCCAAATTTACTTGTTATACACACAAAACATAGTGACAACTCGTTCACTTGGACCTGAAATTATGTAGAATTTAATTATGAACTAGCATCGCATCTGCGCACTTCACAACCTTTATAGTTTAGTTTATAAAGAATACGATCAGCGTTGCGATGTGATGGGGAGGTGATATGGAGGGTAAATGATGTGGAGGGTAAGTGGGACCAGACCGCAGCACACATCACAATTTGTAGCATTTATTTATAAGCGCGGAATATGTAAACTTTAAAATTTACGAAGTGCGATGCGTAGGGGAGGAGATGAGTGATGTGACAGGGAAGAAGTGGGACCAGATCTCAGGCACACATCATAATTCTTAAGTTTATTATAAGCTGCGGGGTTAACTGCTAAAATTTGTGAAGTGCGGGGAAGAGGAGCCCACTGGAAATTGGCGGAGTGTTATGGCAGAAGGTTTCTAAGTAGTGAGTGTTATGGAGCTTTATATGATATAAAAATGTATTACAATGGCTGTGTAATGGGGAAAAGCTACTGAGGTGGGATCGACTTACCGCATCACAAACTAAATAAAATAGATTACAAGCGCTCACAAGGTAAAACAATACGATGCGATATTGCAAATTGACGAACGTATTATTTAAAGTATAGTTCCAATGCAAAATACGTAAATTCCACGAAATACGATGAGGGCCGCACTTTGATTGCGATCAAGGAATAAAAATCAATGAAATAGTAAAGGTGGAAGGGTATAGAGAAAAGGCGGAAGAAAGGTAAGGTAACGTATATTTCAAAATGGAAGATGAAATAGAAGAGAAGCATGGTGATGAATGGGTTTCAGAGCATGGGAGAATATAGAGGAAATGAGGGGGCAAAGAGGGTGAAAGAAATGAAATGGAACGAGGGTAGAAGTGAAGTTTGATGCCCATCACAGCTTGTCAACAACAAATTTTCTCCTCTCCATTGAACTATAAGGAAAATTAATTCATTTGATGCTTTTTGACGGTCAGGGTCTCCCTTTCTTCTCTAAAAATTAATGATAACCATAGAATATTATTTTCAGTATATGAAAAATCTAATTAGTGATCAGTCACCTGGTGATACTGTGAAATACACGAGTCTAACAAAACCCCCTATCACAATAATAGGCTAGCCTCTTACAAATCCTATTATGAAATTTTCTAACACACTTCATCCTTGCCACACTTGAATTCACTGAGACTCTATAGAACACACTCTTATTTGTTCATTTCTATGCATTTTGACATAGTTCTCCCTTGTGATACCTCGACACTCCTTAACACTCCTCAACATGCATTGACATTGTCTAGCATGTGTTAGCACGCCTTTTCGTTCCTTGGCATTCCCTAACCCTTCCTAGTTATCATGCCCTCACAACTACCCTTACTTTGTTTTCAACTTGGGAACCCAACCAAATCCTCGCTTGACTATAGGAGCTTGACCAAGTTACGACTAATACAACTAGACTATGTTGTTAAATTGTGTAGCTTGAGAGGTACTCCAAAACCCTAGTGAGATGGGTTTGTGTGATTTTGACCACAAAATGTTTTGTGTGAAAATAACCCAAGTGAAGGGGCTTTAGACCCAAGATGAAGTTTAAAATATAAAAGAAAATTAAACAGAAAAATAATATTTCCTAAGGTCTAAGTAGATAAAATTCTTAAGTTTTAGAGTGTTCTTAAGAGGCTTAGCTAGGAAAAGCTATTTAAGGAGGCCTTAGTATGAAGGCAAGAACATCAAGTGAGAAGGAGCTCATGTTACCAAGGAGGCTAAGAGAGATGTAGTCCTAAAGTAGGTCTAGTTAGAGGTATGAGTAAGTGTTTGGGCTTCAAAACGAGGAGCGAATAGGAGGTTTATTGTAGCAGGGATGGTTTTTATGAGCACTAGAGAAAACTGTAAAGGCAAGAATCGTGACAGGAGAAATGAAGTTTTGATTTTTCATGACATAGGAAATTCATTTAAAATATCTCATATTTCAAGGAGAAGAATGAGCAATACAGTGAGAAGTGCTTAATATGAATATCTCCAAACTGTATCTAGTCATTAGGCAACAGAGAAACGCAACCTCTACAAAAACGTCAGTTTTTAAAAGTGGTTTCTGATCTAACCAAGGGAAATTTTAAAAAACTAAGACATGGGTTTTTTCCAAAACTGAACGAATTACACAACCCAACAATCGTTTTCTTGGATTCTTAACGGTTTGAGGGGAAAACGTGGTTCTTTGGGACCCATTTTTGGTGACAGCATGAAGAAAAAACGGTTTTTTAAACTTAATGCACAGGAAACTCCTAGGAAACGTTTCCTCGCCATGCACAGAAAATATCTTATACAGAAATTGAGAATCGAGAGTAAAATTGGTGAAAATGCTCGAAGGCTATCAAACGCAGCCATTTTAGCAGAAAATCTTGAATAATTAATGAACAAAAATTTGGAGCTTTGAAGCTTCTCTCTTATGGACAAACTTGACATTCTCTGAGAAGTTTTTGAGAAGTTTTCAAAACATATGTTTTGGAGAAGCTTGAAGATCTTTTGTGCAAACCTTGAAGCCTTTGTTGGAACAACCTTTAAAAGACTTATTGAAGCAGATTTGAGAGGAATTTTTAAATGTATTGCAGAAGTGTTTGAAATCTGTTTGATGATGATTTGAAGCAGTTTTGAAGTAATATTATTTATGCCTTCTATTTCTCATACCAAGAAGTTTTACACTACCTTAAACTTAGCAGCGTTGTTGCCCTGAGTCTGGAAGCTTAATACATTGACTATTTTGGTGATGGGATTGTAAGAAAAATTTCACATTGGTTTTTACTGCATCAAAGATCAAGTTTGAGGATTCTCAGCAATAGCCTCGGATGTACTACCTGTTTGGAAAATAGTATCTTATATCTGCACGGTTTGCACAGAAAGTGACAACACGACAAAACTTTCAACAAGGAGTAACAATTAAATTTCTTCCTGAATTTTATTTATTTATTTTTATTTTTATTTGACACATCTGTATTAACATCTTGCAATTTTTTGATGCAGATTTTGGCAAATACAAGATCGACGATGACATGTGAAATTTGATATCATCGACGCCAATCATGAAACAATTTCGACTATGGTCAGGATTTGCATAATTGCAACAAAATAGAATTTTATTTACAAAAGTTACAGACGAAGGGAATTGATTATACTGATTTCATATTTTAAAATGGATTTGTAAAAATTCATAGAATTGGGCTAACTTACACATTTGATTTTATTTAAATCTGTTTCATTGGTGTTTAATTTTTGCATAAAAAAACCAAGTAGAAATTGATCACTTTTGCTTGGATATATTTATGTTTTGTGAATGCCAAGTTTTTGCAGGTTTGCGTTAATCAGATGATCATTCAAGGAGTCTAATTTTTCAACAATTGGGCTTCCAACAGATCAATTTTATGATGAATCATGTGAATAAGTCTATATTCATTACAACCAATCTTTCCTTCCCTTTGTAAAATTGTAAATCCCAATGAGTCCTCAATGCAAGCCAAAATCTCTTTTTCCTAGCAAGTTTCAATCATGCAGTCAAATCTACTTCTTTTCATGCATTTCCTTTCATCCATTCCTAACTCATCAATAAAAGAAAATAATTTTACTTACAAACTTTTTTCCATTTTCCATTTCGATTTCCTTTTTCCTACCATTTTCATCTTCCGCAAATAAAACCCTGCTTCTACATATCGCTGTGTCAAAGTCCTAGAGGCTTGCATGTCATAATGGAAAGTGCTCTTGTCAATGAACAATGGGAGTACATTAATATCCCTTGTTCGTTGGATCTTGTAGGTGACTTGACCACAAAAAACTTATTTGTACCTACAAGGATGTGTTAGGCATCTTGAATCCCATTGGAATCAATGGTGGGAGCTCTCATGTTGGCTAGTGGCATTCATTAATAGCCACTAAGCCAACAACTTCTTGCTATGTTCAACACCAGCACATTTAATCACATAGTAATATTTGTGTCATCTACCATTGAAGACTTGAAGACCCATATTTTGTAGTAGATGAAGTAGATTTCCTTCCATTATTTTTTAGTTTTTCATGACTTGAGGACAACTCAATAAATAAGGTTGGGGGGGGAAATGTAACCTCTATATTTTGTATACCTTCCAAACCTTATAAAATTTCAGCCATATTCAGCAGACTCATCAGATTCATTAGACTGTGCAGCAGAAGATCCAGCAATAGATATGAAAATACAGATCCATCTTTCATCCACAACTTGTAGAAGAAGCTTCAGATCAGAATTGCAGTAGCTGAACATGCATGATTCATCCACTTCTATAGGTAAGTAAGGTATGATTTTTTCTAACCTTTAATCTTGAAATTCTTTTTAGATGCTAAAATAATGATATTTGGAAAATATTCCACTATTTCACTATTCCCTTTCTCATTAAAAATTGCCAAAAACCATCAGTTGGGGTGGGAGGGCGGGTAGGATGGAATTTCACACTTCATTTTTTTCTCTCATTCATATTACATATTAACCCACATAGCCTTCCTACAATAAAAACTACTACAAAATGATGAGCATATTAAATGACTTCTTAAAATGATTGATCTCAACAAATTAAATAATGATTGTAAACACAAGAACCAATCATTAAAAAGAGATCTCAACAAAGTAAATAATGATTGTAACACAAGAACCAATCATTCAAAGATGTAAATGTTTTGCAAAAACAAAATTTATCAAAAGATGTGAAAAGTTAAAAGGAAGTCCATGATTGAGAGATGGTTTTTACACAAGAACCAAACATCTTGTAAAAGGAAGTTCATCTAAGAATCAAATCAAATAAGTCATTGTAGTAACAAGAGCTTCAGTTGGGGAGTATGTTTGGGCTTCAAAATGTCATACAAATATCACTCATCACCATATATTTTTCACCTATGCTTCCATTATATCACTCATTATTCACCACCATGTCATTTCAGTTTCCCTATTGTTCACCATTAATGGGTCTCATTTATATCTTCCAAATATTATTTATTTTTAAGCATTTTTAAGAAAAAATCTTGATTAAATATTAGAAAATAATATATTTTACTTCATATATGGAAAGCGGACTGTTTTTGTGACATGTGTAGGTGCCAAGGAAGCTTCCAAGACACCTTTATGTGGCCTTGAATGATCAAATTCGAATTTGATGAGATCAAACTCATGGAGAAGATCAAGGACAAAAGGGGGTTATGTGTCTAGATGGTTGAGAGATGTATGGAACTAAAGAGAGATTAGTGGATCATCATTATGAGTTTGTTACTCATCCCATTGTATAAATAGAAGTACAATCTCCTCCGTTTGTAAGTTTTTGTAATCTTAGAATTTTGAAGTATGTAATCTTAGAAGCTTAGAGTTGTAATCTTAGAGTTGGTTTGTAATGGAGATTTTGAAATAAAGAATCATAGTTTGATTTTGCCTCTACATCTGGGTCTCCTTTGAAGTGGTGTGCTTGTGGAGTTATGTAGGGCCCCCATGGCCTCACTTGCATGCTTATTTTATGTATAATTTAATTTATTTTTTTGTTTGATTTCAACTTTTAAGTTTTGTTAGATATTCTATTATTGAAAAGAGTCTTATTTGAAAGTGTTCTTGTAAGAGAACCGTAAGACCTCATACAATTATTAGATTTAGGTTTGTTTCATTTCAGCTTCTAAGTTTTTGTTAGATGTTCTAATATTGGAGGAGATCCTAAAATTCATGTGTTCTTGTCAGAGAACCTTAAGATCTTGACGAATGTTAGATTTATGTTTGTTTAATTGTTGGACGAGATCTTGATGAATGTGTTCTTGTAAGGGAACTTTAAGATCTCGGACAAATTAGGAATATTAGTTGTTGGAAGAGATCTTGATGAATGTGTTCTTGTAAGAGAACCAAAAGATCTCGGACAAATTAGAAATCTTTCTAGATCTATATATTTTAGATAAGTACTTCTAAGTTTACCTTCCTGAGTTGACATTAAATGAACTCTGATTGACATTATAAATTGGAACCACACAGTAAGTGTTGCTAAAGGGAGGCCATGATCATCCACCAAGAGTAAGATCATCAAGTGAGGGTTCACAAGAATGGCACATACCTTAATGGGTTCTTGATAGGAAGTAGGATGGCATATTGTTGGTTCTCTTAGGGCAGATAAATCTCAAGAGAGGTGACCCATGAGAATTTGGGTGTGTGATTTCAGTGGTGTTTCTGTGTGAAGTCTGCATCAAATTTTGAAATAGTAGAGAGGGTTGAGACCCTACCTTGTGTTGGTTTCTAGATTGCGATATCTATGATAAATACCAACACAAATGGTGGAGGGCCTGCACTAGAACTTAGGGCTAGAACAAAAGCAGTCACAAGTGTAATATTGACTGAAGTAACCGTAGTTTGAGGGTTGTAGAGATCTAAATTTTAGGTCAAGATTCAGTCAAAGAAATGACCAGAATCTATGGATCCATATGAGCTAGGCCTAGTCTCTTATGGAGGAAAGAGTTTTATTTTTTGTTATGGGTGGATATGGTTTGTTCTAAAGAAATTAGAATAAAAGTATAATTCCCTATTTAGGGATGTTTCCTAGCATGTTCAATCCATAAGGTATGTCATTAATACTCTGAAAAATTCGCATAGAAGAAGAGGGGTTGTGACCCTTAGAGAGAGGTTTATCTCTACAATATATACCACAAATTTGGAAGATGGTTTGCATAAGTATGTGCGGAGATAGAAAATCCAAAGGAAGGTGGAACCTAAGTATTAGATGGAGCAGAATAAATGTGCCATATGAGAAATGGATTGACATGAAGAGGAGTTGATTTTGTTGGATTGTCCATAGAGTTTTGAATAGAGATTTGAAGCAGCCTATAAACAGTTAGTGAATGGAATGTTAATGGATGCTTTGTGAGCCTATTTCAATCGTCTAAATTTTTTTAGAAGGATGATAAGATGAGTAGTTCAGATTTTTTCATAGATTGGACAAAAAAAAAATGGTACACAAGAATAGTGATTTTGAGAGGACTGAAATCCATATTAGGTGGCATATTTGAAGAGCCCTAGATGAGGGCAGTGTTGTGGGCACTAGATCAATATAAAAATGTACTGTAGTTGGGAAAATTGATGGCAGTCAAAGTACAATTGGAGGGTTGTAAGGTGACTGTCAAAGAAGATCTCTAAGTCTTGTACTTGTGAAGGAAAACAAGACTGGTATAAGGGTAAGTGTATTGGGCCTAAGGACGTGCATAGTTTGAAGGACTAAAGTAGCAGTCAAGTGGGCTATCCAACTAGCCCTAGTTCACTATATTGTATTGTATTGCGTCATTGAGAAGAAGGGAAACCTCCATATCCCTATACTTGTAATCTTGGAGCAGTAGTATGGAAAAGGTGGAAAGACCAAAGAGTTCTTCACAATAGAGTTGTGAACAACTAATCGAAAAATTTAAGTGTCGCAAACCTTAAAGGAAAAAAGAGGTAGATAGAGGGAAATTGTTTTTTAGCAGCGTTTAGTAACATAAATGATTTTAGTTCATTGATAGAGGCATATTGAGGAGTTGCATAATGGGAGGAAAGAGGACCTGCCAGATGTGTTCAAGACATGTGGATTGAAAGGGATATGTGTGTCCACCATAACAAATTGGGTCAAGTGTTGTCTTGTGCAAGGTATATTGTTTGTCAAAGGACTAACACCAAGCCCTAGTTGTATTCCTTGTATCAGTGTGATTGTAAAGGGCCATCATCCCTGGTATGAGAACTCTAGCCTATTCATTGGCACTTGGCACTTGTTAGCACTTGGAAATTATAATTAGCATGTCTGACATGCATTCATGAGATGACTTGGTATGCTTTGGCATGGTTTAATATTAAAGATATTTGAGATCAATTATTGGAAAGTAGATGAGAAGCAATAAAAGAATATTTGGCATGTAGAATGCACTAACACTTGGCACTTGGCACCTATTCGCACCAAGTGTTGGTGTGCCTAGAATGCCCCCCACGAAAAAGGTAAATTGATGAATTATTAACCCTCTTATGTGTTCATCTCTTTGTAGTTCAACTTGTTTCTCCATTTGTTTTCTTGGCTGTCACTGGCACGCATTTTCACACCCTTGCACATATCGGCATGCCTTAACACGTGGAACATCTTAGCATGTTTGACATGCCTTCGCAATATATGTCACATATTAGCATTCCCAAGTATGACTTGGCACTCATTCCCTCACAACTAGGCTTACATGGGAACCTTAAATTCGTCTAAACACCTTGGCACTCCCTAGTTGTCACACCCTCATATATAGCCTTACGTTTTTTGCAACTTGGGAACCCAACCAAGTCATTAGAAAAAAAATGTTGTGCCCGACCCAAAGTATCCCTTTATCCGAAATTAATATTTCCACACCTTATCACAACCATAGACTACCCTCTTGAAATTCTTATTTTGAACTTCCCCTAAAACACCTCATCCTTGGGACACCTGGAATTAACTGACACTCCTTAGCACACACTCTTATTCATTCATTACCAAGAATTTTGACCTAATTCTCCATTGTGTTCCCTTGGAACTCCCTAACAATCCTCAACATGCATTGACATTGTCTTCCATGTGTTAGCACACCTTTTCATTCCTTGGCATGCCTTGGCACTCGCTAACACTTCCTATCACATGTTAGCACACCCTGGCACATGACACATCTTGGTCGCATGCCACCCTAGCACTCTAGAATGACTTAGTGCTGCCTGGAACATCTTACCACTCTCTCCTTAGCACACTTGGAACTCACTGGCACTCCCTGTCACACACTCCTATTCATTCATTTCAATGCATTTTAATCTAGTTCTCCCTTGTGTTTCCCTATCACTCCCTAACACTCCTTAGCATGCATGGGCACAACCTAGCAGTTGGCACATCTTGGTATGCTTCCCTAAGACTCTAGCATGCTTTGAAACTACATAGCATACCTTGTCACTCCCTCCTTAGCACACCTGGAACTCATTAACACTTCATTTTCATACATTTGAAACTATTGTTCCCTTGTGTTTCCCTAGCACTTGGACCTAACACTCCCTAGCATGCGTTCGCACCACACCTTAGCCCATGGCATATCTTGGCATACCTTAAGAATTGCCTTGTCTTGGCATGCATAACATGCCTTGGAATTTTCTAGCATGTGTTAGTATTTCTTGGCATTCTTTGGCACACCTTAGCACTCCCTAGTTGTCATGCCCACATAGATAGCCTTACTTTTTGTGTGACTTGGGAACCGAACCAAGTCATTGGAAAAAAAATGTTGTGCCCAACCCAAAGTCTCCCTTTATATGAAATTTCTTTGACGAACCCCTTATTGTAACCATAGTATTCCCTCCTACAAGTCCTATTATGACCTTCTCCTAACACACTTTGTCCTTGAGACACCTAGTATTTGTTAACACTCCTTGGCACACACTCTTATTTGTTCATTTCCATGCATTTTCACCTAGTTCTCCCTTGTGATTCCCTGGCACTCCATAACACTCTTCAACACGCACCACTAAGGCAATGTTAGCATGTGTAGGAATGCCTCTTATTTCAAAACTTACAACATGCAACTTTTACAACTATTTGGGTTTGCCTCCCAAGCTCAGAGGGAGCAACAATTTTTTTAACAAAGGTAGAGATGTATCATCATCCAAGCTCTGTTGTTCACATATATTACCTAACATAGACCTTGCATTTCCTACTGCTTCAATACATTACAAGTACCAACTTCTCCTTTGGCCCTGATCACAAAAACTCCAACAGTCTTTCTTAGAGCCTCACTAAGGTTCCAAAAACCATAGACAAAAGGCATACATGAATTATGTCTCTTGATATGGTGTATGTCGCATAAGTTTCAAGTTGGTGACAAGCTATGGTTGGACTTTCATAAATATCAATTTACAAACTCCCAAAAGAAGTTCATACCATTTGGATATGAGCCTTGTTAGCTCCCTGTAATTTGCAATATTGGAAAATACAAACTGTAGGGAGAAGATTTGAACCACTTTGGGATTATAGGATCTAGTCCTTCTGAATCTAGAGAGGGATCTCTCTATAAGTACAAAGATTGATTTATTTTTAAGGCTTTGAAGTGTGATATTAGGCTAGTTATGAAGAACGAGGTTTTTTTTGTTTTTGGTTGGGAAAAGATATGTGAAGGTGAAGGAAGTCTAAATGAAGGGTGAAGATGAATGAAAGTGAAAAATTGATTCAGCTAAGAAGATAGGCAAGAAATAGCCTCAAACCATTGGGCTATGGAGTCATAGTAGGATTTAATTGAAACAATAAAGTTCAAGAGTGATCCATGGGGCAAGTCATCTATGTCTAAGGATCTCTTTAAAGTTGATTTTATGGAATGAAATGATACAATAAGAAGGGAAATTGAACAAATGAAGAACAAAGAGCAGCCTAAGATCAAGTAAGTACTTTGAAACTATTCTTCTTTCGGCATACACTTAGAAATACATAAAATTAATCTAAGATCTGGTAAGTACTTCGAAACTAGCCAGCTTTTGATGCACTTTCAATAGAAAACATTTAAGACACGAAAAAGAATAGCTTAAGATCAAGTAAGGACTTTGAACCTATCCTGCTTTCATCATATTATAAGGGAAAATTTTCAATGCAACTATTGGAGAAGAAACTAGAGGACATGGCTCACCATAAAATTCCCTAGCTCTACTTTACTTAGTAAACTTATCAAGACAACACATAAGATAACAAAGAATAGTCTAAGATCAGGTAAGGGCTTTGAACCTAGCCTGCTTTCAACATAATCATAGGGATACTTTTAGACAACCTTTGGAGATAAAAATAGAGGATAGGGCTCACCGTACACTTCCCTAGTTAATCTTTACTTAGCAGACACTGAAAATAACATTCAAGAACAATGTTTATTTTAGACAGTAGGACGAGGGAACACCAGCATTCCTAACTTCTTGGACCGTATTTAACCATTCTTAAATAGCACAATTGGAAGAAAACATTTAGATAAAGCTTATCAGTAAGAGCAGGGTGCCTTTGACAGTAAATCCTAACTCTATAATTGATGTTCTTTATCAGAGAAGATGGACAGAATGGAAATAGAAATAAAATAAAAATTTACAATAAGAAAAACATCATCGTTGACATAGACCAGGATCCCATAAATCAGTTTGTATTTGATGCTTCAAACTAGTTACAATCTTCAAGTCCAGTGGGTCTCTACAACTTTGAAATTCTCATCTCAAACCTAGGTATCTTCAATTACAGACAGAGCTTATGGCAGCTTCAGTAAACTATTTACAGGCAATAGATATGTAGTGGCCAACATTATCTCATCTTCTACAGAAGTATTTATAGAAGAAATGAGGAGGTGGGATAGGATAAAAGATCTTCTAATTTCAATTAATAAAGTTTAATGCTTCTCGGCCTTTGAGGGGCTCAATGGAGAAGATTTCAGATATTCCTCTACCTTAATTGTTTTACATTAAGTATTAAGCTCGCTGGGATGATTTGGTTGACTTTAAAGCTCAGTATTATCCTTGTAATAACTCGGCTAACAGTTTAAATTGTTTTCTTTGATTTGAAATAACTGTTCGGCTGTATTAGGGCAGATATCTTCTGTTCTAGTCATAACTATGCCTCTTTTGAATGCTTTGAGGCTACAGGTGGATTTTGGTAGCTGAGAGGATTCAATTAGCCTCTGATGTGGAAGTGGAGGCTTCTTAGTCTGATAGATACTATTGTTTTTCTTTAAACAATATTAATTTTGCTTCAATTCTATGTGTTAGGCTTAATTAGGCCTAAATTTTATCTTCTGTTCTTTAAACTGTCTTCAATTGAGTGGATTAGGCTTTTGAAAGTCGATTTGGGCCATAATCCCTCAAAACTGTGTAATCAATCTTTAATTCTTCATCTCTGCTGTGGTTGGATCCTTTCACACTAATACTCTTTACTTGATTGAATTTTGTTGTGTCTTGCTGATGTGCAAGTGCGCAGAGGGTTTCTAATGGCATCAATGGTCATGAGGGACTGATGAAACATGGCATCGAACCCTGTAGAGAAATATTCTTTAATGAATAAAGGCCTCTGGGATCGTCATCCCCGTCCTTCAATTTCTTTTTAACACTTTTTGAAAAAACTATTAAAACCTGTACAAACAAGAAATACAGATATCGTTGGAAGAATGGTGGAGAAATTAAGTCCAGATCGTTGATCTTTAGAGATCAACGGTCGTGATTGATCGGGGTCATATAATGTAAAAGGGGCCACTTTATCGCGAAAAGGAAGAAATACAAAGGAAAAAGGGTGAAAATCCTTTTGGCAGAGGAAATAGGTTAAAAGGAAATTCAGGGTTTCCGAAATGATTCTGGGTCATCGGATGAGTTCGGCCCCTGAGATTAACGGCGGATATTGATCGCAAAATCCCTTGGAGGATGGTGGAGGGCGATAGTTCAATGGTTAGATTGAATGTGAGTCATTGATCTGCAGAGATCAACGGCGGGGGATAAACGCGATGAAATGCAATAGAAATGGGAAAAGTGGTTTCGGCTATAGAAACCACTAGTTTCGCGTAGCAAAAAGGCGGATAAGAGGTTTAACCTTTTCGAACGTGATATGATTAGAGCCTGACATGTGGCATTTCAAAACCACCTATATCGCATAGCTTTTAGGAATTATCTATCGGGTTGAAATCTACACGAAACTACCATCGGCAGTCAAATTAGGGGTCTTATATCGGACGGCTATGGAGAGAGCACGATGGTGATGAGATGCTCGGGTGATAAGATGTGGGGCAGGGTAAGGCGGTTTCAATCTGAGCCGTCAGATCAGGGAATGAATGGCTGAGATTCGATTTGGAGGAAGGCAAGACCCAAAGGAGTTGGGCCTGTCGAGATGAATCTGGGTCATTGGATGAGAGGAATGAACGGTCCAGATCAAATCTGGCAGTTAAATGAAATAAAATATGAGGTGGAGAATGGGTCAGTGTGGGTCATTGATCTACAGAGATCAACGGTGGAGATTCGCCGAAAAAAATTATAAAGCAGGGTTCATGAATTTAACCAAGGTCACGGGCTTCAATCTAGACCATCGGATGGTATGCAATGGATGGCCCAGATGCAATTGGAGGTCTTGCAATCGTAGGAGGAGAGAGGAAAAGTGTAATGAAAATTTCCGATGCGATTATATGTGGACCGTTGATATGAGGGCCAGATCAATGGCAGGGAATGGATTGGAGGAGGTCACAGGCGAAGGGATGGACTTATGAACATAATGATAAGGGTCATCGGATCTGGGCTTGGCGGGGGAGATCAATGGCTGAGAAGCCATCGAAAGATCGTCAATCGGGAGGGGGAAATAAAATATTAAAATGCGCCCATATGAAATCTCCGATGCGAGATTGCACAGACTGTTTGATCATTTTAGATCAACGATTGGGAACGGTTTAAACCATGAACTAGCGGGTTTCCTTTTAACATAGGGAAAATGGGTTTTTCACGAAATATAAAGGAAAAATGGCTTCGGGGAGGGTTTATTTATGAGGTTTAGCGCCCGATTGTGAGGCTTTCGAGTTATATGAAGGAAAGAGGAGGGATCGGGGGTTTAATACAAAAGGAGCCAATCAGAATCGGAACAAAGGAGAGGGCCTTTCAAATGCGTCCAACGAAATCTCCAATGCGAGATTGCGCAGGTCATTGATTGGTTTAATATCAACGGTGGAGATTGGTTTAAACCATGAACCAGCAAAAACCTTTGAATCATAAGAAAATCGAACTTTTTAGGAAATAAAAAGGATTTTTTGTATCGAGAAGGGGTTTTATATTATGTTTAGCACTCGATTGCGGGGCTTTTGGTTTTGTGAAGAGGCAAAGGGATCGGGGGTTTATAAAAAGGGGCCAATCGCATCGGGACCTTTTAAACAAAGAAATTTGCCCATCGCACAGCTCTGATTGCGATAAGTGCTTGGGACTTTAACTCTTGGTCCTGGGCGTGGGCACATGGTGGGGAACTGGTTTGGGGGCTTAGCCAAAGGGGGCTAAAGCCTATAATGTAAAAAGTGGGTTTTTATGCATTTTCAATGGTTTTCAAAGGAATTTGAGGGTTTCGGTAAGGTCCAAAAAGGAGCTTTAAACCTTATAAAAGGGGATTTATGAAGGGAAAAAGGGAAATAATGAAAAATAGAGGAATTTCATGGGGAAAAAGGGGATAAAAGTGAAGGTTAATAATGAGTGAAAGGAGGGGTAGAATGAGGAAAAATGGGTTTTTGCAGTAGTCTTTTCTTCACGAGAATAGTAGATTTTCAGAATTGAAAGGGAAACAACAGTGAAGATTAACCAAAGGATAAGATATCTTCACAAGACTTCAAGAACTAACAATTTGGCAATAAAATTGTTTCTTGAAGGGTTCAAAAATGATTTAGCCACCATTTGATATGAAAAATTTTATAGGTGGTTAACAGTGGCTCCACATGGGGATGGTGCCTTCTTGAAGGCATCGAGAACTTCAGACTTGTATTCTTTGGGGGCTGATTAGTGCCTCATCCATTGGGCTACAACTTTCTTCACTTGGATGATCTTCCTTTTGCTCTGAAAATGTTAGCAGCCATGAAAGACAAAGGAACTACTGATCTAACATTTTTTCCTGGTGCCTCATCCCAATCCTACTGATCTAACATTTTTTCTTCTTTCAGAGTGCATTTGGATTGGAAAACTCTTTTACAAACATTTTATTCTTTTGAAAGAAAAAAAACTAATCTAATTCTACTTCTTATTTCTCCATGAACTCAGATTAAACAGTTGAGTTCATAAGCTTCTCTACCTAATCTACTATCTGTTAGGATTAAATAGTCTAACATATTTTTATTCACTAATTTCTAAAATAGAAATTTAAAAGCATACAAGTCAGGATTGAACAGTCTAACTTGTTGTTGATCTATGGCATAAAAACAAGCTACACATAGATAACTATTTTGCAGAAAATTAACTCAAAATGGTGAAGGCTTAAGATCTGAAAGTTCTAAGCACGACCTTCTCTTTTCTTCAGCTCTGTTTTTGAGTTTTTTCGAGCTGTTTTTTCCTTGTTAACTGGTTCAGATTTTGGGCTTATTAGAACCATTTCACTTTTGTTTGTGACTCATGATTAGAACAGATTAGAGTCATTCTTATTTTGGAAACTTAGGTTCAAATTTTGAGCTTGTTTGAACCTTTATTTTATATCCTAATCTACCTAACTGATAAGCCAAGATTAAGTTGTTTAGCAAATCGAATTCACTAACCTATCAACAGTCAATTTAAAACTAATTAGTCATGATTAGGCTATATGACTAACTAGACGTTTGTTTTTAGGAGTGGCATTTGAGCTTGCACACTTTCAGATTTTGTTTCTCTTTTTTGGTATAGGGTTGTACCTTTCATGTTTTTACAATCTGCCCTCTTTTCTTTCTTTTACTATTTTTGTTTTTTGTTTTTTCTTAATTTGAATGCTATGATGGATGAAATATTTATAATGAGAAAAAATATTAAAAGGCTTTCAAAACATGATAGGATCAAGAGAAGTAATGTTTGAGCATCCTGCCATTGACAGGACCCCCAAAAATTTTAGCTCCATTCAACTCCTGCAAAAAATAAGCATTATTACCAGTAGAAGAATGAATGAGATAAGGGCCAAGCCATAAGTTATAAAATTTCCCATGCTTTCCCTTGTCTTCTCTCCTTGAGTCCCACTTTAACACTTTTTCCCCAATATTGAAATTGCTGGCCTTTTTCCTTCTATCAAAAAGCTTCTTGATGTTCACTTGCTTTTGTAATGCTCTGTTGTAGACCTCCTCCCTGGGTTTTTGAATATGTATAGTCTGATTAATCCTTCTAATCATGTCATTGTCTTTAGACTGCACTTCTTGAATCAAATTTGCAACTAGAACACCAAGGCTAGTTGGAAAAATTGCATATGTTCCATACACAAGCTGGTAGGGTGACATCCCAATAGATTTCTTAAGTGTTAATCTGTCAGCCCATAGTGCATGCACTAGATTTGTGCACCAAGACTTCTTGTTGTCCTCCAACAACTTCTTGATTATGTTCACCAAACTCTTGTTTGAGGATTCTGCCAGCCCATTACCTTGAGGGTAATAAGCAGTAGAATGACCCAATGTAATCTGATATTTGTGATAGAATTCAACCATCTTCTTGGATCCAAACGTTGCTGCATTATCAGTTATGATCTTCCTAGGACAGCAAAATCTAGAGAGGATATTAGTCTCCATGAATTTTATGATGGCAGAGTCATTGGCTTGCCCAGAAGGGATGGCTTCTATCCATTTGGTGAAGTAGTCTGTTGCAGTGAGAATCCATCTATGCTGGGCAGATGAGGGTGGATGGATTTCTCCTATGAAGTCAAGTCCCCACTATTGAAAAGGGGCTTCAACAGTGATTGGATGTAGAGGTAAGGGAAGCAACTTTTTTTTTCCTTCAAAAATTTGGCATTTATGACAGGAAATTATCATCTTGTGTACATCTAGAAAGAGGGTGGGCCAATAGTAACCAGCTCTAAGGATTTTGTTGGATGTTTTCTTCTAGTAGAGGTGGCCTCCACATTCTCCTTCATGGAACTTGTGCTTAACCTTATCTGCATCATTCTCAGGCAAACATTTAAGCAATATCCCACTTGCATTTTTCCAATAAAGACACTTATCTATAATGCAGTAGTTTACAAATTTTAACTTTAAAAACCTTGCCTTTGTTTTTTTCAAACTAGGAGGTGTATTCAAATTAAGAAAAACATAAAGAATATCAGCATACCAAGAGGAATTCATAAAATGGTTTTCAACAATGGGAGTTGACAATTCCTCTTGTTCATCTAAAGCATTTATCATATTAATATCAAGAACTTCAAAATTGGATTCGGCCATTAATCTAGCTAGACCTTGGCCTTTAATGAGCTTAGTGGGCTTGATCTCTAAATCATATTCAAGAATCACAGCTATCCACTTACCTCTCTTACCATCTAGGTCTTGTGTTAGAATGTCTTTCACAACTGAATTTTTGACAAAGGCAATGATGTGTGAGTGAAGGATGTAAAGTTTGAAGTCTTTTAAAGCTTTGACCAAAGAAAAAGCTTGCTTTTACATGATGTTATACTTCAGAGGAGCATCTCTCAATGCCTTGCTAAAGAATGCAATAGGCTTCTCTTATCCCTGTGGATTTTTATGCAATAGGACAACAACTATTGTATGTTCTGATGCGAATGAAAAAATATAAAAATATTTTGAAAAGTTAGGACTTATTAGAACCGGTGTTTTGGTTAACGCTTGTTCCAACAGCTCAAAAGACTTCTTCGCTTCTAAGGTCCACTTAACCCCTTGCTCCTTTTTCAGCATGTTTGTGATGTTTCTAAGGAGTTCAGCCAAGTTGGGTATGAACGTTCTCAAGAAATTAATCTTTCCAATGAAAGATTGGAGTTCCTTGATGTTTCGAGGATGAGTAATTTGCAATATAGCTTCGATCCTCTTTGGGTCTATCTTTATCCCCTCTTCTGAAATGATGTGCCCAAGAAGTTTACCTTCTTGGAGACCAAATAATGTTTTCTTTGGATTTAAAGATATCCAAAACTTTCTGCATTTCTCAAAGACTATTCTCAAATGTTCTAAGTGCTCTTCATCTGTCTTAGAAAAAATAGTGACATCATCAAGGTAAATAATGATGAAGTAGCCCAATTCTTTCGAGAATGCAATGTCCATGGCTCTCTAAAAAGTAGTACCAACATTCATTAGACCAAAGGGAATTTTCACATATAGGAAAGTGCCCCAAGGTGTAGTGAAATCTGTCTTTAATTGATCATCAGGGTGTACTAGAATCTGATTGTACCCCGAGTAGCCATCCAGCAAAGAAATTCTTTTAGAACCAACTACCCTTTGTAAAATATGGTCCATCTTGGGTAAAGGGTAGTTGTCTTTCAATGAAGCTTTGTTCAAGTCTCTAAAGTCTATAAAAAGCCTAATATCTCCTGTTTTATTCCTAACTGACACAAGATTAGACACCCGCTCAGAATATCTAATAGGGACAATAATACTAGCTTCATACATTTTCTTGATTTCCTTCTCAACCAAAGGTAACTGAACAGGGTTTATTCTGCGCAGTTTTTGTTTAAATGGCTTTTGGTTTTCCTTGAGAGGTATTTTGTGCTGAATTATTTCAGTGTCATTGGATTTTAGATCCTCATAACTCCACGCAAAAACATCAGAAAATTCTTTAAACAACTCTATGTATTTGAGTTTGATGTGAGCTGGTAAAGTTTTAGACAATTTGATCATCATTGGTTTTAGTTCACTGCCTATATTACACTCTTCAACTTCAGTCTCCACAGGCTCCAGTTTCGGTTTCTTAGCCACATCGTTGAAATCAAATAACTCTTCTAAAGGGGCTAGCCCTTTTGGCAAACTTTGATTGTTAGAATACAGAGTTTCCAAGTCTTTTGTTTCTAACTCTACAATCATTTCTATTGTTTTTTCAAGTTTGTTAGACAACATATTTACATCAGTCATCTCTAGAGACTCTTCTTCTTTATCAAGTAGATTTTCTTCACTAGGATAGTCTATTTCATAGTCTGAATCTGAACTTGGCAGTTCAAATTCATTTCTGGACTGCAGGAAGTCTTCTATTTTTTTGTCTCCATCAAAAACTTCCCAATACCTCTCGTTTATCAGGGATGGCTGGTTTGAATTTAATTTGAGTTGTACATTGTTTGGTTTCATAAGGCGTTAAGCATGTTCTAGCAGCGAAAGCTAAACTGTTTGCTTGAATATTCTTTTCTCTTGGGACAAAAATAAGTTTAAATTCCTCGATTTTTTTCAATAAATCCATGACATTGTTCCGATAGGCTCTATGTTTGGGATGTTTTGCGGTATATTCCCCGCTTACTTGCCTAATTATTAATTCGAAATCACCATGCACCTTTATCCTTTCGACCCCTAATTTATTCAATATATGCAGGCCTAAAAGAAGGGCTTCATACTCGGCCATGTTATTGGTGCACTGAAAGTTTAATTTGTAGGAGTGCCCTTCAATATGATTGTTCATTGTATTGTAAAGCCACACTCCTACACTTGCATCACTCTTAGTACAAGATCTGTCAAAGTGCATACTCCAAAGAGGACTAGTTTTGATTTCATCTGTTTGGTTACTATCCTCTTCAACTAGCGTGCTTTCAGATTGTTCTTGAAGACCAACACTATGTTGAATTTGTTTTAATTCCTCAGGTTTTTCATTGCGTTGAGTATTATTTTCGTGACTCTCAAGGTTTAAAAGCAATGGATGAATGATTTGTAGCTCTAGACCTGGGTTTAGTTTTTTGTAGTTTTCGGATTTAGCAAACTGTTTCGACAGTTCAGTGTTGTCTTCCTCTTCCTCTCTATTTTCCATTAATTCAGTTAAGTTCACTTGTTCATTGAAAGTTTCATTGTTGAAAATGATAAATGAGTCAAGGCATGTGTTTATAGAATAAAGAGGAGAGTTTTGCGGTCTCTCTTGGCTAGTAACCATGTACTACATATGAGACTCCCTATAAAGTCTTCTAGTCTGATTAAAAACAGGGATAGTCGCATAGGTCATATCCATCTACATAGTCCCTTGCAACTTAGCTCCACAAGATCTTGATAACAGCATTCCATATTTTGGGGGTACATCAGCCACAACAATATCCATTACTAAACATTTGGCTGGGATTTGTGCTAAGTTAACATAGAGGTCTTTGATTAAACCTAAAAATTTTACTCTGCTTGAGTTAAAGGAGTAAAGATCTTTGTAAGGTAGAGTTATTTCAAGGCCTAGGCTCTCCATTACATCTTTGGGCATTAAATTGTGAGAGGCCCCTGAGTCATGCATGGCGTTGTGAAATTTTTTTTCATGAACATTTAAACTAAAAGAAAAAGGAGGAATTGGTCCCTCTTGATATCTACCCTCAATCTTAGGACCAAATATGAGCTCTGGTTGGTCATCGTTAATATTGACAGTGTCATTATTCTCTTCTATGTTAAAAGCCTTCAAAATTTGAGATCTATATACATTTTTGGCAGCTAATTTAGTAAGGGGAACAGAGATTTTAATTCTAGAAATTTTCTACTCCAAACTAAAAGGAATCTGATTATTTGAAGTGCTTGTCTCAACCTTATTAACTACCACTCTATCAGCAAAATTAGTTTGCTGATTTCCTCTATTTACATTGGTTAGAATTGTTTTAACAGGAGCACTAGCTAAGGTGCTAACGCTGCTATGGTCTGCACTTTGTTTTTCATTGTTTTGAGTTCCTTTTCCTTTGCTTTTATCAGAATTCATAGCCACTATTTGGTCTTTCTTTTTGAGACTCTATGATGACATTTTCCATTTCCTGATAATAACTTTCATCCTCATCTCTCTTATCATCATAGGGTGTGTATAGACCTTGTTTTCTATCATAATGAACTTCAAAATCATCATTTTATACTCCTAGCATGTTGATGTCATCTTCCTCTATTTGTTCACTTGTTTCTTCAACCTCACTTACATAGTTTTGATGAAAAGGAGGAGTGATATGTTGATCATCTTCCCTTGGTCTGTTTTGAGGCTAATTTCTCCTAAAATTTTGATTTTGGTTTTCATTTCTGTTTTGAGGAGCTGTTTGGTTTTGACTTGCTTGAGCTCATCTCCTCCATCATTCTCTCCATCTTTGAGCTAGATGTGGAAGGTGTAGATTCCTCTTTAAAGGACACTTTATTATCATTCCTCATTCTTGATCTTTTCTCCATTAAATTAACTTCCAATGCAAGTGCTCCTTTTTGCATATCCTCAAGAGTTAAAGGATCTCTCTCTCTCAGCTAATAGGCCATTTCAGGATCAAATCCTTCAAGAAACTTGTTTAAAGATAAGCCTTGTGGAGGTTTTAAATCTAGGGGAAGGGCATTATAAAGGCTGTTAAGCCTAGTGCAATAAGCTTGTACACTTTCCCTAGTGTTTCTGTGGAGATTCTTGTAGTCTGAAAGTATTTGGAGAGGGTTTTTATTCACTTCCCATTTGTTTAAGAATAAATGATGGAAGGCTTGGAGATCATTAATACCGTGAGGGGTTAGGCCCTTGAACCATTTTCTTACTTCTCCCCCTAAACTCTGAGCAAATAATCTAAGTTTGACAGATTCATCATCAATCTTGTTTCTGTCAAAGTAGTCATTCATCTTATCCACATGTTGTGAAGTAGTAGTAGCATTATTGGCATCATACAATGGTATCTTGGACTGATAGTCCTATGGAAGATTGACTAAGGGTAAAGAAAGGACCAATGGGGCATACCATGTTGCCATGATAGTGGGTGGAGGTGGATTTACAAGAGGTGGATTAACAAGAGGGAAAGTGGGTTGGAATGTAGTGGTTTGGACAATGGGTGTATAGGTAGCTAAGGTGGATGGACCAGCAATAGATTGTTGAGCTGATCTTCGATGAGAGACACCAAAATTATGTAGGAAATGTAAATCAGGTGGTGTAATTTCTCTACTACTAGGATGTTCACTTCTATCTGGAGATGAAAGTGAAGACTTTGAATCTAACTAATCTAAATCATCAAGTGACTGAGTTCTAAATGGGTTTCTTAAGTAAACTTGCGATTGTTGTAGAGCTGCAAGGTTTTCTGGAAGAGAATTAGCTCTTAAGGGTGATCTGAAAATAGTTGAAGATTTAATCTTAGGAGACTTCCTAAGGATTCTTTCAGGGTTATCAACTATCTCAGGAGGGTCTGGGTTATGATAGGCTCTAGTATGAATCTTTCTAGGAGCCACTATGCTGTGTTTTTCAAACCTAAGTAAACAAGAAAACTTGAACCAAATATGACAATCTTTAAGAGGCTAACTAATCTTTTTAACAAGAAAACTTTAATCGTAAAGTCCTCTAACTGAGTTTAAATGATGTTATGATGATAATGGGTCTTCCTAGTGGAGTCTTAAGGTATTTTTTAGGATTGTGGAGTCACTAGGTGGAAATTTTTAGCTCTTTTGGAGGTAAAAGGTTTTATGGTCCACCACCATGTTTATTTGAATACCAATCTGAAATATTTTTGGGTTTTCTAAGTTTTTTCAGTCCTATGGGTTCTAAGAGTGTCCTAAATCTGTTTCAAAACTTAGCTACGGTGATGAGAAAAAGAGAGTTTACTCTTATGGCTAAGCTAGTTGATCCTTCAAGGTTTGATAAGGTCTTATGAGAATCCTAAGGTCTCCTTAGATTGTCACTGATTCAAACAAGTTTTGTCATGATTACCACTTGCTTGGTAGTGCTTGAAGATGGCTTCTTGTACTCACTAAACAATATTCTCGAACCAAGAGTTTTCCTGAGGTCCCAAACTATCTAGGATGAAGTTTGCTCAGAAAGTCCCCAGCAAAGTCGCCAGAAATGTTAGCTCCCTATAATTTTCATGATTGGCAAATACAAACTGCAGGGAGAAAACTTGAACCACTTCGGGATTCTAGGATCTAGCCCTTCTGAATCCAGAGCGGGATCTCTCTATAAGTGCAAAGATTGATTTATCTTTAAGGCTTTGAAGTGTGATATTAGGCTAGTTATGAAGAACGAGTTTTTTTTTTGTTTTTGGTTGGGAAAAGATATGTGAAGGTGAAGGAATTCTAAATGAAGGGTGAAGATGAATGAAAGTGAAAAATTGATTCAGCTAAGAAGATAGGCAAGAAATAACTTCAAACCATTGGGCTATGGAGTCATAGTAGGATTTAATTAAAACAATAAAGTTCAAGAGTGATCCATGGGGCAAGTCATCTATGTCTAAGGATCTCTTTAAAGTTGATTTTATGGAATGAAATGATACAATAAGAAGGGGAATTGAACAAATGAAGAACAAAGATCAGCCTAATATCAAGTAATTACTTTGAAACTATCCTGCTTTCAGCATACACTTAGAAAGACATAAAAGTAATCTAAGATCTGGTAAGTACTTCGAAACTAGCCAGCTTTTGATGCACTTTCAATAGAAAACATTTAAAACACGAAAAATAATAGCTTAAGATCAAGTAAGAACTTTTAACCTATCTTGCTTTTACCATATTCTAAGGGAAGCTTTCCAAAGCAACTGTTGGAGAAGAAACTAGAGGACAGGGTTCACCATAAACTTCCCTAGCTCTGCTTTACTTAGTAAACTTATCAAGACAACACATAAAGATAACAAAGAATATTCTAAGATCAGGTAAGGACTTTGAACCTAGCCTGCTTTCAACATACTCTTAGGGATACTTTCAGACAACCTTTGGAGATAAAACTAGAGGACAGGGCTCACCATAGACTTCCCTAGTTAATCTTTACTTAGCAGACACTAAAAATAACATTCAAGAACAATTTTTAGTTTAGACAGTAGGACGAGGGAATGACAACATTCCTAACTGCTTGGACCGTATTTAACCATTCTTAAATAACACAATTGGAAGAAAAAATTCAGATAAAGCTTATCAGCAAGAGCAGGGTACCTTTGACAGTAAATACTAACTCTGTAATTGCTTTTATTTATCAGAGAAGATGGACATAATGGAAACAGAAATAAAATAACAATTTACAATAAGAAAAACATCACCGTTGACATAGACTTGGATCCCATAAATCAACTTGTATTTGATGCTTCAAACCAGTTACAATCTTCAAGTCCAGTGGGTCTCTACAGCTTTGAAATTCTCATCTCAAATCTAGGTATCTTCAATTACAGACAGAGCTTACGATAGCTTCAGTAAACTATTTACAGGCAACAGATATGCAGTGACCAACATTATCTCATCTTCTACAGAAGTATTTATAGAAGAAATGAGGACGTGGGATAGGATTAAAGATCTTCTAAGTTCAATTAATACAGTTTAATGCTTCTCGACCTTTGAGGGGATGGATGGAGAATATTTCAGATATTCCTCTATATTAATTGTTTTATATTAAGTATTAAGCTCACTGGGATGATTTGGTTGACTTTAAGGCTCAGTATTATCCTTGTAATAACTATGCTATCAGTTTAAATTGTTTTCTTTGATTCGAAATAATTTTTGGGTTGTATTGGGGTAGATATCTTCTGTTCTGGTCATAAATATGCCTCTTTTGAATGCTTTGAGGCTACAGATGTCTTTTGGTAGCTGAGAGGATTCAATTAGCCTCTGATGTGGCAGTGGAGGCTTCTTGGTTTGATAGATACTATTCTTTTTCTTTAAACACTGTTAATTTTTCTTCAATTATGTGTGTTAGGCTTAATTAGGCCTAAATTTTATCTTTTGTTCTTTAAATTATCTTCAATTGACTGGATTAGGCTTTTGAAAGTCGATTTGGGCTATAATCCCTCAAAACTATGTAATCAATCTTTAATTCTTCATCTCTGCTGTGGTTGGATCCTTTCACACTGATACTCTTTACTTGATTGAATTTTGTTGTGTCTTGTTGATGTGAAGGTGTGTAGAGGGTTTCCAATGGCATCAGTGCCCATGAGGGACTGACGAAACATGGCATCGAACCCTGTAGAGAAATCTTCTTTAATGAATAAAGGCCTAGGGGATCGTCATCCCCTGCCTTGAATTTATTTTTAACACTTTTTGAAAAAACTATTAAAACCTGCAAAAACAAGAAAAAGTTAGAAAATCCTGCGTATTTTAGTTTAACTACTTTAGAGACTTAGGTTTAGAGTGCAGCTGTTGGATGAAAGGATCCAACGGTGGAGATTGATCGTGGGGTCAAATGGAGGCGGTTGGAAGAATGGTGGAGAAATTAAGTCCAGACCGTTGATCTACAGAGATCAATGGTCGTGATTGATTGGGGTAATATAGTGTAAAAGGGGCCACTTTATCGCAAAAAGGAAGAAATACAAAGGAAAAAGGGTGAAAATCCCTTTGGCGGAGGAAATAGGTTAAAAGGAAATTCGGGGTTTCCGAAATGATTCTGGGCCATCGGATGAGTTCGGCCCCTGAGATCAACGACGGAGATTGATCGCGAAATCCCTTGGAAGATGGTGGAGGGTGATACTTCAATGGTCAGATTGAATGTGAGTCATTTATCTGCAGAGATCAACGGTGGGGGATAAAGTGGTTTCAACTATAGAAACCACTGGTTTCGCATAGCAAAAAAGCGGATAAGCGGTTTAACCTTTTCAAACGTGATATTCTTTAGAGCCCAACACATGGCATTTTGAAACCACCTATATCACATAGCTTTTAGGAATTATCTGCCGGGCTGAAATCTACGTGAAACTATGTGTTGGCCGTCAGATCAGGGGTCTTATATCGGATGGCTGTGGAGAGAGCGTGATGGTGATGAGATGCTTGGGTGATAAGATGTGGGCTAGGGTAAGACAGTTTCAATCTGAGCTGTCAGATCAGGGAATGAACGGCTGAGATTCAATCTGGAGGAAGGCAGGACCCAAAGGAGTTGGGCCTGTCATGATGAATCTAGGCCATTGGATGAGATGAATGAATGGTCCAGATCAAATCTCGTGGTTAAATGAAATAAAATATGAGGCGGAGAATGGGTCGGTGTGGGTCGTTGATCTGCAGATATCAATGGCAGAGATTCATTGAAAAACATTATAAAGCAGGGTTCATGACTTTAACCAAGGTCACGGGCTTCAATCTGGACCGTCGGATGGTATGCAATGGATGGCCCAGATGCAATCGGAGGTCTTGCGATTGGAGGAGGAGAGAGGAAAGGTGTAATGAAAATATCCAATGTGATTATATGTGGACCATTGATCTGAGGGCCAGATCAATGGCGGGGAATGGATCGGAGGAGGTCACAGTCAAAGGGATGGACTTATAAATAGAATGATAAGGGCTATCGGATCTGGGCTTGGTAGGGGAGATCAATGGCTGTGAAGCTACTGGAAGATCGTCAATTGGGAGGGGAAAATGAAATATTAAAATGCACCCATATGAAATCTCCGATGCAATATTGTGCAGGCCATTTGATCGTTTCAAATCAACGGTTGGGAAGGGTTTAAACCATGAACTGGCAGGTTTCCTTTTAACATAGGGAAAATGGGTTTTTCACGAAATATAAAGGAAAAATGGCTTCGAGGAGAGTTTATTTATGAGGTTTAGCACTCGATTGTGAGGCTTTCAGGTTATATGAAGGGAAGAGGAGGGATCGGTGGTTTCATACAAAAGGAGCCAATCGAAATCAGAACAAAGGAGAGGGCCTTTCAAATGCACCTAATGAAATCTCCGATGAGAGATTGCGTGGGTCGTTGATTGGTTTAAGATCAATGGTGGAGATTGATTTGAACCATGAACCGGAAGAAACCTTTGAATCATAAGAAAATCGAACTTTTTATGAAATACAAAGGATTTTTTGTATCGGGGAGGGGTTTTATATTATGTTTAGTGCCCGATTGAGGGGCCTTTGGTTTTGCGAAGAGGCAAAGGGATCAGGGGTTTATAAAAAGGGGCCAATCGCATCGGGACCTTTTAAAAAAAGAAATGCGCACATCACACAGCTCCGATTGCGATAAGAGCTAGGGAATTTAATTCTTGGTCCTGGGCGTGTGCATATGGTGGGGAAGTGGTTTGGGGGCTTAGCCAAAGGGGGCTAAAGCCTATAATGTAAAAAGTGGGTTTTTATGGATTTTCAATGGTTTTTAAAGGAATTTGAGGGTTTCAGTAAGGTCCAAAACGGAGCTTTAAACCTTATAAAAGGGGATTTATGAAGGGAAGAAGGGAAATAGTGAAAAATAGAGGAATTTCATGGGGAAAAAGGGGATAAAAGTGAAGGTTAATAATGAGTGAAAGGAGGGGTAGAGTGAGGAAAAAATGGAAATTTTACAGCAGTCTTTTCTTCATGAAAACAATAGATTTTTAGAATTGAAAGGGAAACAGTAGTGAAGATTAACCAAAGGATAAGATATCTTCACAAGACTTCAAGAACTAAAAATTTGGCAATAAAATTATTTCTTGAAGGCTTCAAAAATGATTTAGCCACCATTTGATGTGACAAATTTTATAGGTGGCTAACAAGCCTTACACCATCACCAAGGCTATGGGTGAGAATTCTATCGAGGATAGTCATAGGATGACTTATATTAATTCAAATGTATATGTTAGGATGATTTATGCTTAATGGGGTGCATGTATAGAAAGAGTTCCTTTAAGAGAATAAAAAATATGATCACACAATTACTTACATAAGTAATTGTGATATCTATCCAAATGACATGAGGTAAATACATAAGAGATTTTAAAAGTCACATTTTAAAGGTTGTTTTTATATCAAGGTATGCAGATCATTATTTTTTTTTTCCAAAGCATTTACATATGACTAAATATTTTAAATAGTACATCACTATAATATTATTTCTCTTACATGCTCCTAGGTTATAATTCAAAGCATAATAGGTACTAAAATTCATGAAACTCTTTTTTTTTGCTCTAAATAACTAAAACTCCTAAGTGTGCTACTCTTAATATTAAAACTTGCACTATTGTTAAGATTACTTCCTCTAATTTTTATTGTTCCTCCATAAGTAAGCCGATTACGAGGTGGACTTGAACCATTATTAACACGCTAGTGTAGTGTTACCTATTTGTATTTAAGAAGCATAAGGGGCAGGGTTGGTATAAGGAAGCTTTGCTACTATCTAGTGCCATGCCCACTACTAGGTTCTCATCCTATGTCGGCCTTAGGATATGGTTTCCCATTAGTTCATTTGATTCTTTCTGATTCACAATCTCATCCTACATTTCATCCAACTTACTACTTTGTAATCACATATCTCTCATAACCTCACTCTAGTGTGTTCATTAGACCTCATTGAGGTGCATTTACTACCACCCTTTATTGAGCTATATTTTATCATCAACCTTTTTTTTTACAACCATCTGCTCACCAACTCACCTTTCCGATTGAAATTCTCCAATTCTCTCATCCTCACTTCACTACTCTCTTCCTAGATAATCTACTTTTTCTATTCCTTATTTCCTTCTTCATTTTCTCACATCAAGTTCAACCACCACTCATTAGTTATATATACTTCCTTAAAACTTATTCAACTTGATTTTTAGCTTTTGTGTCCTTCATAGCCATTTATTCCTTTGAACTCTCATCTTTTCCAACCCCATTGTAACCGATTACATAATGAAAATTCTTACACCACCATGCCATAATCAAAAATTTATTAGGAAAAAAAATTTCCTTCATGAAAAATCCTTGTAGAGTTTGTGTTCAATAATCTCTCTCAAAACCCCTTTTCCTTAGCTTTTGAGTAAAAATAGTTCATGGGAATTTTGTTTTTTGAATATAAAAATTTTTCATTTCCCTCATCTATTTCCCTCGCATTGTAGGGTTTTTCCAATGAAGGAGGAGGAAGGGCGCGTCCATGCTATCCCAACTATGATTTGATACACTTGGTTGAACTAAATAAATTGGATTCCCATTGCCTCGAATAATGGTGATTTCATTTTACAGAAGGAATTTATCAGTTGAACTCAAGAAATTGGATTCTCGATGCCTCCAATCATGGTGAATTCATTTTACAGAAGGAATTTTTCACTTCAAAACTCTTCTAGACCAGCACAATGAGGCACTCAAGAGGTTGTATGCTCAATATTCCACGGAGGAAGACAAAGCCGAAGGCATGGGTGATAATATATTGAAGATTTTGTTGATTCTCCTCTGTTCATGAGTGATTCCTACAAAAAAAAAGCCATCTTGTAGCATGTCTACCATGCCCAGAATTCAAAATTTGATGCTCAACCAAAATAAATGGGAATTGTTCAACACATTTTAGTGATTTGTAAGAAGCTTGGGATAACTATCACCAACCAGTGAATTGATACAGATTAGAAATAATTAATGCACATTTTAAACCCTTTCGTGATTACAACTTGAGATGTCATGGGTGTGGGTGCCTTTGCTACTTTTTTGGTCTTTATAAATGAATTGGGATTCACCAACCACAAAATATAATCTCTCCGTAGCATTGGATGATCTGCCAAGAATGGCAGAAGACAAGGAGGCTACATTGGCGAGAAAGGTATTCATTTCTTAAAACCTGCACTCATAAAACAAAAGGAAATTGGGGTGATAGGGAGTTTTTTTAATCCTTGACTATCTATTGTTTAATTAAAATGTAATATCTATTTCTAAATTTTCAGAGATTGAGTTTAAAAACTTTGGGGAATGAATGCTCATATGTAACGTGTTATGAAAACAATATAAATTGGGGTGATTGGGAGCTTTTTCTAGCTTTATTTGTTATGATAAAATTTGCACTAGGTATCTGAACTTGAAGGGTTTTTCTTTAACTTCTTTGGCTCATTGATGTTTAGATGAAATATGGTATAAAAACATAATATAATTGCATGTGAATGGGAGCTTTTTGTAGCCCTGTATTTTTAGATATAATTTGGTGTACATTTTTAAATTTATGGAATTCGGGTTTAGGAGCTTTGGTCATGGTGTTTTAGATGAAATATTTTTTGAAAACAGGATGGAATGGGGGAAATTGGGAACATTTTTCTAGTACCAACTGTTTAGGTAGAATTTGTAGAGCATCTCTCAGTTTTGAAGTTACGCTTTAATAGCTTTGGGCTATGAACATTTAGATAAAATATTTAATGAGAATATACTAGAACTCATGTGATTGGGATATTTTCCTAGCCCTGGCTATTTAGATAAAATTTGTAATGTATTTTTCAATTTGCGTATTTTGGGTTTAAGAGCTTTCGGTCATGGCTGTTTAGATGAAATATGTACAAAAGAAAATAGAAATGGGATGAGGGGGAGTACTTTCTAGTCTTGAATGTTTAGATAAAATTCACTATACATTTCTAAATTTGCAGAGATTGACAATGAAAACTTTGGGTCATAGCTGTATAGCTTAAGTATGTTAGGAAAATAAAATAAAATTGTGGTGATTGGGAACGTTTTCTAGCCTTGACTATTCATTAAATTTTTTTCATATTTCCAAAATATGCGGAGACTAGGTTTAAGACCTCTGGGCCATGGCTATTGAGATGATATGTGTTATGCCTTTCTATATGTTCAGGGATTGGGTTTAAGAGTGTTTTTTTTTATAATAAAATAGCCTTATATATGCAACAATGGATATAAGATAATGTTTAATGAGATACCTCCACCTGGAACAAAAATTGATTATATCGTTCCAAAGTGGATAGATGAAAAGACGAGCATTAAAGACCTCCAAGAAGCGTATGGTTGTGAGCTTCCAAATAGAATAATAATATTGCCTTTGAGGCTTGAGAAGGTTGATGCTGTGAATGAGAAACTAGCTAATATTCATCCTGAAGTAATTATGTTTATGTCTAAAATCATAAAGTTGTCTGTTCGTGATAATAATGGAGACTCCGCACCAATCAGGGTTAATGCAATCTGTGTTTCATGAGAAACAACATTTAGAACTACCCAGAATGAACACAATCAATCATTTATTCATCACAATTTAAAAATAAATAAAAATAGAAATCACTTATGGAGATATTCACTTCAACTTTTCTTGGAATTGAAACTCTAAAAATGAGTTCTTGGGATGGAGAAAATTTCATAAGGAGCAGGCACATATTTCTTCCTCCCCATCGCATATTATAGTGAAAATGCTTGACAAGAAATAAGCTTGAAGAATTTTGATTGTTAAACCACTTTCACTAGAAAGATTTACTATTTCCCCACATTTGCAAGGCTTGATATATCATATGAGGTACCCCATTCTATTGGCATGGGATTGAGAGGGCCATGATGAATGAAGAAACTGATTAAATAGTCAATTAAATATTTAGGATAGCATGGTAACATTTTTTACTACCAGTTCTAATCCCTTTTATATTCTTCTAGGCAGCTGAAATGTCATTTTTGATGGATTGAAATATTGTCATGGATATAGGCACATAAAGAAATTTGTAGCAGAAAAATTATTGGACAGTTAGTGAAGAAAATACATTGCACTGCTAGCATCAAAAAGTTCCTTTTCGATCTTTAACATTGTTAGGGTGACATATTTCATGGCTAGGCCTGCAGTCAAAGATGGATTTGTTTAAGTTCTTGACTATTATCTTTTCTAGGGGTTCCATTTTAGAAAATAAACAAAATTTGATTCCATGAATACTATTCATGGAACAATCTCAAAATCAATACCCCAAGCGAACACATCACAACACCGACCCAACAAACAATCCCAGGAAATAGCTTATAGCTCCCTCCAGCTAGTTTCTTCTTCTCTACTGCTTTTCTACTATCAATTGCCAACCTATCTTGTTGAATTTAATCCCAACAAGTTAATCTATACCAAAAACGAGTTGGAATCTCCCTTGAATATTATATAGTCAGGTCTAACATTAATCTATAGTCGTTTCTATAAAGACATGCCTAAAATTCAACTATTTGTGTTGTAAGGAGTTTGCAAACAACAAAGAAGATTTCCATGCCCATGTTTTTTAGACATTTAGCAGGCAAAGCTAAGGGCTCAAATGTAAATCCATGTTGCTTAGATATGTATGTTTAGATACGTGTGGTCTCACTATGGCTTGGTTGGTCCAAGCCAGTTTCACTCTAATTCAAAATCCTTGGTGGTAATGTTGAGTACACAAACAATACAACCTCAACAACAAATCAGGTAGTAACTTAAAAGGGAGTAATAATTTATCCATCATATTTATATACAGAGTTCAACCCTTTCAACCTCAATTAGTTTCATGCCACAATGACTTATAAAAAATGAAATAACATCTCTACACCAAATATGTCTATATCAGGAGAATTTTCCAAAACACTTTAGCTATTTGCAAGAACTGTAGGATAACAATCATCGACCAATAAATTGATACAGAGTAGAAATAATTGATGCACATTTTAAGCCCTAGTGCCATTCTGAGAAACATTCCTTTCTTGACAAATTCCTTTTTTTGACAAACTAAATATTATGATTTATAATCTTGAAACTTCCTTTGTACTAGTTGGCTTGGTTGTATTATTCCATTATTAGTCCCTGCAACTTTTTCCTATTCCATTACCTCTTAGCATATAAGTAGGACTTGAATACAATTATTGTAGATGATATTTATAGATAGAGTACATTACTTCTTCTCCGTTGGGCCTTAGGACTATGATGGATTTGTACAAGGAGCACTTCATGCATACATAGGGTTTCGATGCATACTCTTGGGTTTTTCTTGGCCATTTTAAGGTCTTCCATGAGAGAAATAGAAGCATAATCAGTCCCAACCTTTCCAGTACGACGTGTTCACCTTATCTGAAGTTTCGGTTATTTGAAATTGTGGTCATAATGAAATTTCGGTTATAAAGAAAGACATACTGGAATTGTGAGTTTTGGACATTCTTAAAATCTGTTAAATTTGTATATGATATTTACCAGAGGAGCATACCACAAGGCTTAATTTGTCTCTCCACTTCTGATAGTGTTTTCTAGTTTGTTTGAATTGGGTATATCTTCTCATATAAGCAGAATGCCCATTTTGTGTATCTATTGGAAGAGGTAACAACAATATTGCATTTGTTTTTTATGCTTCTTTCTTTGTTCTTGTTTGGGTTTTCTTGATTTTGTGAGTTTTTATTTCCATTTTGTCACTGTATGAGGTCATCAAAATATGATTTATTTTGTCTTTGAATCTGCCCTTTGTAAGCTATGCTCTGCATCTATTTGGATTTTTTTTTATAAATTCATTCAAGTGGAATCTAATGGATCTTCAAAACTAAGTTGATTGTGGTTGTAGAAAAAAATCAATTTTGAGAGTAGCCATTATTTTTGCATATGGATGGAACTACCATTGAATCAAATCATTGTTAGCGCATATGGATATGGTTCCTCAGCCTGTGCATATGTATCTTACTTTGAATAGACTTTGAACCCACTAGATACTGATCATTCCTCCCTTCCATGAGAATGGTGGTTGCCTAACAGTCGTATTGTGTTGGGTGTTTGATTTGATTGTCATGTTTCAAATTGTAATATTGGGGGTTTGGTTTCAATGGCATGTTTCAAATATACCATTGGTTGTGAAATTGAAATTGGATCTGCATTGTTATGTAGGGTGGTCATCTGAGTATGTATTTGTGTTCATAAGGGAAAAGGAATTTATTGGGCTATAACAGAATGAGCTCTGCAATATGCTGCATTTCTGGAATGATAACGTTGTTGGTATTTTTTCTCTTCTAGGCTTCTCTCAAATTGTTCCAGAAAAATATTGTTTGCAGCAACTAGACATTGTACAATGGGCACCTGAATAAATTTTGTTCTCTAAAAAGAAAAATAATTTACTGGGAGCTAGCATATTGAGTTATGCAATATGCTCCATATAGGTTTAAGTGATATCATTTTTGGTGTTGTTTCTATTCTAGGCTCCTGTCACATCATTCCAGAAAATATATGTTTGCATCTACTGGACAAAATTGTAAATGCATTTTTTTATGTATTGATGAATTAGCCTAAATGATTATTTTTTGCTTGATTGCTATTATATTGTTCAAAGCCATAATCATGTATGTCACAGTATTGTTGAATTATCATTTTCTATTTGCCCAGCTATGACATTTCTATACTAGCATTGATTTCTATCATCATCATGTGCTACTGATAAAGGTTTTCATGGGTTGATTTTTGAAGGAGGAGTTTAGTAATTTGGCATTAAATTTGCAAGAAATTTTGTCTTTGGGACTTTTACCCTTGAGAACCAAATGGTATACAAAAATGATTTGGAGACAGGAAACAGGGCTGACAGTAGAGATGTGAAGAAGCATATTTTAGAAAAAAAGAAGTAGTCGATGTAGCATATCAAAATCTAGTCGTCCTAGTGGTAAAGGGGAAAAAAGTGCGGATGTTCACTCCTTCCAAGGGAGTTCTCTTGTTGCAATACTTTGTACATATATTGCTGCCTTGGAGCCTATAGAGTTGGATTCTGTGTAAGTTCTTTTTCTTATTTCTTAGTTTTCTTCTCAACCTTTTTCTTGAATACCTTTTAGTCTTAAAAACAGGCAAGGGCTGATTAATTTTCTCATGATTCTGGCAAAGTAATGTTGTAACAGGTTGAATATTCATCGCCTACTCAAAATGGGATCATTAATGATCTTGATTTAACCTTGTCTCAAGTATGTTTTCACTGTTAAATGATTTTTAAGGGCATTTCTTTCAGTCAGAATTTTAGGATAAATACACAGATGATCATACATCTCTTAAGAAATTCATGGACCTATTTAATATCTATTTTGGTGCATTTACTATTGTCCAACGCAATCAAGTCCATAAGTTTTGAATGCTACCACAAAAAAATTCAATTGTTGCCTACTGGGTTAAAGTGATTAATATTTCCCAACGAGACTATAGAAAGACCCATTGTGACCTAAAACATGTTGAATTATGTGTCAGGTCCCTTTATTTGGATCCTTATCAAATGTGGGAGCCACTGTGGGTTGTTGATTATATTGGACGAAAAGGCGTAAGTGCCCTTAATACTATGTATATCAAGTTCCAACCCTATCGTTGCTCAAGAAGACTTGGATTTAGCTTAATTACTATTTTTTGTTTTTGATATTATAAATATTTATTTCAAATAGATATCAGCTTGTTATGGGGACAATCCATGTAGTCTGCTCATTTATGTGGTCTTAATAAGATTTTTTTTTTTTTTTTCCTATGGATTTCATCCTTTTGATTCAGTTTGGTAGGATTATTCTCTTCTATGTTTGTATGCAGGCATTATTGGTGGTTTCCATTCCAAATATTATTGGGTGGCTTGTCATTTTTTCTGTAAAGGAAAGTTAAAATACCTTAGCGAAGGGTCTCGTCTAGAAATTAAATAGTTTCTAGTTCATTTGCATTCTGAATTGGAAGCCAATTTATTATTTGATCTTGATATCGTTGCAGGATTCTTTATTTTTATACCGGGGAAGATCTTTCATAGGGTTTGGAGTTGCTGTCATCTCATTTGTTATAAGTAAGACCTTTCTCACAAGGTTGGGAAAGGGCTATTTATCTTTGTTTTCAAACTAAGGAAAGTGAAGTGAGTCATTGGGGTTGTTGGAGAAAAATATAACAAAAACTGTGAGAAAATACTTTGTGTTTCTTGTACCTAAGGAAAGGATGGATAAAGGGCCATTTTTTCATGTTCCTTCCACTTCACAAAAACAATATTATGTCTTGAAACTACAAAAACCTCTCTTTTCATTGTTGTCATGTGCCTTTAAGTTAATAGTGAGAAAGAAAAAGCTTTCTTATATAGGTTGCAATAAATTTGAGTCAATCCACTTTATGAATGTGAGATAGGCCGAAATATACACTAAAGTGAAATAAGACATCAAACAGATAAAATAAATTAAAGTCCATCTGACGTTATTAGTGCCTAAATCTAGTACCTAATTGAACATTATTGAATAGTGAAGTAATATTTACTTTAATACCCTCCCTTAATGGTCAATCTACTAACTACACCAAGCTTATCCCAAAATTTTACATATTTTTCAGGACCAAAACCCTTGGTGAGAATGTCTGCAGTTTGATTCTTTATAGGACAATACTACAATTCGATAGACCCATATTCTGCAAGCTATGTGATGAAGTGGTAATATACCTCAACATGTTTGGTATGCTCTTGAAAGACAAAATGCTTGGCAAGTTTCATCAAGCCTTGGTTCTAACATCACATGGGTGTTGGCTATGTTTGTTGCATTTCAATGCATCCTCTTGAGCCAACTACCTAGCATGCTTCTTTCACTACTGCTCGATATTTTTCTTCTGTTGAAAAAAGGGCTCTCGGATTGTGCATGCTACTTCTTGTTGTTCCATGTGACTGCACCTATTCCAAGGTTAACAACATATCCAAAAGTGGATTTTCTATTATCAAGAGAACCTTCCCAATCTGAATCTGTATACCCACACAGGCTAGGGCCTTTTCTTTTGTTGTAGAAAATTCCAAAGTCAAGTGTCCCTTTCACATATCTCTACACTCACTTTGTTGTTGTCTAGTGCTCTACCTTTGGCATTATCATGAATATGGAAATGAAGCTCACAGAAAAGCTCAAATAAGGTCTAGGGACTCTAAGGTATATCAAGCTACCAACTAGTTTCTTGCACATTGACTCATTGACTGCCTTAGAGTCAGTTTTGGTTGAAAGTTTCAAACCCTTTGCAATACTTCATTCTAAACTTGTCCAACAAACTCCTGGCATATTTTTTTTGTGAGACAAAAACGTTGTTACCTATTTTCCAAAATTTTACAACCAAATAGTAGTGTGGGAGGCCTAGATCTATCAAGTCAAAAAATATATATCATATTGTATTTGATGTGTTATTTAACTTGCCTCACTACGTATGAAAATGATATCATCTACATGTATGAACAGAAATATGATATCATTACCAACTCTTTTCACACACACGTTGGAATTTGAAGCACTCCATTGGAACCCCTATTCATCCAAATACCTATCAATCTTGATATATCATGCCCTAGGTGCTTATTTCAAACCATACAGAGCCTTCTTTAGTCTGCAAACTAGATGCTCCTTCCCTGGAACCTAGAAGCAGTATGGTTGATACATGTAGATTTCTTCCCACAAATCTCCATTAAGAAAGGAACTTTTCACGTCCATACAATGGGCCTTCCAGCCAAATTGTGATAGCATGGCTAGAACAAGTTGGATGGTGCTCATATTTTTTGTAGGAGCAAATGTATCCTCATATTAAATTCCCTATTGCTAAGAAAACCCTTATGCACCCAACCATACTTTGTACTTGTCAAATGTACCATTTTACTTGTACTTGATATTGTACATCCCTTTGCAGCCAATAGGTTTCTTCCCTAATGGAAGTGATGTGATACCACAAGTCTGATTTTTCATCAAACTCTCATATTTGACTACCATGGATCTTTCCCAATTCAGTCTCCCTTGTGCTTCCTCAAACATCTTCACTTATAGATTTCCTTAATATTGACCATGAGAGAAAATTTGACTATGTTCTCTATTTTCTCTTTCCACTCAATAATCATCCCTTGATCATTTTACTTACTCAAACATATCTAATGGTGTTGCGGCATTACTTGGGTCTCTTCTTGTGATCTTCCTCATCCAAGTCATTATTGTCACCATGACCTGGACCACCTATATCTAGATCATAAATTACTAGTCTAGGAGACTCATCATGCTCAAAATCTTCCAGCCCCCTTGAAGTGTAGCTACCTGAAGCTTGACACCTAAATCCTCAACCCCTTCCAGCTTCTAAGTAATTCAAAACTTAGAAGAAGTTTGGAAAGGTCCAAAATCCTCATCAACAACAACTTCACTATTTAAGTTATCCCTATTAATGTCAATATTGATAAACATATAAACCTTATAGTTTTGTTGTACCTTGTAATCACTATCTTTGCTCTTTGGATCTCATTTGGTTATTTTCTTAGCTAGAATTAAAGTGTAGGAAATAGAACCAAAGACTTTCATATGACTTACTTGGACTTTCTTCCAAACCATGGTTCTTTGCAACCTTATACTTCATCGCCATAGTGGGATATCTATTTATACTATTGTGAACATTGCCTCAGCTCAAAACATATTTGGAATAGAATTCCTCTACAACTTACACCTAGCCATCTTTGTGATAGTAAAATTTTTCTTCTCAACCAATACATTTGTTTTGGAGTGTAAGGTGTAGTATATTGTCTTTGGATCCCATGTTTAGCACAAATTTTATTGAAATATTTTAAGTAGAATTCCCCACCAGTATCATACCTAAGAGAGGCAATATGACAACCTAATTATTTCTATATTAATGCTTTGAACTTTTGAAATTCATTAAACACATCATATTTTAATTGTATAAAATATACCCACATTTTTCTAATGAAATAATAAAAAAACGGAAGAAAATACCTAGCACCAGTGGTTGATGCCATGTTCATTAGTCCACATATGTCTGAAAGCACTAACTGAAGGACCCTCTACTCTCTCAAAGCTTGTCCTTCATAAAATGGTATTCAATGTACCTTCCCCGCCTGACAAGCTCTGCAAACTCTCTAGATTTTCTACATAATGTTCAGAAGTCCATCTACTAGTTTCTCTCATGCCAACTGAGAGAGATAGGTCAAGTTGAGGTGCCCATACCTATGATGCCATAGGGGTGCTAGAGTTTGAAATAACAATTACCTTTAACTTACAATTTATAATAAGATCAATATTCAAAAATCTTAAGACAATGAAAGCTAAGAGATTCATCCAAAATGGATCATTATAATCTTGGATATAGAAATCCCTCATCGTTGCATAGTTTCCCAAAAGTTCAAACAACCTCAATTATATGTTCAACCTACCACTTAATTTGAGGTTCAAATCCTAAGCCATCAAATTCTCAAGTGCAAAGGTGATATAAGAGAGGTACGAGTCACTATAGGAGATCAATGTTTCTTTTCAAATTTCTTCTTCCTTCAACTAGAGGGAATGATCAGATCCTAGGAGTTTAAACTTTAGTGTTTTCAAACCTTGGGAAAATATGACATGAATCATATGAAATGTTTATTTCCATTAAGCATGAAAGTAGAATTATTAAGTTAATGGTCTTTAACATAATCCCTCTAGATTTGTCTCTTCAAATGTGAGGGCACCCACTCTCATAAAGGACATGTTGGGAGTTTAAACTTTAGTGTTTTCAAACCTTGGGCACATATGACTTGAATCATATGAAATTTTTATTTCCATTAAGAACGAGGGTATAATGATTAACTTAAATGGTCTTTAACACAATCCCTCTAGATTTGTCTCTTCAAATGTGAGGGTACCCACTCTCATGTTCACATTTACTGATATTAGCCTTTAGGAAAAGATAAGAAAATATAAATTGGACTAATTTTTGGGTGTGGAGGTTGATTATCTTGTTTATTTTGTATCAAAATGTTGGACCCCTATACCTTAATGGGGTTGCAACGCCGCTCATAATTAAACGTTGCCTGGGGGGTTCAAAGGGCAGCTGACTGCGACTTTATGGAGCCCCCCCCTGGCGGGGGGTTTCGGGGGCAGTGCCCCCGAAGCTAAAAACAAATGTAAAATTTCCTTGTAAAAGTATAGTAATTTCTAGTCAATCTGGGATGTTCATTAGGTGGATGATCTGATGGTAGAAGTTATGTTCATTTTATGGTTTTTTTCCCTAGAAGGCAATACCTCGCTTTTATGAGGGTATTGTATTACGACTGTGTATTGCAAGTGTATTCTCAAAGCCAGAAACAAAGAAGGAGACAATGAGAGAGAACAGAGAATATTACAGCGGATCTGTTGTAGTTTGTGTCTCTTCATTTCTTTGGATAACAAAGGAAGGGCCATTTGTTCGGGGTGGACGTAGCCCAAGCCAGGTGAACCACGTATACTATTTGTGTCTCTCTAGTTTTATGTGTTTTGTGCTTGTATTTTCTGCATATTTTGTGTGTTGAATTTCTCTGTAATATATAATTTTCTAACAACTAGGATCAGATCCGAAGGTATATTTGGTTGATAAACTCGCAGGAAAGAAGGGTTCCTGGTTCGAGTGGGAGCAATGGAAGAAGATGGTAAGTTTAGGGTCGAGAAATTTAATGGCCAAAACTTCCCGCTGTGGAAGATGCAGATGGAAGATTATTTGTATCAGAAATATCTGTACCTACCATTGAGCGGAAAAACAAAGAAGCCGGCGGCTATGACAGACGTGGAATGGAACATTCTTGATAGAAAGGCACTCGGAATAGTACGGTTGTGCCTTGCGGCATCAGTCACCTTCAATATTTGAAGGAAACAACAACGAGAGGATTTATTAAAGGCGTTGGCAAAATTATATAAGCCTACACGGCCTCAAACAAGGTATTTCTTATGAAACATTTATTTAATATGAAGATGTTGGAAGGTGGATCTGTTGTAGACCATTTAAATGATTTTAATACAGTTACCAGTCAGTTAAGTTCTGTAGGGGTAAAATTTTATGATGAAGTTAGAGCTCTGTTATTTTTGTGCTCATTTCCAAAAATCTGGAAGGTTTAGTTATGGCCATTAGTAACTCTTTCTCTAGATCTAGTACTTTAAAGTTTGATGATGTTGTCGGTGTTATCCTTAGCGAGGAAATGCGACGGAAAAGCTCCGGTGAGACATTAGGTAATGCTTTGAGTGCAGAGTATAGGGGAAGAAGAATGGTAAGATGAAAGAGCTCGGGATATCGCAGTAAATCAAGGAAAGGGAGATCCAAGTCTAGATTGGTGATAATGTGCTGGAAATGCGGAAATAAAGGACACCTAAAGAAAGACTGTAGATCTCGGAAGGGAAAAGAAGGAGACACACAGAAAGAAAACAATCATGAAGCAAATGTGACGGTGATGTGTTACAAGATGCTTTGATTATTTCTTTCGAAAATCATTAATAATTCCTGAGTGGTAAGATTAGAGGCCTCATTCCATGCCACACCTGATATGAAATATTTTCATGACTATGTTCAAGGAGATTTTGGACAAGTTCGTTTGGGTGATGATAAACCCTATAAAATTGTTGGAATGGGTAAAGTTATTCTTAAGCAGCATAATGGAAAGCAATGGCTATTAAAGGAGGTAAGGCATGTTCAAGATCTGAAGAAAAAATTGATTTCAACAGGACAGTTAGGCAGTGAAGGTTGTGTGACAACTTTCATAGATAAAACTTGGAAGGTCACCAAAGGAGACCTGGTAATAGAAAAAGGAGAAAAGGTTGGTACATTGTATTTATGCAATGGTATTTCTAGCTCTGTTAATGCTTTAACTTCCAAAGGAGCAGATGCAGCATTATGACATCATAGGCTTGGACACATGAGTGAGAAGGGGATGAAGATTCTTCACTCAAAAAATTTGTTACCGGGTTTGAAGAATGTTGATTTGGATTTCTGTGAGAATTGCATTTATGGAAAATAGAAGAGAGTCAGATTTCTCAGAGTTGGGAAAGAAAAGAAGAGTGAAACATTAGAGCTTGTGCATACAGATGTATGGGGACCTACTCAAGTATCATCTCTCGATGGTTCTCATTATTATGTTACTTTTATTGATGATGCAAGTAGAAAGACTTGGATTTATTGTATTTAGAATAAATCTGATGTATTTGATACTTTCAATACATGGAAAGATTTGGTTGAGATTGAGACAGGAAAGAAGTTGAATTGTCTTAGATTAGAAAATGAAGGTGAATATTGCAGCAAAGATTTTGATAGGTACTATTCAGAGCATGGAATTCGCAGAGAGGAGACAGTTCCAAGAACACCACAAGAAAATGGTGTGTCAGAAAGAACGAACAGAACAATCATGGAGCGTGCAAGGTGCATGAGATTGCATGCAGTATTGCCTTTACAATTTTGGGTAGATGTTGTAGATACTACTATTTATCTAATAAACAAAGGGCCTTCAAGTTCCTTGGATGGTGGTATTCCAGAGGAAGCATGGAAAGTTAAAAAGGTAAGCTACTCTTTTTTAAATCCTTTTGGCTGTGAGGCCTTTGTCCATATTAATAAAGAAAATAGAACAAAGCTTGAGGAAAAATCAAAGAAATGTACCTTTATTGGATATGGTGTTAATGATTTTGTTTATCTCTTATATGATTATGAAAATCACAAAATCATTAGGAGCAGAGATGTAATATTCAATGAAAAGGTCTTGAATAAGAATCTGTTGCAGGAAAAGAAAACAAAGAATACACAGTTCTTGATGAGATCACAGAAAAAGTAAAGGTGCCTGAAAATAATAATAATCAATAGTCATAGCAACAACAACCACCAAAATAGCAACAAGCACCTCAAACACCTGAAAGTGGTGTCAGAAGATCTACCAGGATAAGTAGACCCCCTGAATAATACTCTCCTTCATTATATTATTTATTGTTGACTGACTCTGGTGAACCCAAATGTTATGAAAAAGAAATGCAGTTTGAAAGCAGGAAGAAGTGGGAGCTAGCCATGGAAGAAGAGATGGACTCCTTAATGCATAACCAAACTTGGGACTTAGTCAGGTTGCCTGTAGGGAAAACTACATTGCAGAATAAATGGGTTTAGAGGCTGAAGGAAGAAGATGGAGGAAAACAAAGGTACAAATGTAGACTTGTGGTGAAGGGGTTTCCAGAAAATAAAGGTATTGATTTTAATGAAATATTTTCTCCTATTGTTAAGGTGACTTCAATCAGAACTATTTTAAGCCTTGTTGCAGTAGAAGATTTACATCTTGAACAATTGGATGTAAAGACAACATTTCTCCATGGAGATTTGGAGGAAGAGATCTATATGGAGAAACCAGAAGGATATGAGGTCAAAGGGAAAGAAAAATTAGTGTGGAGGTTAAATAAGAGCTTATATGGCTTAAAACAGGCTCCAAGACAGTGGTATCTAAATTTTGACAGGTTTATGTCTGAACAAGGTTATACTAGATGTCACTTTGATCATTGTGTTTATCTGAAAAAGAAAAATGATGGCAACTATATTATATTTTTATTATATGTATATGACATGCTTGTTGCGGGGTCTAACATGCAGGAAATAAATGTTCTCGAAAGAAAATTGGAAAATGCATTTTCAATGAAGGATTTGGGAGCTGCAAAAAAAATCCTTGGTATGAGAATAACTAGAGACAAGAAAAATCGCAAATTAACTCTATCCCAGAATGAGTACATACAAAATGGGTTGAAAAGATTTAATATGCAGAATGAAAAACTAGTTAGTACACATTCTGCTAGTCATTTCAAACTTAGTAAGGAGATGTGCCCAAAGACTCAAGAAGAAATGGATTATATGTCTAAAGTTCCATATGCATCAGCAGTTGGAAGCTTAATGTATGCAATGGTCTGAACAAGGCCTGATATTGCACATGCAGTGGGAGTTGTAAGTAGGTACATGAAAAATCTAGGAAAAGAACATTGGATGGCAGTGATGTAGAAATTTGTTGAATAATGAGGATTTATTCACCGATATTATCCTGGTCATACACTAATTCTAATTCATGCATAACACATAACCTCTTCTACCATTAATAATCAATTGCGGAAATAAAACAAGCAGTATGCGATCATAAGAACATAGATTCAACACACATAGAATGCAGTATGTAATGGGGAAAACTTATAGCTGAAAAAACCCAGCTATATGTATCATATAATAGAAGAGAACATGTAACAATACATAGCACAATACTCCTCACAAGTACTCAATACTATATCCAAAAGTTACACACAAACTAGCTCGGTTTTGAACAAGTCACGGGTTTAAAACTCCTCCACTATTTGCCTGCCTCTACTGCGCAATCCAAAATGATTATGGATGAGATCCAAGTTCGAATCCCACTAGCTCCAACTGCGCAATCCTCATTGGCAATCTCCTCCAATGCTTGTGCAAATCTCATGCACAACTATAGTCACAACTAATAGCAAACCGACTCTTTCACCTATCTCTTCCACTGGTCTTCACTCAACTGTCCATGCACTGGTGTTAACTGATGTGTTATTTAGTTGAATAATGAGTTAATAATTAGTGAATTAATTAATAATTAATTCACACCACTCATCTCTAGTGTATTAGCCATTTAAACTAAATACAACTAGTTCAACTAAGTTAAACCGAACACAACTCCATCAACTCCTCAATCAACTCCACCAAAACTCTGCCACATGAGTCTAACTGAAGTCAACCATGAAATAGCTCAACCAAACCCCTAGGAATAGCGTAATTCCTTTGTCAGCTGCATGGGCCACATCCGTAGCTCAAACTGAAGTGCGCCAAGAGGATAAGATAATGTTTATAGTCCAAATATTATTAAGAGCTAATAATATTTGACTGTTCTATTTTTAGCTCGACAGTCTAAAAATAGAAACTGCCCAATGTCTAAAAATAGAGGTCCATCTATTTTTACCAACTCTACCAATCATCCATAAATAGCATCCTGCAACTCATAGACCATGATCCATATGTCTAAAAATAGACTTTGCGCCAAAAATAGCCTGCGGGCCCACTTAGTGAAGGCGACTTCATTTCACTAAGCTCTATCATCTTGTTGCATTTTCAACACTCCCTCTCAAGAAGATATGGATTATCTGCAACCCCTATCCTGCCTCTGTGGAACTTGAATTTTCTCCTGGTGAGCACCTTCGTCAAGATATCAGCATCCTGATCCTCCGTGGGAATGTATGAAAGTAACATGATTCTCCGCTGCACACAATCTCTGATATGATGGTACCTGATGTCAATGTGTTTGAATCTATCATGAAATACTGGATTATCCGAGAGCTTGATGCAGCTCTGGTTATCACAATAAATCACAGTAGGCTCCAAGTGTGACCCAAACAACCCGACCAGGATCTTCCTCATCCATATAGCCTCGCATGCAGCCAAGCTTGCTGCCATGTACTCGGCCTCTGCTGAAATGAGTGCCACGGATCTCTACTTCCTGCTGTACCAAGAAACTGTTGTTGACCAATACTGAAGATCCCTCTAGATGTGCTCTTTCTGTCCATTGGGCTCCCTGCCCAATCTGCATCCGTGAAGCTAGAAAGCCTCACCTCATCCTCCTGTTTGTACCACAGTCCATATCCTGATGTGCCTCTAAGATAACGCAATACATGCTTGCCTTCCTTCTATAAGAGCTTGGTAGGCTTAACCATAGCTTGCGAAAGTTGGTTAACAGCATAGCATATATCGGGTGGTGTATTGACCAGATACATAAGCGACCCCACCAACTGTCGATAGACAGTGGCATCCACTACCTCCACCAAAGTAGCATCCTCCTTCCTCCAACCTCCAGGAAGAGGAGTATCAACAGGCTTGCAGTCATGCATGTTGAACTTCTCTAGTATCTGCTAGGCATACTAACCCTAAGAAACAAATAGTCCATCACTGCGCTGCCAAATTTCCAATCCCAGGAAATAATGAAGGAGGCCCAAGTCCTTCATTTCAAACTCTCTAGCAAGATCCTCCTTGCATGAAAGTATCAATAGCTCATCTCCCATCAAAATCAAATCATCTACATAAAGTACAATGATCAACAACTTACCCTCCACCGCAATCTGGTACAGGTTAGGATCCGCCTCACTCTTGGAGAATCCAAGTCCGGTGAAATAACTGTCTATCCGTGTGTACCAAGCACGAGGTGCTTGCTTCAACCCATACAGTGCTCTCTTGAGCCTGCACACATGCGACTCACTGCTGAAGATCTCAAAAGCTTCGGGCTACTCTATGTACACCTCCTCCTCAATGACTCCATTGAGGAACATAGTCTTCACATCCATCTGATGGATGTGCCATCCCATCTGCGCCGAGAGAGCTAGGATCGTCTGTATGGAAGAATACCTTGCGACAGGTGCAAAGGTCTCCTCATAATCGATCCCCTCTATCTGTGAGAAGCCTCGGGCAACAAATCTTGCCTTGTACTTCTCCACACTCCCGTTAGCCGCCTGCTTCACTTTGTAGATCCATCTCGAACCCACCACTGATTTCCCCTCCAGCCTTGGGACAATCTCCCATGCACTATTTCTGAAAATCGAATCATACTCTTCCACCATGGCATCTACCCATGTGGGATCCTCCACAGCTTCCTCGAAAGAGGATGGCTCTGTCATGACACATTTGCTCACAAGAGCCATGTATCTAGTGTACCGGTCTGGTGACTGTCTCTGTCTGCGCTGTGCTGTAGGTGGTCCTACAACCCTCTCTACATCATGAGCCAGTCGCTCAGCTTCTGTAGTGCGCTTGCGCCCTCTGATGGTTGGCACTGCATGAGTGGTCTCTTCCACTACATGAACTTCCTCTTGTGGCTGATCCACATCCTGAAGCTCATCCTTAGGAACTAATAGCTCCTCATCTGCATGCAAGTGTGGCTCCCTCTCAAGCGAACACTTCATGGCTTTCTCCTCCTGAAATTTGATATCCCGTCGCACAACAGTCTTGCGACTGTCTGGAAAATACACACGATAGTTGTGGGGCGTATCAGTGTACCCCAAAAATATCCCAACCTCTGCGGTCGGCTCCAACTTCTTTCTGGCATCCTTTGTGACATGCACGTACACAGGTGAACCAAAAATCCTCAAATGGGAAATATCAGGCCTCTTACCAAAAAACGCCTCCTTGGGTGTACTCATGCCAAGTATCTTGTGAGGACAACGGTTCTGCACATATACTGTAGTATTGCATGCCTCCGCCCACAAGTGAAGGGGTAGGCCTTGATCATGCAACATCGCCCATGCAGCACCCACGATCGTTCTGTTCTTCCACTCAGAAACCCGGTTCTGTTGTGGTTTATGGGGAGCTATGACCTCTCTTCGAATCCCTTCTGCGCTGCAGAAGTTCTTGAACTCGCCAGAGATGAATTCACCACCATTTTTGCTCCTGAGAGCCTTCACCTTCTTCCCCGATTCCTTCTCGACCAGTGCTTTAAACTCGTAGAACTTTGAGTATGTCTCGCTCTTCTTCTGCATGAAGAAGATCCAACACTTTCAAGAGAAATCATCAACAAAGATCACATAGTACTTGTGCTTTGTTATCAAAGCTGCTGAGAAAGGTCCACACATGTCTGTGTGAACTCTCTCAAGGATCGTTGTGGCGTGACTATCCTTCTCGTGAAAGGTGGCTTTCACAAATTTTCCTAAGGTACATCTCTTGCACTGATCTGACTGCGTAAGAGTACCCTTAGGAAGCCCAGTAGAAATCTGCTGCAGTATCTTCAAAGCTCCATGGTGAAGGTGGCCCAATCTCCAGTGCCACAGCTCGCCATCATCCCGGCTCACCACTTCTCCTGCCTTGCATGCCATTGCTATGCAGCCATCTACTTGTAATTGATAAAGGTTCTTAACTCGAACCCCTATCTTCCAGGTTTCTCCAGTTGTCTTACTGCGCAGGAAAGCCTTTCCTTCGCTGAAGACCACATCGTACCCCTTGTCTTCTAACATCGCCACAGAGATCAGATTCTTCTTCAATCCTGGAACATGCATCACATCCTTCGATACGAAGGGTTTACTAGACTCCCTCTCAAACGAAATGGTACCGATACCAGTCGCACTGTATCTACCATCATCGCCCATCTCAATGTGCACTCCAATATCTTTCTCATCCAGATCAGAAAACAAATCTTGATCTCCTGTCATGTGAAAAGACGCACCACTATCCAAGAACCATACTGATCCCATCACACTTGATACCAAGCATGCGATCAGCGAAAAATCCAACTCAAACTGCGAGGCTAAGGCCTCCCCCGCTGCAGATCCAGCAACATGCTTATTTTTCTTCTTCTGTGGACACTTTGTGGCATAATGTCGGTGTTGGTGACAGTGAAAGCACTTTACCTTGGACATGTCCTGCTGCTTCTTGCCTTTCGCACCGGATTGAGAAGATTTCTTGTTCTTCCCCTTCTTTTCTTTGGCAGCCAAAGCGAAATTTTCTTCATCAGTTTCCTTTGATGAAGTTTCGTCCCTGGTACTTCGCCTTATCTCCTCTTGCATGAGATCCGACCAAAGTTGCTCCCATCCTGGCAATTTCTCCCGACCATTGACAGAGTCCTGATAGGAATGCCAACTCTTCGGAAGACCAAGGAGAGCCAGTTCCACCAAGTCCTCTTCATCGACAGTCACCCCCACACTTCCCAGCTCATCCCGGCATTGCGTGAACTTCATGAGGTACTTGGGTATGCTGTCGCCTTTCTCCATCTTAATGTTCTTGAGTTTATCCTTGAGCGCCAACTTCCTCTGGTCGCTCTTGCTTTGGAATAAATCTGTCAACGCTTTCCACATCAAGTATGGAGAAGCTTTTCCATGCAGGCTGGATACAATGTGATCCTTTACGCCCTCCAACAGAATCCTTCAACATTTAGCTGTCTTCTTTTGCCAAGCCTCAACTTGAACAACATCAACAGGCTTTGGAACTTCTTTTTCTATGAATTACAACAACCCATTATCATCTAACACCGCCTCCATCCTATCCTTCCATGCAACATAATTCGAGTTTCCCTCAAGGGCATACTCGAGTCGCAATCCATTGAAAGGCATTTTGACTTCGACACCAAGAAAACTGCTGCAAGTTCGAATTCCAAATTCTGCTGCAAATTCGAATTCCACCAGCTCAAAACTCAACCGCTTCCGATCTAAACTTGAGAACAAATTATTTCTAGCACAGAGATCAACTGTAGGGGCATTTACTGGATATGTCACCTTTCAAAGAAAGGATGGATCCAGAGGCTACCTGGCCCGCTTACAGACTCTGTCTACCGAAATAAAATTGTAATCACTGTAGTAGATCCGATGATCAATCTTCCCTCTGATACCATGTAGAAATTTGCTGAATAATGAAGATTTATTCACCGAGATTATCCTGGTCATACACTAATTCAAATTCATGCATAACACATAACCTCTTCTACCATTAATCATCAATTGTGGAAATAAAACAAGCGGTATGCGATCATAAGAACATAGATTCAACACACATAGAACGCAATATGTAATGGGGAAATCTTATAGCTAAAAACCCCCAGCTATATGTATCATATAATAGAAGAGAACATGTAATAATACATAGCACAATACTCCTCACAAGTACTCAGTACTATCTCCAAAAGTTACACAAAAACTAGCTCAGTTTTGAACAAGTCACGGGTTCAAAACTCCTCCACTGTTTGCCTACCTCTACTGCACAATCCAAAAGGATTATGGATGAGATCCAAGTTCAAATCCCACTAGCTCCAACTGCGCAATTCTCATTGGAAATCTCCTCCAATTCTTGTGCCAATCTCATGCACAACTAATGTCACAACTAATAGCAAACCGGCTCTTTCACCTATCTCTTCCACTGGTCTCCACTGAACTGTCCATGCACTGGTGTTAAATGATGTGTTCTTTAGTTGAATAATGAGTTAATAATTAGTGAATTAATTAATAATTAATTCACACCACTCATCTCTAGTGTATTAGCCAGTTAAACTAAATACAACTAGTTCAACTAAGTTAAACCGAACACAACTCCATCAACTTCTCAATCAACTCCACCAAAACTCTGCCACATGAGTCTAACTGAAGTCAACCATGCAATAGCTCAACCAAACCCCTAGGAATAGCGTAATTCCTTTGTCAGCTGCATGGGCCACATCCGTAGCTCAAACTGAAGTGCGCCAAGAGAATAAGATAATGTTTTTAGTCCAAATATTATTAAGAGCAAATAATATTTGGTTGTTCTATTTTTAGCTCGGCAGTCTAAAAATAGAAACCGCCCAATGTCTAAAAATAGAGGTCCATCTATTTTTACCAACTCAAACAATCATCCAAGAATAGCAACCTGCAACTCCCAGACCATGCTCCATATGTCTAAAAATAGACATAGTCTAAAAATAGACTTTGCGCCAAAAATAGCCTGCGGGCCCACTTAGTGAAGGCGACTTCATTTCACTAAGCTCCATCATCTTGTTGCATTTTCAACAAGTGAAATGGATTCTCAGATATTTGAGAGGAACCACAAATCAAGCATTATGCTTTGGTGGTTCAAACATTTCTCTACAGGGATATGTTGATGCAAATATGGTAGGTGACAGAGATAATAGGAGGAGCACTACAGGGTATTTATTTATTATAGGTGGAACAATTATTAGTTGGGTTTCAAAAATCCAAATTTGTTGTGCTTTCAACAACAGAAGCAGAGTATGTTGCTACTACAGAGGGTAGTAAGGAACTGATTTGGTTACAAAGGTTTATGGATGAATTGGGTAAGAAGCATGATATGGGCACATTATAAAGTGATATCCAAAGTGCCATTCATCTTGAAAAGAACTCAACATTTCATTCTAGGACTAAACACATACAACTCAATTACCATTTCATACGGCCAATGTTGGAAGATGGACAGTTGAAGCTGGAAAAGATACAAACTAGCCATAATCCTACAGATATGTTAACAAAAGTTGTAACCAGGGAGAAACTAAGATTATTCTTAGCTTCAATTAGTCCTCAAGGATGACGATGAAGATGAGAAATAGCCAGGTCCAAAGTGGAGTCATTTTCTAGCAAATGAAGCAACGATGGAGTTACTACCATTAGTCACCAAGTGGGAGATTGTTGGATGTGGAGCCTAATTATCTTGTTTATTTTTTATCACAACGTTGGACCCCTGTACCTTAATGGGGCAGCAACGCTGCCCATAATTAAATGCTACCTGGGGGGGTCTAGGGGGGGGCCAACTGCAACTTTATGGAGCCCCCCCCTGGTGAGAGATTTTGGGGGTAGCGCCCCCGAAGCTAAAAAATTATGTAAAATTTCCTTGTAAAAGTATAGTAATTTCTAGTCAATCTAGGCCATTCATTAGGCAGATGATCTGATGGTATAAGTTATGTTTAGTTTAGGGTTTTTTTCCCTAGAAGGAAATTCCTCGCTTTTATGAGGGTATTTTATTACAGCTATGTATTGCAAGTGTATTCTCAAAGCAAGAAACAAATAGAGAGACTGTGAGAGAGAACAGAGGATATTACAGTGGATCTACTGTAGGTTGTGTCTCTTCATTTTGTTGGATAATAGAAAGGAAGGACTAGCTGTTCCAGATGGACGTAGCCCAAACTAGGTGAACCACATATATCTGTGTCTCTCTGGTTTTATGTGTTTTGTGTGCTTGTGTTTTCCACGTATTTTATGTGTTGCATTGCTCTGTAATATCTAATTTTTTAACACTAATGTATCAATCCATGTGAACATGATACCCATTCGCCCTCTCACACACTTAATCTGCAAACTTTGTCTCCTAAAGGACATGATTTGGGTAGTATATCAGTTGCCTCAAAAACTTAGGTTTGAGTCAATTCTTCATGCAACATGATACTAAGAAATTTTAAGTTGTCTCCTACTATTATGCTAAGTTGGTCAGCATCAGTTCAACAATTCTAGATGACTCTCATGGTGTAGGAATGTTATTTAATCTTACAAGTTGGCAAACTTTCTTAGTCCCATAGTGTTGAAAAAATTTCCTCAACTATTAATCCTAAAGAAGCCCAGATATGGGTGAACATGGATAGGCCAGCTTTAATTTTCTAACATGTCTTCCATCTCACTTAGACACTTATTTTGGGAACTCTTATACATTTACTATGTAAGATTTCTAAGGCATAAGATGAGAAAAATAAATAAGAAGTGTATGCAAGTAGCAACACACTTGGCTAGATTGAACTCGACCTAGTCTTATGATGGATGTAAATTTTAAGGGCTTCTTTTATAATTCAAATAGATGGTATATATAAACTAAATATTTCATTTGTCCTACAATTCCAATAGTGCACATGGCAAGCTTCTCTGCAAATCTCTTTTGTTCCATATGGTAGGCCTCTGAATAGACTAATCTTGTACTAGCATAATGCAAACATGACCTGCAAGTCACCACTGTATTTTGGTTTCTGAAGGCTGCTGCATTATTGACTGACAAGTGAAGTATCAACCACTGAATAGGTTTCAAGATTTGGAGAAGTCACAATATATATAATAATTTTGTCTTGCAGATTGGTCTCTTGACCATTTTTTTCTAGGAATGCCTCTTATGAAAAAATCAGTTCTTTCCTAATAGGTTATGACCCTCTTGAAAATACTAGGTTCACTAGAACATTAGAAGCAAATATCTAATGCACACATCATGCTACCACTACAAGCCATTGAAAAAAATAGAAAACAAGGTGAAAAAGGATCTACAGCTACATTGTAGACGTGTTAGAGTGACAATAATTTCTTGAATGTCTATTCTCCAACATCCATAGCATTACCACAAATAATCATAGTTTGTATTTTACTCCAAATAATATATATTCCAATAAGAAGTTTTCAATCATAGTTTTACCTTGTGGCAATGATTTTCCTTATGCCCTGCACTCATTTTCATTCAAAAACTATATTTCCTATATTGATGGTGCTCCTACTGTAATATGACCAACTATCAGACAACTATCTCACTGTAATTCTAGATAAAGAGCAGTGTACCCAAATAATAAAGAAACTGAAAATGATAGTAGATATTGCAGGGTAAGCAACTAAATAGGTAGTGTGCATGATATGTTATTCCATAATTCACTAATGTTCCCATTTATGAAATAGTTTCTACAAAAATTCCACTACATATTAGTTCTTTATGTTGCTATTTATTGAGATTTTGGCTCACACGGACATTACAGTCAGCCTTTCTAGAGGAGATACATATGGCTTATGCAATTGGCATACCATTTCTGTTATAGTAACTAACATTTCATGATAATAAGTTACAGTTGAAACATTTCATTTACTTGTTTTGGCTTCCTAATTGTTATGTATGGCATATATAATACCAGCTGTCCATTGGGATTCATACGTGACCAAATGAAAAAGGCTTTAACTGTTGCTAAATGAAAAATGTGACAAGCTAGGATTGGAGGGATTTTGTGCAAATTATAATGAAAAATTCAAAATGAAGGCCTGCACCTCCAATGCAGTGATAGTGGGGTTTCCTATTTATAATCTTCTAGAGTTATTATTATTATTATTTGTTTGTTTCTTTCTGGTTGTTTCTCCCTGGTCAAGGTGTTTCTCAAGTTTTTCAACTCTGAATGCTAAACACGCTACTTGATGTCTTGCAGTGGAAACAACTCACATCTTAGCATAGGTCCAAGGTCTAGTTCTGGTACAATAAAGAAAATTGTGGAAGATTTGGTAAGTGGGTACTACTGAAAGCCTTTCCACTGTGACCCAAGTGCTATTTGGCCACAACTAAATGGTTAGTGCATTAGGAAAAAGAGAATGTTGTGTGCATTTATGCTGCACATAGGGCATATTTTTGCAAACCCTTTTTCCCATCATGTGCAAGAATAGTTTGCATCTGCAAGATGCGCATAGCATTATCTTTTCCCAATAAAATAACCTCCTAGTGTTGCATGATCTTCTAGCCTCTTTAGACTAAGCAGTTGTCTAGAAATTTGTCAGTCTTGGTTCATAGTTATCCTGTGAGTTTAGTATGATTGCAAGACTTTTGCCTTCACATTCCTTCTCAATGTTTTTTCCATAACCTTAGAGCTACTCGGGTTTGGGATTTTTCCCTAGATATCTCTTGGGATCTAGACCAACCTCCTGATCTGCTGGCAACATTTCTATACCTCTAGTAGTTATATCACTTATCATATTAATTTTTGTTTCTCCAAAATTTTGTTACTCTCGCAAAAGGGTGCATTCTAATTTAAGATTATTTCTCCCACAACTCAACATGTTGTGTGCAATGTGGTGCATGTTGGGTAATTTTGATGGATTCTACAAACTAGTTATTAGACAATGTTTCTAACTGCTTAGGAAGAACCTACTTAGCATTTTCTACCTCTATAACAACTATTGGTATTGATTTTTCATTAGTATATTAAAAAATTCATCTTTGGGGATTAATCTTTCAGTTTTATCATCTCTTGTTTCATATTCAACACAAGATGGAATTTTCATGCACTCAGTTCATCGGAGCAAAGCTTTCTAGCTTACCTTGAATATTGAAAGGAAGTTATAGAATCGATCCCTAAAGATGGATCATCATTGACAACAATTCAAGCTTCTCTCAGTGGATGTTTCTTAATCCCTCTTCTTCTGCTCCTTCCCGTTTTCATCTTCATTTGTTTACAAGGCATGATAAAGATACCCATAAGTCTAAATTTTAGCCCAAAAGAAATTGTAGTAACAATGGAAATGTTACGAGAATATTTTTATTATCACTAATGGTCTGCCTATTCTAATGAGGGATGTCTTAAGCAAAGAGTTCTCAACACATATTTCAGTGGCTAAGAAAAAGGAAGGAGAAGGTTAAAATGATTATAGTCAACAATCCCAGTTACATAAGTGGTTGTTGTGGACTTCCCAATCCATGGTGGAAATGCCTCTTCTACTAAGTACGGTAATTCTAACAATCCAAAAAAAATGGAAAAGAAATTCTAAGCCCACAATTAGTCTTAATCATCACTGACTACTTCACTTTAGACAAGGATGCTTTGTTTGTGCAAAATTGTTGCATTATAGTTAATGGTAGTGATACAAATCTTATTTCACAAGATCATGTGAATTTCTTAATTTCCCTTCAAAATGTTAACCTTGGTCTAAAATTTTAGGGTTGGATGAAGGATAAGGAACCAATGCAAGTTATGTAGGTCCCTCAATTAACTTTTTCTATTGACCACTCTTTGATAGTATTAAGTATGATGGCACTCTTGTTCGCTATTGTGGTCTTATTCCTTGGAAGGTTTTATCAACAAGATTTCCACGCAAGCTATTATACATTTTCTTCAAACTTCCTTATTTTTGCAGAGAAGTTAGCGTCATGCTAGTGATTAATTTGAAACTTTATTTTAGTGGAAAAATTCACTGTTTTCTGGTGGAATAGCTCACAATTTATTATGATTCTTTTTTGCAAGTGTACTACTCATGATGATAAATGTGTGGTTTACTTTAGAGGGTTCTCATTTCTTTCTAGATACAATTTTTGTCATTTTCTTTGAATACTTCTCTAGTGCTTTACCTTCATATTTTATCCCCTATACAATTGCTCCTAAGTTCCATGTTGTTATGTTTATTAGTTGTTTCTGTGGAAACTTTTTCCTGAGGTTCTACAAGGTAAATCCAAATGAAAATAATACTATTTTACATATTGATATTTATTCAAGACATTCTTGTGTGATACTTGAATTTCATAAACCTAGATTTCTATTTCGTTGTTTATATCAATATATAAGAACAGGCCAATGTATTGTTCATATTTCTCAAACTATGGAGTTGTTCCTTTCCTATTGCATGTTCTTTTATATTCTTATGTTCTGATTCAAATTTCTAGTTGTGCTTTCCATTTATTCTCCTACGTAGTACATTCTTTGTTAGACTATATCAAAAGTTATTCTTATTATGTTTTTGTTATGTATATTGAACATATTATTTCTAGCAACTTTTGATTTTCCTAGATTTTCTATTCCTTTGGTGTATCTTTGAACCTTTAGGGGAAATTGTTAGTTTAAATGCTAATCCTTTAAAGGGTGTTATCTCAATGGAAAAGCACCTGCTTTACATGCAAGAGGTCGGTGCTTCAATTCCATCGTGCCCTGATATTCATAGGGAATTACAACGATCAATTTTTGGTGACGGATGCTCTTTTGACCATCACCAATGAGCTTAAGGTGAAATTTTTCGAACCTCACCAAAATATGAAATGGTGATGGTCAACAAATGCCACCATATATATTCATCAATAGTGATGACCATTAAAGGTCTATCGCCATAATTTTTTTTTTTTGGTATGAAATGTTGAGGGTCATTGTTTGTCATTATAGTCATTAGTCGTGACGGACCTTGATTTCACCAATGATTTTACGGTGATGGTCAATGAACGTCGCCATATATATGCACTAATAGTGACGGCCATGAAAGGTCCATCACAAAAAATCATTGTTGTTCATATGAAATGGTGACAGTCACTATCCATCATTATAATCAATATTCGTGATGGACCTTGAATATCACCACAACACATACTTTCGGTGATGCCACCTCTGGTGACATTCATTTTTTTTGGTGACGGAGGCTACTGTCCATCACCATTGCTCATATGAAATGGTGTCAGTCACTATTCATCACTATAAATCATTATTGGTGACGGACCTTGAATGTCACCACAACACCTATACTTATGGCGGCACCACCTTTGGTGACGTTCAATTTTTGGTGATGAAAGCTCTTTTGACCCTCACCAATGAGCTTATGGTGACCATTTTTTCCCCTCACCAATGTTATTTTTTATTTTAGTGATATAGGAAGGGAGAATAGGTTGGGACCCCATGAAGGGAGGAGGAAGGTCCACTTTTTAATGGATAAACTGCCATGGATCAGATAAAAGCTCTAAAATCAAAGAGTTCGACTCTATTAGCATCATTTAACAACTAACGCATCACCTTGGAACTTCTAGAGGTCTAAGCCTCTCCTCCTTTTGAGGAAACACTTCCAGAAAAGGATCAACACAGTTTTCCGAGAATTACGGGAGTTGCCAGGGCTAAGCTAGAACTCTCAATCTGACATCAGTGCAAGCATGAAACTAGGAAACGCGTTGACCCGGAAAATAGGGTTTTGACTAAGTTCCTTTAATAATCTTCCAAGAAAAATCTCTTTGAGTCTCGAGGGGATGTCTTTACATATTTCTCCATGGTGGAAACAATGTACAAGGTTTGTCTCAGGGCACTTCAGGATCAAGGATAGGAAGTGAGCATGGTGAAAATTTACTATGAAACGATTAGGTGCCTAAGTATCATATGCAAAAACACATCAAGGGTGAGTACCAGGTTTTCAATCTTTAAAACCTCTTCTATGAAGTTATTTTAGCTTGAAAAAACATTGCAAGTGTGTGAAAGAAAAGGTTTTTATAACCAAACTTAGTAGCAAAGCAACCTCGGACTTATGTAGAAGTCAACTTAGCTTTTTTCCAATGGCCACCCACATGTAAGGGTGATGAATGAGACAAAAGTGAAAAAAAAAAAATTCAAAAAAGTTGGTTGTTATCATTTTTTCATGATAGAGAACAATGAATACAAGGGGGCAGGTTGGGTCCAAATCACTTAACTCAAATCACTCTAAGATTATTTTGCATACAATATCAATCACATAAAATAAATACATAAATAAAAATAAAATAAAATAAATATAAAAAATGTAGACTCATTGCAAACTTCTTGCTAAAGGAATCTACATGAACTACTACAAGATCCTAGATGCACTACTACAAGAGATAGAAATATTTGTACAAGGTCCTATAGGTTGCTACAAGAAATTAATAAAGTGCTATAGGAAGGCCAATTTCACCCATAACAACCATCAAAATCTCAAGAAGCAAGGAAATAGTTAGAGGAAATGTAAGTAAAAATTACTCCTCTCCAACATTTGACATCAGTCATCAAGAAAAAGCACTCTACATTTTATAGTTTGAACACTTTGCAGATTTGTAGTTTGAATTTTAGTAAGAACAATAGTTTGATTGCATGAGAATTTGCTTAAAATTATGGTGTGTTGAATAGGGTAGGGCTGAATCTTGTAATTTTCCTTTCCTCAACCTTGAAACAAGAATGTCAAAAATTTCTTATGCTACAATAGCCTCCACCTTACAGGAAACTATAGGGGTTTTCAAACCAATGTTACTGGAAAATAAGACGCTGCTACATGAAGCTATAAGGTCTGTAAACTAGTTCCATAGGAAATTCACAAGATGCTATAGGAAGCTCAATTTTGGATAGAATTTCCATCCAACCCCGAGGAATAGACGAAAATAATTAAGGCTGTGGTAAGCACAAATTTTCCACACCACCTAGAGAGTTGAGGAACCCCTTCAATTCTCAAAAGAATTCTCTATAATTGCCACAATTTTAAATTTCAATAGTAGAGATAAGTGAATTACTAAGCATTTATGTCATAAATATAGTGGATGAAATAATAGAGTATATTGAGTTTCATTTTGAATTTTTTTTCCCCTCAACATTATAGAGAAAACTCACCAATATGCCCCTATTTAAATAACCACCATTGCATAAGAAATCTTATGATCTTATAGAAGAAATTACAAGATCTTTGTTCCTATGGTAAAATTTTATTGAAACCATGGGAGGAGGATTTAGCATAAGAAGAAGAAGATATTTAAAGGGAGGTTTCAACAACCGAAAATCATACAGGAAAAAGAAATTAAAAATTTCAAGCATAAGGTACTGACAAAGATTTTCAGGGAAGGAATGCATTAGGAAAGGCTAAAAAATTATTTTTTCCTAAGGTTTAGATGACAATTAAGTGACGGCATGACAACATCAAAGGAATTTTTCACACTGTGCGACTATTCCTTCGATAGTTGTGCAGTCCTAAAGATGGTGAAATGTCACCATCCGGAACCACTTGGCATGCTTGGTTAGGATGATTATCCACCTACTACTGTAAAGGACAGGTTGATTAGAACCACCTTGAGGATTAAGTGCATCCCACAAAGGAATCCATCCTCCACTCTTGAGTCACTATCAATATTTGGCCAAGAGAAGGAGGAGAAATTCAAAAAATCTCTATATAAACGAGCCTTTGGAAGAAGAAATGGAGACACATTATTATGCTGGCCAAATTTATTCATAGCAAGCCAGCTTCCATAGTCCAGCAATAGAGGGATTGGAAGGACTCATATGTTGACCAACCAACATCTCAGGCCAAGAGAGATAGGTCCACCATTTGATCTTGATCTACCATCCTTTTAGAGAGGGAAGAGACACTTGGAGGAACTCAAGGGAATGAGACCTCCTTGTTTTGGGTATCGAAGCTCCATAGCTTAAAGGAACCTTTTCAAGTGTTTAGCATTGTATAGTTTTTCACTGATAGCACCTAATAAAGGCTAAATTCTCTACTTGTGTTATTAGGTTGTTTGCTTCATCGAGGTTTTGTATTTTGCATCTTTTTTCTTTTTTTTTTCTTAGTGTTTTATGCTTAGCTTTCCCTCAAACTTAGTTTACATTATGTCAAATATGTTCCACTAATAGTAGACAATCATTTTTCTCTGTGAACTTATGCAGGTATTATCTAGCTTGCTAAAGAAGTGTATTACATACACCCTTGTGCCAAATACACTACCACAAGAATGGCGACTCCACTGGATTATTTATTTTTGAGTTAATGGTTGTTGTTGCAGGGCCTTCTTCTTGCTCACTTTGTTGCAAAACACCCCTACATTCTCTTTGTATCTAACATCACACTCAGTGAAAAGTTTTACATAGCAGAGAGGGAGGATTTTCTTCATTCTACTTGACAACGCGCTTTGTGCTCTGATAGACGTCCACTCTGTGCATGTGAGAAGATAACTCTTGTGACAGGCCAACAAGAAAAAATTAGCTACTTTTTCCCATTTTTAAGGTGATTGGAAACCCCTAAAAATTTTCGATCATTTTTTTTTTGTATTCCACTACTATTAGGACACTTAAGTGGTATTATTAACCTCAAATTAGCTTAGTAACTAGGTATTTTTAATTATAGTATTTTATCTCACAAATTACACATAGTTTAAGTAGGGATAAAGTAAGTGGCCTTAAATCCATCCATGTTTTCCGAAAAAATCATTTTATGATAATTATACAGAACGCGTAGCTTAATTAATCAAGAGTAAGTGGCCCATGATATCCACATATCTTGTACTAATTCAAAAAAATTCAAATTTTTCATTAGATTAGTTCAATTTTTCATTATGATATGGGATTAGGATCAAACTGTCAACAAATAAAGCAAGTAATCTTTGCCATCCTTGTACCTCTCAGTGAGCCTGGGTACACATATGGAATATTTACTAAGACAAGTTAAGCTACCATCTCCATATAGTGTGAATGTAATCTAACTAGGAAAGGTGTAAGCGGCCCATAATCCGCACATCATTTCAATTTTTGTAAGGGACAATAACACATAGGGTAATTAGAAAAGGATTATAAAGGATCACCAAATATCCACATCTCATAACACTTGTGATTGTTCACTCCAAAGCACACACGAAGCATTGGTAAGCATTGGACCATAAGGAACCTAGTGCTTTGGGACCTTTGTTCTCTTCTTACATTTGTTTCACCAAAACACACCCTAAAGAAAAAATGAGACGCTCTAAAAATAATCATTAACCAAACTCCCCACAGGTGCCACAAATGAATTATAGCTCAGGTTAGGACCATCGGGGGTAGGCATAAAATAAGCCACTTTGGTAATAATACATTTTGAAACATAGATGTTGACATTTTAGGGAGCTTCAAACCCATCTATTCACCCATGGAACGAATACCCAAGCATTACAGAGACCCATTTCTGAGGGGGTTAATCTTAAGCCCAGTGCATGTGGTACTCTTTAGGTTGACCTGACCCATCTAGTGCATGGTACTTGTAGCCGATTACCAAGAAGCTCAAGACTAGAATGATCACGTGGGACAATGGTACTTTAGTGGCCAAAACAAGGGAATACTTCCCTATAGGAGATGGTGCATGCAACACTCGATCCTCATACCATTACCTTGGTTGATTCTTCAGTTGCTGGAAGGTGTCGCCAGTTCTTTCAGGATGTTTGCCCCAATACGCATAAGAATATATATTCGCAAGACCTAGTTTGTTGTGAAACCAACTCCAAAAATAGAAGAAAAGAGATATCAACGCCTTAGAAATAAGCCACTTTGAGGGGGGAATCTCTAATACATTACATGAATGAACAATTCTTGGATGATTCAAATTACAAAACCTCTTTTCTATATATAGGAGTCCATGGGACGATAATGTAATCCTAGTGGGGCCACAATGTAATCCAAGCCGACCTAACAATAATAATTTAAGGGCACAATAATAACAATATGGGGGCTATAAGGGTACAATAATAACAATAAGGGAGTTACACTAACAACAATAAGGAACTATACTAGTAATATAGGGACCTAACATTCCCCTCTCCTTCAAAAAAGTGTTGTCCTCAATGCTTGAGTAGCTCTGGGTGCTTCTGTATAAAATTATCATCCTCCCATGTAGAATCTTCAGTGGGTAAGTTCTTCCACTTGATGAGATACTCTAAAATTGATTGATTCTGTAGTTGTCAAGCTCTTGTTTCCGTGACCGCTTTAGGTTCCAATATGATTTTTCCTTACTCATCAAGTTCTAGAAATATTGTTTGAACTGGAATATTTTCACCTATAACCTTCTTTAAGCATGAAACATGGAAAACTAGATGCACTCGTGAAGAAGAAGGACGCTCCAATTTGTATGCCATAGTACCAATATTTTGCAACACCTTGTAAGAACCATAGTACTTTGGCGATAATTTATTATCCTTCTTAGCTTGCTTGAGGGACATTTGTTTGTATGGTTGTAGCCATAAAAATACCCAGTCTCCTACATCAAAACTTCTCTCACTGCAATGTTGATATGCTTGTTGTTTCATTCGATTTTGCGCCAAATTCAGGTTATCCTTTAAGAGTTGGAGAGCTTCTTTTTGATGCTCGATGTGATCTTCCACTACTTGAGCCTTCGAATTTTCTCTTAAAGGTGATGTGATGGATGGTGGATGATATCCATAAAGTGCCATAAATGAGGTCATTTTTTTTGTAGTATGGAAGGAAGTGTTATACCACCATTCAGTGAGAGGTAACCACTTGACCCATTGTGTTTGTTTATCAGATACAAAACAACAAAGATATCCTTCCAAAAATTTATTTAGTATCTCTGTTTGACCATCTGATTGAGGATGATAAGATGCGTTATGAGCTAATTGAGTACCCAAACAAGAAAATAACTCTGCCCAAAAATTTCCAGTAAAAATGGGATCTCTGTCATTCACAATAACCCTTGGGTTTCCATGTAGCTTTTGAATTATTTCCATAAATGTAGTAGCAACTGTACTTGCTTTAAATGGATGAGATAATGCACAAAAGTGTGCATACTTGGTAAGTCTATCAACTACCACCATGATGACACTCTTTCCTTCGGACTTAGGTAAACTTGTGATAAAATACATTGAAATCTCCTCCCAACATTGACTTGGAATGGATTAAGGTTGTAGAAGACCCAGGGTCTTAATTGTCTCAAATTTATTTTGTTAGCAAACTAGACATTCGGCCACAAACATTTGAATAACAGATTTAAGACCATCCCAAAAAAACTCTTTCTTCACCCTGTGGTAAGTTTTTCAAAATACTGAGTGTCCTCCTAAAGGAGAAGTGTGCAATTCCAAAAGAATATTTTGTTTTATCTGGGAATTCTTACAAAGATATAAGCGATCTTTGTACCATAAGGAATCAATTTTCCAACTAAATGTATTAGATGTACTAGGATCTTGATGCAACTTTTTATTGAGTGTCCACACTTCTTCATCCTTCTTCCATTCATCTCTTGCTTCGGTTATCCAATTCGGTTGGATAATAGAAATGGCATAAAGCAATGCTTCCACCTCTTCATTCTTTCTTAAGAGTGCATCCGCAACAACATTTAGCTTCCCTTTTTTGTAGATAATTTCAAAGTCATAACCCAACATCTTTGTGACCCATTTTTGCTGCTCTTCTAAAAATAGTCTTTGTTCCAAAAAGTGTTTAAGACTATCATGATCATTTTTTATCTTGAAGTGTCTTCCCATTAAGTAAGTTTGCCATTTCTTTAGTGCATGCAATATTTCTAACATTTCCTTCTCATAAATAGCTTTTTGTAAATACTTTCCTTTGATTGGACGACTTTCAAAAGTAATGGGTCTTCCTTCTTTCCTTAAAACAGCACCAATTCCATTTCCTGAGGCATCACATTCCACAATAAAGGTTTTTGTGAAGTCTGGCATAGCTAAGACTGGTGCTAGGCACATTTCCTCTTTAAGGTGTTCAAAGGCCTTAGGTGCTTCAAGAGTCCATGAAAATGCATCTTTCTTCAATAATGTTGTTATAGGTGCTGCTATTCTCCCATAATTCTTAACAAACTTGCGATAATACCCTGTTAACCTGTGAAATCCTCACAACTGATTTATGGTTGTGGGGACTTTCCATTCCTTAATGGCTTCAATTTTGTTAGGGTCTACCTTAACACCCTCATGAGATACAATATGACCCAGATATTGCACCTCTTGTACTCCAAAGAAACATTTGGATGTTTTTGCATATAATTGTTTCTCCTGCAATAGTTTGAGCACCCTGTCAACATGTTGAACATGATACTTCCAAGACCTGCTATAGATTAGTATATCATCAAAAAATACTAGCACAAATTTTCTAAGGGTGGGTTTGAAAATGGAATTCATCAACCCTTGAAATGTAGAAGGTTCATTGGTAAGGCCAAAAGGCATGACCAAAAATTCATAATGACCCTCATGAGTTTGAAATGATGATTTCAAAATATCTTCAGTCTTCATTATAATTTGATGATATCCTGAACAAAGATCCAACTTCGTAAAATAAACTGCTACATGTAATTCATCCAATAATTAATCAATCATAGGAATGGGAAATTTATTTTTAATGGTGAGCTTATTGAGCTCCCTATAATCTGGACACATGTTCCATGATCCATCCTTCTTGTGTACTAATACTACAAGAGTAGATAAAGAACTTTGACTAGGTTGAATTGTACCCGCCTCTAACATTTCTGCAATCATATCTTCAATTTTTCTCTTTTGGACATAAGGATATCTATTAGGCCTGGTTTTTGGAGGAACACTTCCTAGAATCAAATGAATAGCATTATTATGATCACGAATAGGTGGGAGTCCTTTGGGAGTTTCAAATACCTTGGAATGATTGTCCAAGAATTTTTGGAGATCTGCAGAAATAGGTGATTTTGATGTTGGAACTTCTAGTGAGCATAATTGTGAAATTACGCCTCGTTGTTCTTTCTTTAGAAGCTTTGTCATGACATTAGAGCTTATTATCTTTCCCGGCTTCCATACAATACCACGTAATTCGACTTCCTTTCCTTCTGAAAAAAATTTCAAGAAAATTTCTTGAAAATTAAAAGCTACCGTCCCCAAAGATTGTAACCATTATACTCCTAGTACAACATCAGCACCTCCCATAGGAATGGAAATCATTTAACTATTCAATACATATTCCCCCATGGTTAGCTTGATATTATGGCATTTTCCAGAGAAATTTATAGTTCCTCCATTTGAAACCATCACTTGACATTCTAGTGTTGGGTATAGGAAACAATTCAATTCCTTAGCTACCTTACAAAGAATAAAATTATCGGTGCCACCTAAATCAATCAAAACTATTACCTTTTTCTTCTTGATATGTCCTTCTATATTGAGACTTTGAGGAGTGGTAATTCCTACCAATGCATTACACGATATGGTTGGACTCATTTCTTCCTCTTCTAGGGTTAGTTCCTCATGTATATCCTCTTCTTGTTCATTTTCTTCTTCCTCTTTACAATCTCTGTAAAATAATTTCTTCTCAGCACACTTATGACCTTTAGTGTATTTGCTATCACAACTGTAGCAAAGCCCTTTTGCTCTTTTTTCTTCCAATTGTTGTGGTGTCAACCTTTTAGGTTGTGGAAATCTAGGAGTAGCGACACTTCCATCTTTATAGAAGTGAGTGGTAGGCTTCTTTGTCACCATAATTTTACATTGAATTTTTCTTGACAACCTGAATGCCTTCTCCAATGAATCAGGTTCCAAAATGCAAACTTCATGTTGGATGTTATCCTTTAAAGTACCTATGAAGAGATCAATCATGTGTTCCTCTGGAATATCAGTTACCCTTATATTCAATTTTTGGAAGTCCTCAATGTGCTCCCCAACTGAACACTTTTGTTTGAGATTTATCAATTGGCTAAAGAAAGTGTTGCTCTTTGTATCCTCATAATGTGCTATCATTTACTCCATAAAAATTGACCAAGTGACAATTTTTTTACGGGAGCAAAGACATTGATACCATACAAATGTATTTTGTTCTAAATGTAATGTTGCAATGCATACCTTTTGTGTGTTTTGCACATTATTGAGGTAAAAATATTGCTCCATCTGTAGTATCCATGTTACAGGATCCTTTCCATCAAACCTCCTCATATCCATTTTTGAAATATGGTGGTTCTTCCCTACAACATTAGATTTTATGAAATCACGATTAAAATTTATTTTGTTCTCATCATAAGTTTCCTCTACTATTATTTTCACCATTAGGAAACATTTCTTGTATCAACTTTGTCAAACCTTCCATGTCTTCTTATAGATCATTCTTCATGTTTTCCATCTTAGCTTCCATGTCATCCATCTTAGATTCCATGCCAGCATCCATGCCATCCATATTAGCTTCCATGCCATTCTTCAAGCCATCCATCTTAGATTCCACGCCTTTCTTCAAAACTTCCATGTCATTTTTTGTTGCTCTTTGCGAGAGCGAAATTTGTTGCACTTGCTCTTATAATTTTGATATGCCATGTTGCTATTCTTCGTCTTCATATGTCATAGTAGAGCCTTTTAAAGGCTTAATGGGTGTTGAATTCTTTGTAGGGGCCATTTGAGAATCCAATACTGAAATATATTCTACAATATACCCTTGGAATCAATTCAACTTGATTCTTCAAACAAGACTTATCCAATTCGGAAAAGAAAAATACACACCTTTTACTTGCTTTCGAGGAGCTCGATATTGAAATTGACTTATATCTATACTTTCAAATATTCAATATCTGAAATTCAGCCTTGTAGTAGTCCTATAAAGCTTCTTTCAAATTCCACAGGTCTGACTTGATTTGGATTCTTCAAGGAAAATTTATGTCCAATCTCCCACAATGACCTAATTATGGACTGGTTCAGTAGAGTGAACTTGTAGGACTTGCCACATGTCGTTTTTTTCTCCTTTGGATCTGAAATTTATAGACAGGAAACTACAGTCTGTGTACTTCCAGTCAATTTTTACATAATTTCAATCCGATGCTCAGAGAGAGTTATGAATATTTTCCCACGATCACCTCTTTGAGATGAAATTTGGGAGCCTAAAAAATACCTAACTTCCAAAGATCATATCTCCGAAAATATTGTGAACCAATCTCTGAATTTTTTCAATGATTTTCCTCAGGATTTCAACTTTGCACTCTAAATATTTTAGCTCTCGAAACTTCGTAGAAAAAACATTATAGCGAACATTTCGTGATGACCTTTTTAAGTGAAATTTAGGAGCCTGCAAAAATCCCTAACTTCCACAGATCATATCTCCAAAAATATTGTGAACCAAGATCTGAAATTTTGTGACGATGTTCCTCTGGATTTTGGCTTCACACTCTACACATTTCATCTTTTGAACCTTCGTAGAAAAAACGTTATAGTGAAAATTACATGATGAATTTTTTGGAGCAACGAAACCCTAGAATCCAAAGCTCTGATACCAATTGTTGTGAAACCAACTCCAAAAATAGAAGGAAAGAGATATCAATGCCTTATAAATAAGCCACTTCAAGGGGGCATCATCCAGTACATTACATGAATGAAAAATTCTTGGATGATTCAAATTACAAATCCTCTCTTCTATATCTAAGAGTCCATGGGGCCACAATGTAATCCTAGTGAGGCCACAATGTAATGCTAGCTGACCTAACAATAATAAATTAAGGGCACAATAATAACAATATGGGAGTTATAGGGGTACAATAATAACAATAAGGGGGTTACACTAACAACAATAAGGGACTATACTAGTAATATAGGGACCTAACATAGTTACATTGAGAGCATAGGGAAGATTAAGTCTACATAGGCTTTTGGTGTCATACAAAAAAAATGCAAAAACCTTGTTTTTCTTGATTGAACACATAGTGTAAAGTTAAAAATAAAAACCACCTTTTAATTTTTTCCTTTGTTTTATGCATTTGATTAATATTTTTTCTTTGATAGGAAACATCCTACCTCCCAAATCACAAAAAGGTCACACTAATCGACATCATAGGAGACCCAACGAGACGTCGTCGATCTAGGAATTTATTAAACCTACCCCCATTGAATGGAGGAGTGTCAAGCCTCCATCCATTCAGGCACATAGGACGCCACTTTACTACTATTATCAAAACCTCCTTTATCGAGGCATCTTTGATTGGAAACCCCCAAGGGTCACCAACTACGACACCAAAAAAAACCCCAATAGGGTCACCAGACCCAACTCCTCTAAAAACCCATCAAGGACAAAAGGTAGCTACCCCCTTGAGGATTCAGTAGGATATCTATCAGGGTACACCATATGGTAACATTCCCTAGGCACCTCCCCTTAACCATCACATTCAAATACATGTTTCTCAACATATTACGATGGAGTTCAATTTGTAGTTACCCTTGTTAGCATCACTAAATATTCCAGATCTAACAAAGTTAACAAGTGAACCCATTGCACATGGACCTAATTGGCTCCCCATGCCCACAGAGATCCCTTCTGATATACCAAAATTTTAAGGGAAGAAAGTAGAAGACCCTAGAAATCATATAATGACTTTCCACCTATGGTGTTCGTTGAACATTATCATTGATGATATCATTCAACTGAGATTATTTCAATGTACCCTCATAGGGCCTGCGGTGAAATGGAATGTCAAGTAGCTGTCTGAATCGCATGGAACATTTTGTGCCCTTGCTACTGAATTCCTCACATAACTCTAACTCCCCATTCATCATGACTTGGGCATGGAACTTCTAACACATTTTAGAAAAAAAAATCAGTCATATATCATACAGAGTCTCCATGAATGGAAGATACATCGTAGTTTGTGCAAAGCCAACCTCTACGACAGAGTTCTGTTTGAGTACTTTTGAAAACTATCACTGTAGATATTTCAAAATACGTGGCCATAAAAAAACCTACCTTAGAGGAAGACACCATTAACAAAGCCCAGCAACTTGAACTCATTTACACCAAACCAGGATATATTTACAATGTCCTACCAAATGCCCCACACCTGCAAACTTATAGAGAATTACCAGGCGCATCCAATACAACTGGCGGTTTGATAGGGTCGTTAGCTCAAGGTCAACCAAGCAGCAGTTATTAGTATTGAGCACTTAAGTTTTTTCTTCTAGTCAAAGTGTCCTTCTCCTTTGAGGTGAGGAGGAGGTCATTTTGTGTATAAAAATTCAATAGAAGAAAAATGACTTCTTTATATAGAGAAACCACTCCAAGTGGAAATTAACGGCTAGTTGGCTTGATGCTCATAAAAATAATCTTGAATATTGAAAATAGCTTGATCATATTTTAATCTCCACCTTCAAATTTTAGATTTTGTGGAAAATTTTGAAATTTTATTAAAACCCACTTTTAATTCATCCAAAATTAATATTTTGTATTAATTTCCTCAAAAAATTTACTTTAACTTATCCACTAAGGTCCAAAGGCTCAAAGTTTCTTAAAATATCCATTTTTCCCTTGGTGGAGGACCTCCAAAAATTGACTTTCCTTTGACCCACGAATATTTTGATTATTTTCCACTTGGAGATAAATTAATTTCTCTATAATTATTTTTGAATCAAAATTAATTGATTTTTTGGCTTGGGATTTTTATTTAATTTAGAGAGAAAAAATAATTAATTGGCACTAGAGGGGATCAATAATTTTTTCCACCCTCAAATACTTTAGCCATGCTATCTAAGTATGAGGGACCATGTAAAAAAATATTTTTTGAATCAAGATATTGCAATTAATTCAACCCTGAAAGGGGGAATACACCTTTACACATAGACCCTTATGCCATTACCTAATTTTGAGACACAATATTATCTAGTATATATGAATTTTGTATTTATTAAAATAATTTAGCAAATATATTTAAATTATTCCCAAACAAAATTTTACAAAGACTTGATATAACACTAGGATTAACCTAAGACCTTGTCAAGAGATTCCACCCTAGTCTTGGGTTTTAAGATAGAAGAAAAATTATGTCGATTTTCCGTGTTTAAAAATAAACGTAATTCTGTGAGGTTAAAAAACTTCCTAGGATGAAATTTGTTGCTAGAATCATAAGCTTACCTAGGCGTTTATACATATTTTAATGGTAATACTAGCATCATTTACAATATAACTTGTAGAAATTAGGTTCACAATGGTACAAATGGTGCTTGATGAGGACTTTGAACTATAACAAATTGTCTTCGTGTCTTTGTATTCTTCTTCCTTTGATCGTTGAAAAATTGTGGTGAATAGGATCCAAAATAACCTCATCTCAATAGAGGTTGTTAGGAGGTTGGTCCTGCTGACAACACCAGACCCACAACCATATACCATCGGGTCGCTCCACCAAGGATGAGTTCTCCGTGTTATCCAACAGTGTCACCTTCAATACAAAATTAAGCCCTTCATGGATGAGGTACTATATGATGTTTATCCTCTTGAAGTTTGTGATGTTTTATTAGGAAAACCATATTTTTGGAAGTTTCATGTTGTGTATGAGTCTAGGCCTCATATTTTTATTACTACTTTTGGAAGGAAGCTTTACAGGATACTAAAGGTAGCTCTTCCTATTGCCATATTTTTTATCTATGCTAACCAATGTAATAACCTCGTCTCCCTGATCGAGAAATTTTTTTTCATTCTGATTCATTCTAAAATTACTTGGAATATCATGGTCACATTTGTGGCCCCTACAAAAGGGTCCCTCTATGTAGAATAAGAAAGTTGAAAAGGTCATGGAAGAATATAGGGAAATATTCTCCTCACCCCCAACAGTACCCTTGCACTGCCAGGTCAAGCACACGATCAATATGACTCTCAGATCTCCTCTACCTAATGGGCCAATATACCACCGCTCTATTCCAAAAAATGAGGAAATAAAGTGGTAGATCAAAGAGTTGGTAAAAAAAATGGCACATCTGACCAAGCTCATCACCTTTTGGGAGTCAAATTTTATTTGTACAAAATAAGGATGGGACCTAGAGATAGTACATTCCATCAGACATTGAATAAAATTACAATTAGGAATAGATACATGAGCCAAAATATTGATGACCTTCTTGACCAGCTCAAGGGGGCCAAATACTTCAACAAGATTGATTTGAAGCCCAGATATCACTAAGTTCCAATAGACCCCATAAATGTATGGGACACTACCTTCGAATCCAAGGAGGGAGTTTTTGAGTGGTTATTCATGCCCTTCGGGTTAACAAATTCCACTAAAAATTTTACGAGGTTGATGGATTACATGTTATGGAATTTCACCAACTCATTTATGGTTTTATATTTGGATGAAATCGTCATTTCCAGCAAGAGTTGGGAAGAGCACTTGCAACATATTCGACAGGTCCTTAAAACCTTGTGGCAACACAAGTCATGTGCCAACCTAGAAAAGTGATCCTTTATCATGGACTAGGTCCAATATTTGTGCTACAAAATAGATGAGCAAGGGGTGCATGTGGATATGGCTAAGATACAAGTCACCCATTATTGTCCAACCCCGACGAATATGACAGAGCTTAGCAACTTCTTGGGCCTTTCTAATTTATACTGGAGATTCCTATTGGGGTTCTCTCATATTACTTGGCCGTTGAGTCAAGTTACCAAGGGCAGAGAAAAAGTGAAGTTTTTTTTGGTTCATGGCATAGCAAAAGAAATTATTTGAATTGAAGAACCACCTTTTCTATGTACGAGTCCTCACCTTGATAGACCTAAAAAAACCACTAGAGATTGAGACATATTCCTAAAATTATGGCACTAGTGCAGTCCTCACTTAGTAAGGGAACCTGATCTCTTATCACATCAATGAAGTATTTGACACTATTCGTAGGTAACCCACCTATGATAAGGAGATGTACACTATCCTGCAGGCCTGATGAAATTGGAAACATTATATTATGGGCTAGGAGACAATCATCCACACAGATCAAAAACCTCTTCAATTTATGTAGACATAAGGGAAGTTATAGAATGATCACAATCAGAAATGCTCCACATACCTGCAAAAATTCCATCAAAACATAAAGAATAATAAGGGAATCGCCAATCATGTCACATAATGCCTCAGTTGACCCATGATTGTCGAACTGAGTACAATTATCAAATCTCATTGGCATGAGAATTATATATGGCCACAACTATACGAAAGTGAATCTGAGTTTTTTTCCACCTACAAGATGTTGATCGAAGGAAATCCAATTCCAAAATTCCTCCTTTAAGATGGACAATTGTGATATCTAGGAAATCTTTATGTTCCTTGAAACGAGTATGCCAAGTTGATTTGGAATTCACATTACAACAAGGTTGCAGAAAACTTTGGTGTCGAGAAGACAATGGAAGCACTATAGAAATATTTTTATTAGCCAAAACTCTGAGAGGATGTTAGAAATATATCAGATATTGCACTACCTTTACCATCGCCAAGCCAACCATTAAGAAGCAAGGCTTGTACACTCCTTTCCATAATCCTAATCAACCTTGGGAATCCATCTCCATGGACTATATATATGGCATCCCTTCTACCAAACATGGTAATTAATTTGTATTTTTTGGTCAATGATAGATTTTCTAATATGGTTATATTGATTATGTGCGAGAAGATCATCGCAACAAAAGACACTACCAAAATATTCTTTGAACGAGTGTGGGTTTATTTTGGGATTCCAAAGACAATTATATCATAATGGGATAGCGAGTTCCTAAAAAAATTGTGGTCAAGCCCCTAGTAATTATTAGACACTAATATCACCAAGTCGACTGCACTCCATCCACAGGTTGATGGCTAGAAAAAGGTTGTCAATAAGATGATAGTGCACATACTACGCATGCACAACTGCAAGCATCCACGAAAATGGGAGGAGAGTCTTCCCTATATCTAACACAACTGTAATATAGATATACATAGCTCAACTAGCCAAAACCCCTTTCAAGTGGTCTCGGAATTTCAACCATTATGTCTCATTGATGTCGCAATTCCTCTTGCGACTACACAGGCACCACATAAGTTTCAAATGGGCTACAAAGTTTCGTTACATTTGTAGAAGGAATTCCTTAATGGAGCCCATAGGAAGCTTAAACAACTCTGATATGGGCCTTACACCATCACTAAGGCTATGGGTGATAATCCTTTAGAGTTGAAAATTCCCCCGTTCATTGGCATGCACCTAGTGTTCAATGTGGAACACCTTCGGCCATACTTTTTACCATTGACACATGAGACATTGTTAAGAAGTAGACACCGATAAATCCATGTCTAACTGGATCATGGAAACATATATTAATCAAACTCACCAACATAGGGTCCAATTATATCGGGTTGTCAAAGTCGACTAGATCCTGCACCAAGGCAAGTGGCTCACCAAAGACAAAGTTCAACAAAAGTTTCCCCATCACATCAAGGCACTCAACCTAATGGGGACCATTGCTTCCTATGGGGATAGGAATGATCCAGGTGGATATTTGTGTCCACATACCTATTCCATTTGGACTCCAAACACTGTTTCCTTTCAGTTCCCTTAATTCTAACGCAAAATTCTATTTTTGGCATTTTTTGGGTCCTAAAATTTCAAACCTGTTTTGAGGTCCTAAAAGACGTTTTGTCAGAAAATGGAAGGACTAGAAGAGTGTTAGAATTTTTTTCACACATTAATTTTTTCCCCTCATCGAGATCTTTGAAACGAGGTATTATGATAGCCAAACAAATATCGTATTCCAAAGTTACGACTGGGGGAATTTGGTGGTCCAACTTACCACAACTGGGGCCAAAATCGTTGGCACTTAATCTCCTAGGGTTAGGATTTCACACTTCTTCTTTATGATAAAAATTCCTTGGAGCCTCATGTTAACAAAGTTCAAAAGGCATGTATGCATCACATTTCTTCTCAGAGATAAGCTTTGATCGCCCGAGCTAGTTTGTTCCATTATGCATGTAAACAATACTTTTTATTAATTAATTAGTTATTTTATTTCAATGTTCTTTGTGTTCTATTTATTTTTTTATTTCATTTGGTTCCTTCATAACTATGGATAGCGTTTATCCACTATGAATCAAATCATGTGTAATATTCCTATTTAGGAAAATCAGCAATATAAGCACCAAAAATGCATTATTCGGAAAATTATGCTATAACACTAAAGAATAACCCATGGATCCATTATATTATGTATTATAGCAACCAAATATACAATGGGATGAGAAAAAAATAATTATAACTTATTTAAATAGGCCTCCCAAGCCCAAAACAACCCAAAAACACTACAACCCCATGACTACTGTAACACAAAAATTCTGAAGCATTTGACAGTGCAGTCTAATGAAGATTTCTACTACAGAAATAGAGAAACAAATCGATCTGCTGATATATTACTCATAAGAGCTGAAAAATGGATATCTAGTCTCTTTTACACAATCCGAAGGTAACCCGGCTAGGGTTTCTTGAAAGGCATGAGATACAAAAAGTATAAACTGCAGATATGTGGCTAAACCATTCGGTCTTACCAAATCTCTACATATATATAGCTGAAAATAAAATGGAATGGCTGTAACTCCTCCTTACTAAAAAATATTTCCAGGTGAAAGGCTGATCATTTCACTAGGAAAATAGCTCATAAACAAGGGTTTTGACCCTTCCATTGCAACACCATGAAAAATCACGCAGTTCCTCAAAGAGATAGCATTGTGGCTATAAGTGAATACTTGGCCCAATGCCGAATGGTGGAAATGAAGCTCATAATACTCCTCTCAGATTCCCTTCCCAAGTCCTCCAAGAAAGAGTGGCGAATTCCATAGTTGAAGCATGCAATAAGTCATAAGACTCAAATATAAAAAAAAATTTGAATGCGCTTTCATGGCTGCCATCCCTTCCCTTATATTCTTGGTGAGCTTCCTCACCCTTAGAACCACTCATTTATGAGGTTACTTCCATGCAAATATGCCTCCTCCAAAACTGCGTTATCCCCACTAGCTCCACTCTCTTCTTTGGCAGCGCTATTGATTTGGTCAACCTTGATCCAGTCTACATGAATTTCTCCCTTTCACACCCAAGGTGGCTTTATTTTGACTATCTAAACTGATCCACTTTCACACTGGAAGTGTTTTATTCCTTCCAAAGAGATTTAAGGGTCTCCTTACCCTATTTATTCTTCTACACTAAAAATAGAAGTGACATATAATATTCCAACTAGCTAAAAGCTAATTGGGAATATTACAGTCCTCCCCTCCCAAAAGTTTCTTGTCCTCAAGCAACAATAAATAAGGATGCTGCAAAATCTTCTCTCCTTCCCAACTGGCATCCTCATCAGGAAGATTCCTCCATTGAATCATATATTCTTTGATCACCTTGCTCCTTAGCTACCTCTCTCGAGTATCCAAGATAGCCTCTGGTTGCAAAACTAGATGGCCCTCATCATAAATAGGTGGGAGATCCATAGTGGAAACCACATGTTTTCCAATGGCCTTCTTGAGGGATGAGACATGAAATATGTTATGGAGATTTCTCCCAACAGGAAGCTCTAGCTCATAAGATACTTCTCCAACATGACGAATCACCTTGTATGGTCCATAGAACTAAGGTTTAAGCTTCTTAGATCCTTTCTCCTTGACTATAGATTGTCTATATGGTTGACGATGAAGATAGACCAAATCATCTACCTTAGACTGCCTCTCTATCCGACCATGGTCTGCATACATTTTCTGTTGGTTTTGTGTTGTAGAAACACTATCCTTGAGGCCCCGAAGTATATCATAACTCTCTTGAATCCACTCCTTTTCTCTAGGAGCCTTGCGTGCCCCAAAAATCACATCAGAAAACAAAAGTGAATCATACCCATAAAGGACTCGAAATGGGGTCATGCCAATGGACATATGAAAAGTTGTGTTGTAGCAATACTCCCCCAAATGGAGCCAACACAACCATGCTCTCTGCTGCCCTGAAACATAGTTTTGTAAGTAGCCTTCGAACCACTTGTTCACTATTTCAATCCTTCCATCTGTTTTTGGGTGATAGCTAGTACTTGGTGTCAACTCAGTACCCACTAACCGAAAATCCTCTTGCCAAAAGCCACCCATGAAGCGGATATCCCGATCACTGACTATGGTTTGTGGAATACCATAGAGTCTAAATACATCCCTGAAGAAAATCTCAGCTACCTTTGGAGTAGTAAATCGTGATAAAATAGCAAAGAAATGTGAATACTTTGTTAATGTATCAACAACTACAATGATAAAATCCTTACCCTAAAATGTAGGTAGACCAGTGATGAAGTCCTTGGAAATACTCTCCCATTTCCTATCCAGAATAGGGAGTGGCTACAGTAACCCTACAGGATGGTTGTGCTCTCCTTTTTTCTACTGGAAATCTACACACTCCTTGATGTCTTGGAGCATGTTAGAGTCGGTATCTTCATCCCTCCGTCAGAGATCAATTTTCTCTTGTTGCATTTCATTTTAGGGGTCTCACTCAGTTCAGTAATTTGCATTCCATTAGGGGGCATGGATCTCCTGACAGTAGGGGGGATTTTCACTCATGTTCCTCATGTCATGTACCTTCTGGTCTAATTCTGTTCATTAAAATCATTTACAGTCATGTTTGGTCTTAATATTGGAAAAGAGTCATTTTAGGGTTTTAAGGTTCATTAGGTCTAGGGTTTCATTAATTTGGTCTTCAAAATGCGTAATGATACCAGCAGGAACATGAGGAAGATTCAAATAAGGTTTCAGTGCAAAAATTTCATCATCATAATGCTTGATAATGATTTTTCTTCAAAACCCTGTTTTGAAGAAAAATTGTCTATTTCATCTTTTTGTAATAAATGCAATGTAATTTTTTTTAGTTTCTTCAGTTGTAAATTACTCCATGCGCAACCCTGGTCATATTTTAAAAAATCCCATGCCATTTATCCATGCAAAGATAGACAAAAGCTCATCATCAGTCCAAAAAATCAAAAGGAAACAAAAACAGAGTTTTAAAAGTGAAGTGTCAAAGTTTCAAACATTACAAAAGTGGGTTTTTCAAATCAAAAATCAAAGTCATTGGTACAAATATGATTTTTATGTTCAAAAAATTCATTTTGCATGCCAAATATAGTATTGAGGAGCAAAGAAATCGTGGAGGGTGAAATAGTGTTTTGAGGGCAGACTGTGTGTGAAATTCACTGTCGCGGCGCATTGGGTGGTGGTCGCGGCGCATACGCTGAATGCGGCGCATTGGCTCGAAACATAAAAAAATTTCCAGTCTTCTCCAAAATCGAATTTTCTTGGTTTCTCCATGCTCGAGTAATTCAAATCCATTCCCCTATTTTTCATAACTCATGTTTGGTATTGATTGAGTTTGGAATATAAGAATTTGAATGCCAAAACCAAACCCTACCATTTTGTTGAAGAGTTGCTCCCTTAGGGGTTTTGAAGTTGGAGTTTTAAAATTTGTTTTGGTGCCAAAATTTTTTTTTTCCTCACCTTGTTTATTCCTCCCTCTCACTGTTATACTATCACTATAGTCCATCCCCTATTCCCCACATCCCTAAAGCCACTCATACCATCTCATTCCCATTGTCCCTATCCCATTTACAAAATTTCCCCAAATCCCAAAAATTCAAGTGACTGTCCCTTGTCCTTTATTTTATCAAATCAGAAGTTTTCAAAAGGAAAATTATCACTTGATTAATACCCCATTGTCCCCACTGCCCTATTTCTCCTACTGTCCCTCTCCTTTGACACATATTTGGCACTAAAACAAAAGCACCCAAATTCTCATTGTTAGCACATACAAGCCACATACACCTTGAATAGACCTTGAACTCGATGGAGACAGACACTGATACATCATATGACCGAGACAGTGATTCCACCACTGAGTTACATGCACCTAGAAGGGCTCGTAAAGGTGGCAGACATGTGAGAGAGGAGCCCACCTCATTGGCTGAATTGCAGGCTTGCCCACTTGCCATGGCATGTTTCCAACAACAGTCATGTTTTCAGTATTGTGAAATGATTGCTAGGACCCATCATCATCAGGAGTTGGCTCATTTGTTTGTATTGCATTTACATGATGGTCAGGTAACTCTTGCTGGTGTAACTTTCACTCTGACACCAGAAACTATCTCTCAAGCAACTGGAATACCGAATGTGGGTGAACAGTGGAACAAAAGACGGCAGGTGGACAGAGTGCATTATGAACCATATATCAAGCCTAGCTATGTGAGACAACTCAGACGAGTGTTCCCTTTGAGATTCTTGAAGGAGTCCTATGCGCCATTGATGAAACTCATTATCAGATATTTCAGTTGTGAGGGTCGGTTCTCACGCCTCTATGCCTATCACATCAGGTTATTGATGCATTTTACCAGAGTGAGGATGATGAACATTCCTTATTTCATGTGCCGGAATATTGAGAGAATGACTGCTCTTGTGCAGAAAAAGACTCTCGAGCAGCAGTACAACAATATTTATCACTATGCACTCATTAAAATTGTAGTGTTGCATCAGCTTGGCTTGCAGGGTACTACATGGGAAGACTTCACTGCTAATGATTTCTTCACAGCTCCCTAGGTTCCTCTAGAGGTTTTTTATGAGCCATGTGAACCTTCACATCAGCCTGAAGGTCACGAGACAAAGCCTATCAGTGTGCCAGTTTTTGTTACTTATCAGAGAGGCACCAGAGTATTATTTGCAGCAGCTCGACGAGTACTATCTCCACCTGGGGTGGAAGGGGTCTCGCCTCCATCATCAGCATCACAGGTATAGGTACAGGACAGAGGGAAGAATCCCATGTAGGATAAGGGGCCTTCAGGAGGCCAGGATACCAATTTCATACTTATTGATGAGGATTTGAGCTCTCGAAGCTCAAAGTTGAGAGAGACTATTCAGGAGCAGAAGGCGGAGATAGATACCTTGACCGTCAAGTTGCAGAGGGCCCAATGGATTATAAACAACTTGGAGCAGTGAAACAAATAGTTGGAAGATCAACATACGATCATGGAGTTGCAAAACATCTGTGAGAACCGCCGAGCTACCCAAAGAAGTCAAACCGAGATGACACCAATTGAGCGGGAGATTGAGGCTGATCGAGAGACTTGGCTCGAAAGGGTCAATATTCATTTGGAGAAGTTGTTGGCGAAGGAAAACAAAGAAAATGACATGCTCAGACACATGAAGAATCATTATTGGGCGCGAAATTATTTTTGCAAGGCGCAAATCAAAATCCTGAAGGCAAAGCTAAAGAGGGCACTAAAGCGTCGCAAAAGGCATGATAGACTCCAAATTTTGGCCGAAGCTTCTTTGGCCTAGCACAGTACTTGATGGTGGAAATTCAGCCCAAATTTCAAGAAATTTGGGAAACATTTTGTCAATTTTGAATTTTTTGGCCTTAACACAGATTTTCCTGCCCGACGCGTAGCGCCACTTGGCGCACGCTTATAATTGGCAGCTCCTCTTGAAGAAAACTTCATATTTCTAGATTTTTTATCAAAATTTATGCATTCCTATCAATTACCTAAGGATTTTGACAAGTTTTGGGTTGCCTGAAGGGTCAAAAACACCTTAAAAATGGCCTTTCTGCCACTTTTTGCACACACAGGAAGCAGTGTTGGGAGATTTGATTTTTGGAGGGGCAAATGGCAACCAAATACATAAATTCCACTTGTGTTGGAAAGTAGACAGGAAGGGATTTCGAATGAGCTATCATACACTCAATTTGGACTTCGGGAAGGCCCCCAAAATCAGCCTCAAAGTGGCGCGACGCACAGAGATTTCAGGCGCAATGCATTGGGAATTTTGGCCTCATTTTCACTCAGCAGCTCAGATTTTCGCCTAGTTTTGGCCAGTTTGACTTTTTCATGTAACTCTTGATGTAACTTGATGTAATTTCATGACTTTGATGTAATTTTGGCACATTTTTACTTATCCAACTAGATTAATTCACCAAAAAGTGAAATGTAAGTGAATGAATCAGTTTCCTATCATATAGAGGCAATTTGTTTCATTGCCTATTTTCCAGTTCCTAGTTTAGATATGGTTGAAACAGCTCCTAGAATGGTGATATTGACCCCTAGAGGCATGGGGATGGGTTAGGATTGTCTATATCTTGTAATTCTTTAGTCATTTTCAGGGTTGGACACTTGGGATTTCTTGGCACTTCATTGTACATTTCATCTCTGCAATTTTGGCAAAGGAATAGACCAGGGTTTGCAACACTCTTTGGGATCCATGTGGCTCTATGTTTTGATGGTGTGTTTCTCTCAGTGATTGTAATTTTACTGATTTTTCATTTGTATCATTTTCCTTCTCCTTTCTTCTCAAATTAAACAAAAAAGTTTATAGAGGTGGAATTCATTAGATTGCTTTGCTCTGCCTTGAGTTTTGTTTAATTTTTCATGTTTTCAACTGTTTGAAGAGGATTCTTGAGAGACTCTTGCCCTCTTCAGCTCCTCACCGGTCTGAGATATCCATTCATTCAATCCAAAGCATCAAAACAATTTCCTTCCTTGCCCCATTCAGAACTCTGCAAAAACTAGGCCTCGTCCCCGAACCCAAAATTTGCCTTTCCCTTTTGATTCCAAAAAAAACCCTCAAAATCAACTCAAACCTTTTCACCTATATACCTAGCCTAAAATTAGCCTTTATTTCAAGTCATCTCAAGCCTTATTTATTATCTTTGCTGAGATTGACCCAGAGAGAGCCCTCTCCTGATCTGGTAGGGCTAGCTACCAGATTAAGCGTGGTTTGATGTTACCCTGAACTCTACCTTCTTCAGCCTAAGGTGGATTTAAGCCATAACAGAGCACATCCTCCTTGAGATTCTTCCATGAGAATCTCTCCCAAATAGCCCGATATGTCTTGGTGGATCCTTGATGCCCTGCAAGTGAGGAATCATGTGATGCCTGCAAAATCTTCTTCTTGAGCTTAGAATCTCTAGCCAAGAAGACATGATCTTGATAATATATGACCTCATCCATCACTTTATACCTCTCATCGTTCACTAATCCATCTAATATCTCACATGCAAAGTGGTATTTGGAGTATTCCACTAATATTTGAGCCTTCCAATCTGCATCCATGCTCATCAAGGACATCACTGCTGGCCTCCGAGATAGAGCATCTACCACTACATTACTCTTCCTTTCGACATATTCTATGTCAAAGTCATATGCTTGGATCTTACTCACCCATTTCTGCTGCCTCTCCTGAAGCTTCTTCCACTCAAGAAAGAACCAGAGACTATTATGATCAGTCTTCACTCGGAATCTATTTCCCACCAAATATTTGGCTAAGGCATGCATAATAGCCAGCATCTCCTTATCATAAATGGGGTATAGTCTCTCATGTGGCAGGAAATTCTGGCTTTCAAAAGATATGGGGTGTCCCCCTTGCATCAATACTGCTCCAATGCCCTCACCCGAAGCATCACATTCCAACACAAAGGGTTGGGTAAAATTAGGTAGGAACAATACTGGGAAGCTACTCATCACCTCCTTGAGCTTATCAAAAGCTCTTTGTGTTGTGGTTGTCCAAATAAAATCTCCCTTCTTGGTTAGATCTGTAAGTGGTGCTGCTAGTTGAGAGAACCCTTATACAAACTTCCGGTAATAGGTACAGATGCCTACAAACCCCCGAAGTTCTATGACTTTCTTTGGTTTAGGCCAATCTCTAATCGCACGGATCTTCTCTTCATGGACTCTTACCCCATCCACTCGAATGATGTGGCCCATGTAAAGCATCTCTATGAGCCCAAACACACTTAGAAAGCTTAGCATAGAATTGTTGCTCCTTAAGAATGCGCAATACTGTCTCAATATGCTTTAAATGCTCCTCCCATGTGTGGCTATAAATCATAATGTCATCAAAAAAGACCAATAAAAACTTCCTTAAGTGACCATGGAAGATGTGGTACATGAAAGATTGGAATGTTTTTAGAGCATTGGTTAGCCCAAAAGGAATTACCAAAAACTCAAAATGTCCATAGTGACATCAGAATGTTGTCTTGGGGATGTCTTTATCCCTCACCTTGATTTGATGATACTCCAATCTTAAGTCAATCTTGGAAAAATACTTGGACCCTCTTAGCTTATCTATCAATTCATTGATCCTGGGAATTTGGTACATGTTCTTCATGGTATTCTTGTTCAAAGCTCTATAATCAATGCACATTCTCAATGTGTCATCTTTCTTCTTGACTAAGACCACTGAAGAGGAAAAAGGACTGCTGCTAGGCTAAATATGTCTCAAAGCCAAAAGCTCCTGAATGGCCTTTTCAATCTCATCTCTATAAGCTTTGGGATGCCTATAGGGTGTGGTGATCATTGCTTGGATCCCCTGCTCCAAATCAATAGTGCATTCAAAACCTCGCTCAGGAGGTCTCCCAGGTGGAATATCTGCAAACACTATAGAATATCAGTCCAGAATAGATTTTACATCTATATGTACTGGTGAATCCTTACTTCCTGCTTCTAAAAAATGAAATTCTACTGCCCATTCTATGTCCCCTTTGTGCAAATGTGGTTCATCATGTGGGCTGAGACAATCTGGATTAGATAGGTGTGTATGCCTTTGATTTTATGATGTTTACCACTTCCATTTTCTTTCCATTCCATCTCTAAGGTTTCCCAATCAGTGGTAACCTTCCCTAAGGTGATTAACCACTGGACACCCAATATCACATTGGTGTCTAGAATATCAACCAAAATAAGTGGTCTATCAACGTGTAAGTTCCCATAGTGATGGTTAATGCTACAACATATTTTCCACACTGCATGGTTCTAGCTCCCAGAACCAAAACCAAAAAACCCTCAAAGTCTTCTATGTGAATCCCCATCCTTTGCACCAACTATGTATCAATAAAGTTATGGGTAGCTCCACTGTCTACCAAAATTGATACTCTTTGGCCCATAATAGTGCCTCTAACTCTCAAATTTAGATACTTGGGAGCTCATCTCAAAGCTACAAGAGTCCCTCCCATTGGAGAAAATGCCTTCACTATATCTTCTGTGGGTGATGCACCTCATTCTGCTGCTATAGCACTAGTCTCCTTCTCCTCATCAGAAAATATCACAATGTAATGTGATTTCCCTGCAACACATTGATGGTTTGGTACCCATGGCTCCCAACAAGTGAAACAAAGTTTTTTCTTCCTTAGATCTCTCTGATCATTATCAAGAGATGTCTTCTCCTAATTATCCTTTGGGAAAGAGGAGATATTTACTGGAAGGGGGCTTTGGCCTTGGGTAAAGGATGCTGCAAGTCCCTAGACTTCTTCATAGCTTCTTGGAATGTAGTTGGTCTAGTGGATTTCACCAACCCATGAAATGGTTCAACCATCTCATCAATAGACATGCACACTCTCCGATTCATAGTGAGGTCAAATAACATGAATGAAAGCTTCAGAAACCCTGAGATATAGATTTCTAAATCTCCCAATTTCTTGAGCTTGGTTAGCCCAACAAAGTGTACCTCCAAATCCCTGGGATCAAATCTCTCCACCAACCTCCTAGTGAAGTCTGAATACGAAGTGATAATAGCATTCCCAAGTGTAGATAACCCATGAAACCACCACTCATGTGCCTCACCTTCTAGGTGCAGCGCTGCTATTTTGATAGCCTCTACTTCAGAAACTCTGTTGAGTTGGAAATAAGTATCCAACTTCTCTACCCAAGCCTTGGTTGTGCACTTGGGTGATCCATCATAAGAGGGAAAAAAATAATCTGCCCAAACTGTGCTGTAGATTTGAGTTCTACATATACCCTCCCTTTTTATGGTGATTTAAGGATCTCCTACCATCCTTGATCTGACATAACTCCTGAAAGTTCAAATGTTCCTTGAATCTTTGGGATTGAGATTCATATTCCACAAAATAATCACCAAGGGTTTCTTCCCTCAAGGGCCTTCCTTCCTCACCTTCCAGAGATAGGAATGTGGGCATAGTGGAGTGTTTTTAAGAAGGCTATGTTACTGTTTTCTCCCATGACAAATGTGAGGTGTCAGAGCTCTCTCCATGGTCAAACCCTCTAGGGGATTCCTTCTGCCTTTAAAATCTCATCTCTTTGATATCTTTTTCAATTTACTGCGAAGTCTGAAGAAGAAGTTTTGGAATATCTCTTTCCTCCATGGCTATAGATGTATTTCCCCCACAATTTGAACCAAAAGTAGAGCTCTGATACCACTGTAATATTCCTATTTAGGAAAATTAGCAATATAACCACCAAAAATGCATTATTCAGAAAATTACGCTATAATAGTCAAGAAAAACCCATGGATCCATTATATTATGTATTATAACAACAAAATATACAATGGAATGAGAAACAAATCATTATAACTTATATAAACAGGCCTCCCAAGCCCAGAACAACCCAAAAACACTACAACCCCATGACTACTTCAACACCGAAATTTTGAAGCATGTGAAAGCATAGTCTAATGAGGATTTTTGATACATAAATAGAGAAACAAATGGATCTACTAATATATTACTCATAGGAGCTGAAAAATGGATATCTAGTCTCTCTTACACAATCCCAATATAACCCAGCTAGGGTTTCTTGAAAGGCATGAGATACAAAAAATATAAACTACAAATCTATGGTTGAATCACACTATCTTATTCAAGCTATGCATATATATAGCTGAAAAGATAAAGAAATGGTTTTAAATCCTCTTTAATAGCTTTCCGTGTGAAAGGCTGATCCTTTCACTAGGAAACTAGTTCATAAACAGGGGTTTTGACCCTTCCACTGCAACACCATGAAAAATCACGCAGCTCCTCAAGGATACTGCACTATGGTTGTAGGTGACTGCTTGGACCAATATCAGATGGTGGAAATGACGCTCATAATACTCCTCTCATATTCCCTTCCCAAGTCCTCCAAGAAAGAGTGGGGAATTCTGACTTGGAAATACCGATGTACTAAATAGTACAGCAAACCCAGCTAAATAGCGGAAGCATGGAATAAGTCATAAGAATCAAACATAAAAAATATTTTGAAAGCCCTCTTATGCCTTCCATCCCTTCCCTTATATTCTTGGAGAGCTTCCTCACCCTTGGCCCACTCATTTATGAGGTTACTTCCATGCAAAGACACCTCCTCCAAAACTGTGTTGTCCCCACTAGCTCCACTCTCATCTTTAGCAGCACTGTTGATTTGGTCAACCTTGATCTAGTCTACATTAATTTCTCCCTTTCACACTGAAAGTGGCTTTATTTTGACTATCTAAACTGATCCACTTTCACACTGGAAGTTTTTTATTCCTACTAAAGAGATTTAAGGGTCTCCTTGGCCCATTTATTCTTCTACATTGAAAATAGAAGTAACATATAATATTCCAACTAGCTAAAATCTAATTGGGAATATTACATCATGTATGGGCTATATATTATGATGATGATGATGATAATGGTGGCATGATGTGATTTTGTGCTTGTATTAAGAATGTTATTTCACAAAGCAAGTTCAAGGTGAAAATGGTTTGGCTCGAGGTTTTCACCAACAAAGAGAAAAATATCACTAACTAGTTGTGTAATGGATTTAACCAAGGATATGGATAACCCATCACAACTTGGCATTTCAAATGTGTAGAAGTGTTAATTTTTTGTAGGGATACATTTTTATTTGCTTTGATAGTTCCATTTCCTCAATAACATGATAAGTTCACCCTATATCATTATATCATTATTCATATCTGCATTATTATCATCAACATGTGAAATTATGTAGAAATAAAAATAACATAAACATCATCTATGCAACAAAACATAAAGAAACATAAGAAGGAAAGCATGCACTCATATAAACACCAGGATTAGTTTGAGACTAGGGAAAAACCCACTATGGTGAAAACCCTTGCAAATTCTTCTTCTTAGATCATCATCAAATGATTCAAAAAACAAGAGTACAATGATACATTGATACATATCTTCATAATGGAGTAAAACAAATAGCACATGCATAATATAACCACAAACATACATTTGTTGAAGGATCCTGAATATGAGAACTCTAATGCATTGTCACTAGCTGTAGAATACTGATGAAAACTTAAGATACATCTTTGTATCATAAATATATAGCAAATGTACATATCTATAGATCTACAATAGTACAAAATCCTAGTTACAACTGGTCACTGAAACTCACTGGAAAACAAATATCTAGTCCTAGATCTCAATCCAGGACAATGTCAAAGCTATCTCCAAACATCTGCATGAGCACCGGAGGTTTATCAAGCCCAAATTTTCCCATAAACCCTTAGCCTCACTGTTGCAATGTTGTGCTCATGGATATAGCTTCCCTAACTGCTACCAAGGTGCTTTGTGCTTGAGGTTGTGGGAGAGCACAACCAAAAATTCCTCTTGGGTCCTAGCCACACCCATAGCACTTTGTTCCTATGGCTATGACACCCTGGCCATAGAAATAAAAAGCTATGCCCACAGCTCTGGAACATATGAGTTAGTTCTATGCCATAGGCCAGAACAGGAAATCCCTAATTCTTGTGTGAGCATCAGACCTGTGAATTTAGACCCTGCGTGAACTCTTTCATTCAACCCTATGCGATCCAAGACAAAATAAACAAACCAAGAAAATGGATGCAAATAGAATATTGCTTGAACAAGTGTGTGAGAATGATCTTGTTTTCACTTTTGTTGATAGGATTTTGTGTGGGTCCACTTGGGAATTAGGCTGACTTGACTAATTCCATAAGAGCTTAGGCCGACCCATTCCATTTCACTTTAATAAATAGAATAATTCATAATTTAAATTTCTCTTAACCGATTGGGGCGATCTATAGGTCGATTTTGGTCCTCTTAAAACAGGAATCCAATACAATTATGATATCAACCATTTGAGCTATCTAAAGTTGAATTTGACCCCATTTGCACAATTTTAACACTCCCTCTCAACCAAGGAGAGTTCCACATGCCAATATTTTTTCATCGATCAATATTCCATTCTAGTATCTTCATGCATAAACATGTATCGTCAATGATTATATTTGTCATGTAGTCATCATGTTGTGAACCTGTTACAAATCATCAATGTAATTCTCATGCTTATTCCTTCTTATCTCAAGATTGTTTATGCTCATATGTTGAACAGTCTTGGATTTAGAAGAAGAAGAATTTGTTACTAGAGGGGAGCTTAGGCTACCACCCATCATACATCACGATATCATTCAGAATCTCTTCCAGCGTGCTACTACCTAGAATATCATCATCGAATATCATCAGAAACCATATTGTCAAGGAGCATGCCTCAACTAGTAACTGCATCGGGGAGTACATCTCGACCCAAAATCTCATGGGGAAAATATACCTCTGCAAATCCATATATAGAAATAGGATATCCATCCATGGATGGGATCCCATCTCGACCTTGGTATCACATTGTGGAGCTCAATCTGAACCTAGAACCACATAGGTTTACCTCAAGCAATCCTATTTCCTACTAATATTCCCATCGATGACCCTGAATTATCATGTGGTAGAACACCTACATCATAATAGGCTTGGGTTGTACACCCTAATTACACTCTCAACTCATTGGACAAAGGAGGAGTGATATTCCCAACAAGCCCTACTTGTGCGTATGATGCCAACCAAGGTATACTCTAGAAAGACCAGTAAGGGGAGTTACATTCTCCAACCCTATGAAGATATGGGAGAAACATCTCTAAATATATGGGTAAAACATAGGGAAGACACTCTATTTTCTAGAGTTTTCTCAACCCTAGGATCCCTCTATCTCAATTCCTCATCCCGAGACCTCATACAGGGATGAAGATTTGGCTCAGTGTTCTCAATCAGCGCTGCTCTCAAAGTACTCACATCTAGTATCCGCTTGTATTAATAGCAGTTTATTCCTATTCACACAGGACATCAAATCAAGTGTTATGTTAGAACATACATAATCATATAAATTACAACAAGATACCATAATCATCCTCCCTCTAATGGAGATGTCAATCACAAGCCTAATATTGTCTTGAAAAGCTACACGTAAGAATATTTGTCCCAACTATGTATATATATGGGATTCTTTGTCATCACAATGTCTCCATGTCATATCTAGATCATGCTCAGACAAATCTCTAATGAGCTTCTTCATCCCACTTCACAGCTAGCCATGCTAGCAGCATTATACCCGACCTCGGTCATGCTATGGACCTCTCATCTGAGATATCATGGAAGATATCATATTATGGCAACATCCAAATGTTCTCATAAATACTAATCCCAAATATCATCATTTTATTCATGCAACTACGTATCATGGGAGAAATGTCTCAACCTTTAAAATTATAATGTTTCATCTAGATATTCCAAAAATATGTTTGGTGGAAATTCTAAATGAAGCAGCTCAATCATCAATTTAATAATTTTCTATACACATCATATAGAGATGGATGTTTGAAATGGAGCATCAATGCTTCAATCAACAATTAGATTCCATGTAAAATTCAACAAAATTTTAACTTTAACCTAGATAGTCTAAGGATTTACATTTCCATTAAAAAAAGCATTAAATAAACATATTCACAATATAGGATTTCTTTCCCAATTTTAATAAATCGATTCATCATCCCATGATACATTATTTTGAGCTTCAGAATTCATGTACCTCTTACTTAGGTTTTCATAGGATCATTACCTATCAAGGATATACTATCAATATGTAAACCAAAGACATAATCAAAATCAAGACCATATCTTGGAACTCATTATGATGACTTCATTAGATAATTTTCAAGTACATACAAATCTAAATCGGGGAGCTTGCACCCCACAATGCTCTCAATAGAAATAATTTATTACCAATCCAACCTACTCAACCTTACATGAATCAATGTCGTGTCAAAAAAATCATCTCATCAAAGTTTAGAAGCCAAACCAAAAATATTATCAAATCAATTGATATCATAGTATAAATTCTTTCAACCGGTGACATGTATAACTCATATCAATTCTTCTCTTCATTTAAGGCAAACTCAACAAGTCTTTGATCTATCATGCCATTACTAGTTATTTCCATTACTAGATGCAAGTGCATACATCAAGGTTAAGTCATCTATGTTCCATGTTCATACTAAGTCACAGAAACCATTTTCCTAGGAATAAGGAGGCCAATACAAAACCATAATTCTGAATACTCACATAAGACAATGAAGGTCATTATGCCTACATAACATTGTCATCAAGGGAAATGAACAATTGTGATATCAAATCATGTCAAATCCAAATGTGCGATCATGGTAAGATATCTAATTCTAGACATATCTCAATCACTAAGTCAAATTTCTAAGTCATTGTTAAGAATCATGTCAGAAGTTTCAAACATAGCTCATCAATTAGCCAAATCATGTCAAACATTTGTACCACAAACATATTGACATATTCTTATGAATTTCTCAGACACTTGGAAACACAAATTTGGTCCAAACATACACACTGATATTTTCACACATCTACAGAACATAAATATTCCAAGTGACCATCTAATTTCATGCTTGATCCTCTACTTTGTGTGATCAACAATTTTAATGTGGCAAATTCACAAATCAATTTATAGTGGTAGGACATGTTAAAGTTCCCTTGATTCATAATACAGACCATTTTCATGCACAAAACCTTAGTTTTGTGTCTGACAGACATAGTCACACCTATGGGACTTCCATTGTGCACGAGAGGCTCATACCTCTACTTTGGATTAACAATGTCAGATACCCATAAATCATATTTCAATAAAACAAATATTTTAAATATGAGAAATAATATTTTAGGAGAGAGATTCTCCCTCTCAATGAGAATCCACTTCATTCATGTCATAAAATTGTCTTTACTAGAGTCATGAAACTGCATATATTTTAGATCATAACATAAAACATATATCCATCATGGTTAGCTACTACATCATTGCATCATGACATCAACCTTTCATCGATGGTTGGATTTCCATGATAGCGCAGTGGACAGGTGAGACATCATACCTCAAAGATCATGAACATAATATAATTTTCTATCAAGTCAATCCATAAGTTTCACCATATTCCATCAAGACATGACCACAAGTATTAAGAGATCTATAACATCAATCTCATAGATATACCTCTATCATCACGGTCATCAATACCACTCTTTTCATGATCAATAGGATCAACTTAGGTTATTCAATAAACCAACAGAGTGAAATCTCTATTTCCATGAGCTTTCATCATGTTTATCACAAGAATTATTAATACCATATCAATGAGGTAACCCTATACAATAAATCCGATAGGTATTATGCATATCAATATTCAAGAGTACCATTTACTATGGTCAAGATCGGGATCTCAAAACAATGGAAGTTATCCAAACATCAAGCATACCATTATATTAAGGATCGACACTAAGAAGCCTCATAGAATCAATTATCCTGATTAAAATGTTCAATACCACGTACACCATTTCATCATTAGGATCATGAATCTAAATGTCTCTTTCAGATGCACAAACCACTTGAGAATGATACATTCTTATAATACCATAGGGTTGACCTAGCCATCAATGTTAAGCTGAAATATAATATATGATGCATACCTTGTGGTATTTCTTGTGCACCTTCACATAGGAAACATGTAGTGCTCAAGTGCCTCTTTACCTCTTCCAGATCTAGCCATGTTTCCTACATTTCAAAATATCCTCAAGGTGTATCCACTCATCAAATCTCATCAAGGAGGATAAAAATATCCAAGTAATCAAATATGCATACAGGAAGAAATAATCAAATCCATATGCATAAACAAGAGTAAGGAGGTAAATAAACATCAAGAGTCAAGGAGTACTTATCTTCAATGATAGATGATCCTCTCCCTCTTAAACTAGTCTTCAATATCCATCACTATCAATAGTCCAGATAAAAATGTTCCCTTCAATCAACCAAGTCATCTACGGCTTTGAAAAATCGATCACAAGTACTTGAGAATCTTCACATATACCATGTTAGGGTTTCATACACTGAATCTCAATACTTTACCATAAACTAGGGTTTCTCTCAAACCCTCACCATAAAACCCATAAGCACTAACTACCTATGGTTTTATTCATAGCGTGGAATTATTTTTCTGTCTCTACCATCCTCTTCTTGCTTCCATAAAAGGTGTCTCCATGGGGGTGATCTCCATGGCTTTTCTTTAGCTCAACTTTGATACCATGTTAATTGTTCATATGGCTACATTATTATTTTCTTTGAGAGTTTAATTTCTTCAATAACATGATAATTTCACCCCATATCATTATATCATTATTCATGTCTACATCATTATCCATTAGCATGTGCAACTATGTAGAAAGAAAAATAACATCATCATCATCTATTCATCGGATCATAAAGAAACATAAGAATAAAAGAATGTAGACATATACATTGCAAGATTCATCCAATACCAGGGAAAACCCACTATGGATTTTGATTGGTTTACATATTATGACAAGGAAGTTACATGAAAATTTCATGGGCACTTTTAGGCCGAAATTTCCTGTAATGCAAATTCTTCTTCTTACACCGTCATCAAATGATTTAGAAAACATGATTACAACGATAAATTGGTCCATATTGTCATAATGCAGTAAAAAAACTAGCACATGCGTAATATAACCATAAACATACTTTTTCTTAAGGATCCTGATTCTAAGAACTGTAATGCACTATCACTGGCTACAACATACTAATGAATGCTGATGGTACTAAGTGAAAAATAAAGAGACATATTTGCAATGGAAATATATAGATTAGGTGTATAGATCTACATATCTACAATAGTACAAAACCTTGTATAGAACTGAGCACTGAAACTCACTGGAAAACAACTATCCAGTCCTAGATCTGAATCCGGGGCAATGTCAAAATTGTATGAAAACATATGCACAAGCACCAGAGGTTGATCAAGCCCATATATTCCCAGAAACACTTAGCCGCACCCTTGCAATGGTATGCTCATAGATATAGCTTCCCTGGTTGCTACCAGGGCACTCTGTGCCTACAACTATGGGAGAGTGCATCCCATACTGCCTATTGGGCCCTAGCCACACCCATAGCACTATGTTCCTATGGATGTGACACCCTGGCCATTGGCATAACACACTGTGCCCACAGCTCTGGCCTGGATCAACTAGTTTTGTGCTTATGGATAGAATATAAAAACACCAATTATTTTGCAAGCTCCGGACCTTTGATCTCATACCCTGTACAAACTCTTTTCGTAGAACTTGTGCGAGCCAAGACAAAATAGACAAACCCAGAAAATGGATGAAAATCGAAGATCGATTGAGCAAGCATGTGAGAATGAGCTTGAGCTTGCTTCTATTTATAGGATTTTGGGGTCCACTTGGGGTTAAGGCCGGCTTGACTAATTCCACATGATATTAGGCCGAGCCATTCCATTTCACTTTAATAAATAGAATAATTCATAATTTAACTTCCTCTTAACTGATTAGGGCAATCTATATGTCCATTTTGGTCCTCTTGAAAAGAGGAATCTAATGCAAATATGATATCAACCATCTGAGTTTTAGAAAGTGGAATTTGACTGAAGTTTCATAATTTTAACAAGAAGAAACATTACAACATCTTCTCCAAGGGACCAACATTGATTCATCAAGAGTAGTCATGTTTTAAAGATCTTTGGGAGGAGAGGTTGGAGAAGAAATTGCCAAAAATAATCCTGAAAAGGTTTATATAATGATTCTCAAGAATACTTTTACATTTGTTCTCAACATTGAAAACTCTAAATTCCCCATCACTATTTTTAAAAAATAATGGAGATTTCCATGATAATGGAAATTACAACAACATACACAACTTCTTCATAAATAGAGAAGAAGTATCTACTTCCAATACCAATTATTTTTAATGCTCTAGCATCGACAATGAAAAACAATTCTTTTTATTTATTTTTTAGTAACAGACCCCACACATTAGGTTCACCCTTCTCGATAGATCCTTTTAGAAATCATAAACCTAGAATTTTTTCTGTATATGTGTGGATAAATATTGTTGTATGCCTTCCCTTAGTCATTGTGAGGCTGTTGTTATTCATATTGTTGTTAGGTATTGGGTTTTTAGCCACCAAATTGGAAATTCAAGGATGGAATGAAGGGTACCACCCCATGCCCAAATGGAGATGCAGGATCATGCTCATCACTTTGATATGCTCTCATTGTATCCTATTTTCTTTGGGTATCACTGGATACATTTTTTTGGGAAGATTTATTCAAGAGTATTAGAAATAGGAGTGGACCTAGATTAAAATTATATGATTGAGACGGATTTCATAGAAAAGGTCTTCGATTTAAACATGATATAAGCACGTGGATTTCTTGATAGATTTATTTCAATGGGTCCTATTATAATCTACAAAAACAAGCTACCATATAAGCCATTGAATTTCTACTAGGAAGACCAACAAGTGAACTATATTTAGGTCTGTGGTATCTCTATCCTCAGACCCTCGTTCATCATGGTTATGGGTCAACCATACCTTACCACTAAAGTCTATTTGCTTGGCTACACATTTTCAACATCATGGTTGGACACAAGAATTACAGAGTGTCTCTACCCTTAGATCTTCATTCATCATATTTATGGGTCCACCACACAAAAACCTTCTCTTCATTGGTTCATGTTCAACAAAAGCTTCTAAGGAGGGAACTCTATGTAATGGGGACTATTTATTCCTAAGGGGGAAGGAATGATTCAAATGGAAAGTCACATCCACCCATGGTATTTTCTCCTGGTATTTTCTAATGGTATTTACCCATGGTATTGTAGCTCAAAAGGATATAAAATTGGGCCTCACTTTTGTAAATATACAGATTTGTCCTCACAAATTAGTTGTGGCAATTTATATAATTTAATAAAAAATAAATCTTCCCTTGAATATTTTTTGTTTTCCTTTCTGTCTCTAAATAAGGTAAAATTTCTTTGATCTTTCCCCCCCAAGATCCATATCACATAATATTGTATTAACCCTAGTTTGAAAATTAAAGATAACACCCTTGGGAGTTGCAACATTGTTTTTGTGATATTGAGGGCCATCAATGGTTACCCAATTTCAGTTACCCCGCATGAAGACAAGTCAAAGGTGGCCACATCATCTGCAGTTAATCCCATGCATCATCACATAGCCCACCGCACACCTTGGGCACCCATCTCCTTATTTTTACAACCAAAAATACTTTTAAATTATTTTGTAAAGTGTAAAAATATTCTCTTGGAAACAAATCCTCACCCATATTTTTGTGTCTACTACCTAGTTGTAGTTGCTAGTCACCCTTGGTTGAAGCTCGCCTCACATGCATACCATCTTATCAATCTCATCGCACAACATATCCCCCAGATACTTCCAAATCAAATCATAATATGGATGCCAACACATCATTTTCAATTAGAACAATCATTTATACCTCCCGTAGATGTTCTCTCAACTATATTTCTATTATCTTGTATTTTAGTTTGTTTTTTTGTTCATTGCCTATTTTGTATCACGTGCTTTGTTTCTCCGTTGGTTACATGGAATTTGTGTTTTATGTTTAATTTATAACCAATTTGACTATGTTCATATTTATATTTTGCAACCAAGTTGTAAGGAAATATTGGATTTGGTAGACCATTGCTTCAAATCCACAACTACAAATAGATCACTTTTGAATGTCGGGTTGAATGTAAGCATCCGAGAATCGAGATTTGGGAGCATCAAGGGGGAACTCCAATATACAAAGGCTAGATTACACAATGGAATAGATTATTTGAAAGGGATGTTAGATATAGTGATCTAAGGATTCTGAATTGATGAGGGCACAGACAATTGTGAGGGGCTATAATAGTGACGAGGCATATATCATCTAGTGGGTCCTTCATAATATACATTGTACGCGAGGTCAATACAGAGATCCAAAGGTATAGGGGTGTTGATAGTTGGAATTTCATTGTAAAAATGGATTCAAAGTAAGCCAAATATAACATAATTTTTTTGAAAAACATGAAGGGGAAAGCATGGTGGGGCCCAAATGTGAATATTGACATGGAAAATGCCACAGGGACTTGGCAGTCGCCACATAAGGACACTTGGTGATGTCAACCTAATTTCTGATGACATTGTAGAGCCATGTGGACCACACATGGATTCCATATGGTAGTGTTGTGATGATGTTGACCCCACATTTATGTTGACATGGTGATTCCATTTCGGCCAAGAATAAGCCACATGGATGCCACATAGATGTTCAATGGTAATTTGGCTCTATATAATTGGTCAAAATTCAATTAGGCATAAATTTCAATATGGGATTCCAGTTGATATAAATTTTATATCACTCGACAGATTTTAATGAGTTTCATATGATGGTGGAATTTGTCTTTGGATTTCAAAAATTTGTATAAACAAGATTATTATAGCCCCATCTTCATAGTAGAAATTGGAGGTCAAGTTAGAATCAACATTTAACATCTCTCATAGCCTGAGAAAGTACAAGGGGTTGGGTGGGAGTGATACACAAGGATCAACCAGTGATAAAATGATTCTCATGTGATGGTATAAAACATATCTAAAGATACTTTCATGATGGCATTTGTTGTATCTCAATAAATAATCCCTTAGTTGTGGTAAGGAATCAATTCTCAAGACATTTGTTAATGTATGTCATGATTACAGTATCAAATGGCCTCTATTTAACACCTTTGGAATTTCATTATCTAATACCCTCAATAATATGACATAATGAAAGCCTTCACAATGCCACAAACTGCTGATATTTGAATGAAATGAAAATAAGAATTGTAAGGGAAAATCAAAATGATATGTTGAGAAACAGAACCTGTCACTTTTAAGTTTTGGAGGAAATTCATGGAGAGAGAGGAAACTCAAAATAATATGTTGTAAGAAAAAATTCTGTTACTTTAAAGTTTTTTCAGGAGTTTGCGAAAAGAGGGGAAACTCAAAATGATATGTTGTAAACACAAAATCTACTAGTTTTAAGTTTCAGGGAGAATTTGTGATGGGAGAAGAGATGAAGTGAAGGAGCGCAAATTAATGTTATTTAACTCTTAGTCACTAATGTAATTAAGATATTGAATACTACATTACTTCGCTTCATTCAAAGAGGAATCAACATAGAGAGATACTGGAAAGACATATCAACATAAACAGGTGTAGGAAACTTGATCTTCTTTCATTTAATTCTCAGAAAATTCAGTACCAAATTAAAATTCATCCAGAGGTGTCAAAACTCGGAACCCCTTTTCTTTCTTTCTATCTACTTAAATACATCAAAGTAGTTTGTAACTGTTGAACTTCTCGAAACTACTCGACTACCTAAACTGTTAATATTACTTATGCAATCATACCAAGAAAACATTTTGAAACTGGAAATATTGTTCGTTTTTCTAAATCTGATGTTGCTGAGGCATCCCCCTGAAGTGCTAAGGTGTCATTCCTGGTTATGGTGCGGTAGTTGCACAGTTCTGTAACAACGCCTCAATGCCCGACTTGACCCAACTTTCATGCTTCCCATAGTACCATTATATATTCTTCTACCTGACTATGTCGATGCCTTTTGCATTTCAAACACTGTCATCATGTCACCTGCTACCCGAATCTACCTCTTCTATGCATGCTTGCAGTGTTTAGTATTCTCTTCTTATTTTCTCTTCATCAGTTCACTTACTCGAGTCTCTCTATCATGTTTTTCCTATTTCTTCATAAAATGGGGCACAAACCTCATAAGCCTGGACTTGAAATCCTTTATATTTCACCTTCGAACCACATCACGTTCGTGCCAACATTTCACTTTGCATTTTGTTGTCTTTAACTTTTCCTTAGCACTTGTATTTTAAAACTTGTGATGTGCACTATGCGATCGGTTCCCACGTGGCATCACACATCGACGAATTTATCACTGACCTCCCATGGTTATCCTTTAAAACTTGTGATTTGTGATCGAGCCCCACTACATCGCACATCACACTTCGATGACTTTATCACTTACCTCCTGCGGTTATCCTTTAAAACTTGCAATTTTCAATTCATGATTGGGCCCCACTACATCGCATATCACACTTTGGAAATTATAACACCTACCCTTTGCACTTAACTTTTAAAACTTGCGATGTGTGGTATGCGGGACAAGGCCACATCATCTTCACCGTCAACATAAGTAAACTGTGATCTGTGGGGTTGGGGCCACAGCATTCGCCATGTCATCTTGCCATGTCACCTTGCCATGTCAAAGTGTAGTGGCACTTCAGCGAATTTAACATTTACCTCCGCACTTATTCTTTAAAACTTGTAATTTGCAATTTGCGATTGGGCCCCACCGCATTACATATCGCACTTCCGAGATTTTACATTTACCTCTGGCACCTATCCTCTGAAAATTGTGATTTTCAGTTTGTGATTTAATCTCTGCCTTCCATCTCTCCTACTTCAATTATGTGCTTTGATCCTGGCCATCTGTTTTTCCCTTTGCGCCTCCTCCAAAACTCTTAATTTTTTAAGGGAAATGCACCATTTCTCTGCCTTCTGGAAATTAGTTTGTTTGCTCCATGGTGTAACCCTCCTCAGCTTATCCAGTGTTCTGCCATGCTAGTCCCTCCTGAGCTTTTGAATGAGCCTGACTCAACCCTGTTCAGTGTGCAATGTTATGAACATGCCCATCGGTCCTACTCTTGAACCGTTTTGCACGTGAATGAGGCCGACTCGACCCACCTTCACATATCATCACGTAATGTTAATGTACCAACATATAAATCAAAATTATTCTATGACACACAAAATTTTACATTTTCTATCATATATGTTTTTTTTTTTTTTTTGAAAAAATATTTCAAATGTAAATGAAAATGAGCCACAGCATCTGGCTCGACCTGGGGATAGTGCTTTTTTCCATGAAATCGCTAAGAAAAACATATTAGTGCCTTATTCATTGGGCATGGATTCAAATATTTCTTGGTGACATATGAATAATGAGAAATACGATATTTTTAATGGTGGAATGTTAACTTTTAATGCTGGAAATAATGCTTTAGATACTACCCATTCACAGGAAATTGTGCTAACTCTCCATCTATATCTTCCAAAATAAATGTGTTATTTGACCTTGCCTCAGAGATCTTGTATGGAGCATACCAGAGAGGGTCAAATTTACCATGCTTTCCCTTTTTTTCTCATTTGGTGTCCCATCTCAGTACCAAATATCCTTCTTGAAAGAGAACTTATTTTTCTTTTCTGTCAAATATAAACTTCATATTTTCCTGATAAGAAATCAAGTTATCCCTGAATTTGTTTATGTTTTCACTTGATTCAGTTATTTTCTTCAATCTTATTACTAGAGCATTAGGTTCTTCCTGAGCTTCTTGAAGGAAAGAAATCACTGGTTTGGCCAGCTGAGGAGGGAATAGTGCTTGAGTTCCATAAACCAGTTCACAGGAGAGACTTCTAGTAGATCTCCTGGTAGTGAATTGAACTACCCATATAGAAAAATTAAACTTCATATCCCAGTCCTTATTATTCTCGGTGATTTTCTTCTTCAAAATTTTGACCAATGTCTTATTTGAATACCCTGCCAATCCATTCCCTTGGGGATAATACACTTTGAAATGTGATAAAATTACATTATATGTTTGATAGAAATTAATGAAACGAGAAGAGTTGAATACCTGAGCATTATCAATCACAATTTTGACTGGACATCCGAATATGCTGAACATTTTTTCCTCCAGAAACTTCATCACTACTTGGTCATTCACCTTCTTATTGGGTATTGCTTCAACCCATTTCTTAAAGTAATAAGTGGAAGTTAGAATCAACTTGAACTGTCCACTTGATGGTGGATTGATCTCTCCAATAAAATCCAATCCCCATTCCTAAAAGGTTCTTCAATAAATACTGGGATGAAAGATAACAGAGCAAGTTTTTTCCTTTCAGCAAAACAAATGACACTTCTGACAACTTCTGACCAGTCTATAAAAATATTCATACCAAGGTTGGCCAATAGAAGCCTAACTTGAGAATTTTAAGAGAAGTGACCTTCCATCTATAATGTCCTCCACACAGACTTTCACGTTATCGTTTGGTGACTTCCATAGATTCTCCTTCAGTCAAACATAACAGAAAAATACCAGCAGGATCTTTCCAGTATAGATTTTCTTATATGATAACATATGGTTGAGACTTGAGCTTGAGAGCTCTGTATTTTGTTCTATTTAGTGAATTTGGACAGGAAAATAAATATAGGTAATGCACAATATATTTATACCAATTAGAGCACAAAATTTTGTATTGAATACCTTTTTTGGACTTGCTTTGACCTTCTTCATTAACAACTCCATCCACTTGTTCCAATAGATTAATTCCCAAGGCTTGAAAATTTTTCTTTGTCAACAAATTCACTAACCCCTATCCCTTGACCAGCTTGGTGAGTTTGATGTCCAAGTCATACTCTTGGTTTTTCTATCCACTTCCCCCTTTTTCCTTCAACATCACTTTGGATCAACACGTCTTTCATAGCAGAATTAGGAACATAAGCATTTATTTGGGATTGTAACACATAAGTCCTGAAGGATTTCAATGCTTTGACCAAAGCATATATTCGTTTCTCTAGAATATTATATTTGAGCTTAGCATCTCTGAGAACTTTACTAAAAAGTGCAATTGGTTGCTCCTTACTATCTTCATTTTTCTGCAACAACAAAACAACAATAGTAGTGGGGGATGCAAATGAGAATACCTAAAAGGATTTTTTATAGACTGGACTAATCAGAACTAGAGCTTCCTACAATGCTTCCTTTATTCTATAAAATGCATCTCTTACTGCCTTTTCCCATTTCACTTGTGCATTTTTATTCAACATATATGTTATTATTCTCGTGATCTCAGCATAATTGGGCACAAATCTCCTCAGAAATTTTATTTTTCCCAATAATCTCTTGATATCTTTCTTACTTCTAGGTAAAGGAATCGTCTGATTGGCTTCCACCCTTGTTGGGTCAATCTTTACTCCTTGTTTAGAAACTATGTGACCAAATAATTTACCTTATTCTAAGGAAAATAAATATTTCTTGGGATTTAATGACAGACCAAACTTTCTGCACTTTGAAAAAAAAATTCAAATGCTCCAAGTGTTCATCATTTGATCGTGAGAAAACAGTTACATCATCCATATATATAACTACAAACTTGTCACCAACGAAGGCTATGTCCGTGGCCCTCTAAAATGTTGCACCTGTGTTCATAAGGCCAAATGGAATCCTTGTATACATGAAGGTGCCCTAGGGTGTCGTGAAAGAAATCTTCTTCTGATCTTATTTTTCTACTACTCCCTAATTATACCTAGAAAATTCGTTAACCATAGACAGCCTGTGAGCTCTTGTCACCTTTTGTAAGACATAATCCATTTTCCACAGAGGATAATTATCTTTTAGAGATGATTTGTTCAAATTCCTAAAGTATACACACATTATTATCTCTCCATTCTTCTTTCTTATAGGAACCAAATTAGAAACTGAGTCTGAATATCTGAGAGGGACTATAATTTTTGCCTGCAACAATTTCTTCATTTCTTTTTCGATTGAAGCTAGCAACAATGGATTGATTTGTCTAAGCTTATGTATGTGTGGTTTGATTCCTTCTTTCAATGTTGTCTTATGCTGAATTATGCTTTTGTCATATGTTTTTAGGTCTTCATATGATCAGGAAAACACATTCATATATTTCTTAAAAATATCAATGTATCTTTCTTTGTACTTTTTGGGAACACCTTTGAATAATTTCACTATTTCTGGTTCCTACTGAGTTCCAAAATTACAATATTCCATCTCTTCTTCTTGATGTGTTTTCTTTGAATCAACAAAAAAATCATTAGAATCAAATAATATTTCAAGGGGAACCAACCCTTTAGGGAGCACATCGTTGGAATCATGATTACCATTAGACCAAAACTTGCAGGCATTAGTCTCCACTACAATCGCCAGAGTTATGATCCATGAGAGGTAGTTAGCCCATGTTGCGAAACACACAGGGAGCGTTGAACGCAATTTCCAACAATCTCCCCCCTAGTGTGAGCCGGGTGAGTTTCGAACTCAAGAGTTGTCGCTCTGATACCACTTGTTGGAATCTTGATTACCGTTAGACTAAAAACCGCAGGCATCTGAGTGTCCACTATAATCGCCAGATTTAGGATCCAAGAGAGGTGGTTAGTCCATGTCGCGAAACACATGGGGAGAATTGAACCCAATGTCCAACACACATTGTCTTTCAATTGGATAATATTTTGTTCATCTATTGACTGCTTAAGGTTTCTTATTTCTACTTTTTTCTCTGTTTTTTCTTCCTCTCTATCTATCTCATCATCTTCAAAGTTTCCAATCATTTTTAGGAACTGATTTATTTGTTTATCATCTTCAAACACCTCCCAATGTTTCACATTGTCCAGGATAGATGGTCTATGTCTAATCTCAATTTCATACCTTAGCCTTGGATTTATTGGAGGTTTGAAGGTGTTGACTTCAACTGCTAAAGAATCAACCAATCTATTCTCCTCCCTTGGAATATACTCAAGATTGGAGGCTTCAAAATAGTTTTCTATCAGATCCCAAACTTCATTTCTATATGATATTAATATCAGATGCTTGGTTTCACAATGATTTTTAATCTACCTTATTATCAATTCAGAGTCACAAAAATTTAAATACATTGAACTCCCATATGTTTAGAAACTTGAAGGCTTGAGATTAAGGCCTCATACTCAACCACATTGTTTTTTGAATCAAATTCTAGTTTAAAAGAGAAAGGCATGAGGTTACTATTATAAATATTGAGAGGAGGGGGGGTGGGGGGTTGGGGGTGGTGAATCAATATTCCTTTCAATTAGTATTATTATTAACCTTTCAAAGCATTAGTTAATCTTCAATTATTATCAGTTTTTTTACAATGATAGAAGTAAACAAAAGGAACACAATTGCACATAGTTATTTAAGGTGGAAATCCCCTCTAGCAGGAAAACCACCTGAATTATTTTCTAATAATTCTTTAATATTCAACTCCAATTGAAAATAAAGATCCAAATTCCTAGAATATATAAAATAATTCTTCTCCAGCTCGCACTAGATGGACGCTCCAATGCTCAAGATTCTTCAGTAGTCAACTGAACGGATGCCCGAACACCCAATGAGATACAGCTCACCCCAGCACCACCCTACCACCCTAAATTTTTCACAAGCTTGAACCTGTTGGTGACTTCATGCACCAGTCTAGCACCACCCTACCACCCTATAGAAGAGTAAAAGAAGAATGGACTCTCGTACCAGGGAAAATGGTACACTTTACAATGATATAGAATGATGTAGAAGAAGAAGACACACTAGACCATAACCCCAACTATGACACAACCACATAATGATGATCCTAGACCTCCTGACACTACCTCTTCAACTCTTGGTAGATAGACACTTGTACAATTTTTACAATGATGCTTTTACAATGACTCAGTACAATGATACCTTTACAATGACCGTATGCAGTGTTACCCATGTGAAGACTTCATGTGGTGAAATTCTTGCTATTGTTGTGCACCTTTATTGCTGCTCTTGTCATGCTACACTTTCTCACTCTTCAAAACATTAGATCATGCATTGAGTCTTATCTTGATGAATATATAATACCTGCAAGAGATATTCAAGGAAATACCCATGACATGATAATAGAAAAACTTACCTCATCCCGTAGAGTATATGTTAGTGCTAAAAAAAAAAAAAAATTAGAATAAAAAGAACCTAATGCAATTAAGAGATGAACATGTATATACAAAATATATTTACCTGCAACTTACCTGTAATGTACCTTACTTTTCTTTGCTTCCCTATAAATTTTGGTCCTTTTCAGCCCTTGACAACACAGGATATAGCTTTTTCTTTCCTTTTAGGAGCTCGATATTTAATCTGGTGTATATATATTATTTTAGATTCCCAATATGTGATTTTCGGTCCTCTAGTAGTCCTCTTAGTCTTCTTTCCAATGCCATAGGTCTGACCCAATTTGGATTCTTCAATACAAAGTTATACCCAATCTCTCACAATGACCTAATTATGGACTGGTTCGTTAGAGCGAACTTGTACGGCGTTCCACGTGTCACTTTTTCTTCATTCAGCTCTAAAATTGATATTGAGAAAACTAAAGTCCGTGAACTATCTGAAAAGTTTTACATAATTCCAATTTGATATTTAGAGAGAGAGTTATGACGATTTTCCCATGGTCACCTCTTTGAGATGAAGTTCAGAAGGCTGCAAAAACCTAACTTTCACAGATCATATCTCTGAAAATATTATGCACCATGCTCTGCAACTTTTACAGGAGCATCCTCAAGACTTCAACTTCGTCTCATAAAAATTTCAAATTCTAAACCTTTGTAGAAAAAAAATTATAGTGAAAATTCCATGATGACATGTTCCAATTAGTGAAATCCCCACATGAGGAGGATATGAGGATCATAATTTATATAAATTCTTAGGTTGAGAGGGAATTCAACAAGTTAATGTGGTATGGATTTTAGGAGCTTAAAAATTATTAAATATCAACTTTTCAATGACTCATGCCACAACCCCATGGGGTTTTAGCCCATTAACTGCGGTTACTAACTTCAAACATGAATATCTCTCAAACTGTGAAGAATTATATGGTGTGCCATATATCAACAAAAATTTATCGACAATAAGAAACCATAAAAAATATCCTTGAATATGAATATAGTAATTTGGTAGGTCAAAATTCCTGTTCAAGATTGGGGTAGACCCTGGTGCTGCTCGGGTTGACATCAATAACAACCACTTATCGAGAATCTCCCACTTTTAAATTGATGGAAACACAAGTACTCCCCTTTAAATCATCACACCTCTTCTTATAACATTATCTCCCCCTTTTACATCAATGGCAAAGGGTAACCCCCCCTGACACAAAACCATCCTGCGGACCTGTACACACTTCCACTCCCACTTTATATTATGAATAAGGGAAATCTAATGAGAAGTGGGAAGAATCCCAAGCTTCTGGTGAAGATATTCAAATGCTTCATGAGGTAAAGGTTTAGTGAATATATCAATGATTTGTTCTTTTGTACCAAAATATTCAATTTTGTTATTATTTTCAGCGACTTGTTCTCTAACAAAATGATATTTGATCGGAATGTGTTTTTTTTTTAATGCATGACATGATTCTTGGAGATGATGATGGCACTAGTGTTATCACAGAATATGGGGATAGGCTCATTGAATTGTACTTGAATATTTTTCAAAGTTTCTTTCATCCAAAGTACTTGAGTACAAGAATTTTTCGCTGCAATGTATTCTGCTTCCGCTGTAGATAACGAGATTGAGGTTTGCTTTTTTCTCAACCATGATACAAGACAACCACCTAGATAGAATGTTGCTCCATTAGTACTCTTATGATAATGAACGATTCCTACCCAATATGCATTTGTAAAAGGCTTGAATAGTGAGATTGTTACCCTTGGGATACCACAAGCCATATTCTGTTGTGCCCTTTAGATATCGAAGAATTATTTTGACGGCAATAGTATGTGACTCTTTTGGTGCTGCTTGGAATCTTTCTACTTGTCCAACTTCTTACATAACATCTAGACAGGAGGTTGTTACATATAGAAGACTACCAATCATAGATCTGTAAAAACTCTAATCCGCATCCTTAGATGAGTCGTCTATCCTCAGTTTGTAACATGTTACCATCGAAGTAAGGACATATTTGCAATCTTCCATTTTGAATTTCTTGAGAATTTCCTTGATGTACTTGGCTTGAAATATAAATATTCCTTTCTCTTGCTGAGATATTCAAAGCCCTAAGAAGCATGTCAGCTCACCAATTAAATACATCTCCAGCTCACTTTGCATCTTTGTAGCAATGTTCATACTTAGTCGATCATCATTGCTACCAAATATTATATCATCCACATATACCTCAACGATTGTTACATTATCTTTATATATTTGTAAATAAATATTTCTATTAGCAGTACCTATCTTGAATCCTTGTTGATGTAGATATCCATCAAGATGAGTATACCATGATCTGGGAGCCTGCATGAGACCATATAGAGTCTTCTTTTTCTAATAGTAGAAACCCTTTAGGTTGTTCGATGTAAGATTCTTCTTCTAATTTTCCATTCATGAATGATGACTTAACATCCATTTGGTAGACTTTTATTTTTCTTGAACTTGCATAGGCGAGAAACATATGGATGGCTTCCATTCTGGCAACTGGTGCAAATGTTTCGTCGAAATCAATTCCTTCCACTTGTGCATAGCCTTTGCAAACCAATCTTGCTTTGTTTCTGGTAACCTGTCAATCTTCATTTAATTTGTTCTTGAACACCCATTTAGTCCCAATGAATTTTTTATCTTTTGGCTGTGGAACTAATTCCCAAGTGTTATTCTTCTCGATTTGATGTAATTCTTCCTTCACAGCTACTACCCAATGTTCATTCTGGCTGGCTTCCTTAAAACTACTAGGCTCAAAGGTTTCTAGAAAGGCAATGTGAGTTTTTTGTGATGAACGAAGTTGCTGACCTTCATTTATGTCGCCAATGATTTGATTTGATGGATGGTTCTTTTGAATCCATTATTTTCTTCTCTTAGGAGGATCTTGTTGTTGTTGTTCCGGTATATCTTGATGATCATTATTTACTTCTTCATGGTTGATAGTTTCTTCTTGTTCTAGAATTTTGTCTATGTCCTTTCCAGCCTCTGTCTCAAGTTTCAATGATTCTAGATCCTCATCATTATTCATTAGAACACCATCTTTGTCAAATGTAACATTTATGCTCTCCACTATCTGTTTTCGTCTTAGATTATAGCATTTATAGGCCTTTCTTTTGCGTGAGTAACCAATAAAGATACCTTCGTCAACATGTGATTAAAACTCACCAAACTTTTGATCTTTTCTTTCCATATAACATTTGCTTTTGAAGATTGTGAAATATTTTACATTATCCGGTTTTCCTTTCCATAATTCATATGGGGTCTTGTTGCAATTATTTTTTAGAAGTCTTCGGTTGATAATGAAGACTTCCATATCAATTGCTTGAACCCAGAATGTTCCATCCAATTTTGAGTCCTTCAACATTCTTCTACCCATTTTTTGTACGGTTATGTTCTTTCTTTCAACAACTCCATTTTGTTGAGATGTTCGTGCTATTGAAAGTTGTCTTTTTATTCCATTTTCGTCATAGTATTGCTGAAATAATTTTGAAGTGAATTCTCCGCCATTATCTGATCTTAGACACTTTATTTTCAAATCAGTTTCATTTTTCAATCAACTCCTTTTAGATCTTAGAGCACTCAAATGCTTCAGATTTTTTCTTCAAGAAAATGGTAGCTATCATCTTGGTATAGTCATCTATCATTAACATGAAATATAATTCTCCATCTAAGCCTCTGTTCTTCACAGGACCACATAGATCAGTATGTATCAATTCCAACAGATGTGATGCAAAGTGTTCTTCTATTTTAAATTATACTTTTGTCTATTGTACATGCTGACAGGCCTCACATAGTGTGTTGGAAGGTTTTAATATTTTCAGCATTTCTCGTACTGCATTTCTTCCGAGAGTGACGATACCTGATCCTATAACATTTTATGATCCATCATTTCCAAAGGATACGAAATTTTTTTATTTCTATCTCCAGTCATATTCTTTGAGCAACCGCTATCAACATACCACACATCTTTGTTTTTTTGAGCCTTGAGAGTGAGCACACAATTATCAGTCTTCTTCTTCTTCCATGTTCGTTCGTTTTGTGGCTTCGAAGCTTCTTTTGGAGGATTTTCAAGTCTGCAGTATCTGGCTATGTGTCCAAATTTTTTACATTTATAACATTCCATTTTATTTCTTAAATGTTCAAATCTATTGATGTTTCATTGAGCCCTGAGAGGTTCATATTTGAAGGATATCTTGCAATTATAATGGTTCCTAGGGTACGTGTGACATTCTACAACTTTATGATCAAATTTTCCACATGAATAATAATAGCCATGAAAAATATGTTAGTACTTGGATGGAAATATTCCTCGACTAATCATCTTCAAAGGTTGTTCTTGCAAATCTTGTCCAATGAAGTCTACATGCATGTAAGATCTCATAGGTTCATTGTATTTTGTTGTAGAAGGTCCTGCTTCTTCTTCTTTGTAACTGGGGCCAGTTCTGTTGTTGTAAGATCGTTGATTGTTGATGAGTTCTTCCAATGCCCTTGAGATGTTGGCATAGTTTTGGACAGTTTTTCCCTTCTTCACTTCCTTATGTAGTGAGACTACTTCGGCTTCTAATGCTTCCCTTTCTTGGTTGCTTTCTTCCAACTTCTTTTGAAGTGACTCTTCAATACATTTGTGTTCTTCAAATTCAATTTTGATACCTTGAACTTCTTCTTCAAGTGTATTGGAACAGATCTTCACAGCCTTGAGCTCTATTATAAGCCTGATTGCCTCCTTAGAAAATTATTCTATGGTAAACCCTTCTTCTTCGTTTTTTGATGCCTCTTGTTTATTTTTCTTTTCCATAAACAATACTCTCTCATTGGATTCTTCTTTGTTGTCACTATCTTCATCAGATGATGAGATATCTTCGTTAGAGAGAAATTTCCTTTTGAATCCTTTCTTTTTGCCTCGCTTGTTGAATTTCTTAAAGAATTTCTCTCCTTTTGAGTTTCCATCACTTATCTTCAGATATTTTGCTACGAACTGCCCAACCTCACCACAACCGAAACATATCAATGGAAGTTTACCTTTGAATTTTCCCTTATCAATTTTTAGTTTTCTCATAAAGTAAGCATATTCTTCATTTGAAAGACCTTCTTCATCATCTCCCTTTTCTTCACACTTGTAGGTGTAGGTCTTTTCCTTTGAAGGTTTTTTGTCATTATTCATTTTCTTAGATGTAGCGAATGTAGTTTCTAGATGCGAAGTACCCTCTTCTTCATCAAGTCTCATTTCATATGCTATGATAACACCATGTAATTCCTCTTTGCTAAGTTGCTCAAATTTTTCTCTATATATTTGAAGATTTTCTTCTTTGACATTTGAGTCACCTGCATATATATTCTCAATCTTGTCCCATACATTTTTGGCCATTTTACAACCCAACACCTTATGATAAGTAGATTCAATAAGTCCACTAATAATAATATTCTTTGCTTTTGCATCATTTACCAAATTCTTCTTACCATATGTTGGAGTTCCCATGTTTTGGCCAGATTGGCAAGATCAAAAGATGAGACAACATCAGAACCACTTTTGGGCCCTAGGATCTAGCCCTTCTGGACCCGGAGAGGGATCTCTCCAAATAGAGCAAAGAATGATATATCTTGGAGCTCAGAATGAGGTATTAGGATAGTTATGAAGCACAGGGGGGGTTTAAAATGATTTTGTTGGTTGGTTGCTGGGTTGGTCATGAGATCACAAACTGAGAAAGAAATGGAAGGAAAAGAACAAAGTAGCAAGATGTTTTCGCAAAGAGGATAGGTCAAGAAAGTGCCATCCATTGGGCTATGGAGTCATGAAAGGTAATTACATGCAACAACTAGCCAAGGCTTTCAGAGGGCAAGTCATCTATACTAAAGGATCTTTTTAGATAGATGGTGGGATGGAACATTAAGGAATGAAAGTGAAAGAAAGAGGGCAACCCAATTTCTGTCTATAGATCAGGTCAGAGGTCATTTAACTCTAGACCTGCTTGGAAATACTCGAAGACAGCTCTCAAAAAGGGACAAAGGGGCAGCTTATAGATCAAAACAGAGGTCATTTAACTCCAGGTCAGCTTTAGCATACTCCAAGGGAAAAACAGAGATAATTTTAACAAAGAGCTCTTAGAAGGGCCAGCTGGTCGCACAAGGATCCTAGTGGACAGGGCTAACTCTAATCGCCAATGTTCCCAAATCTTCCAACTTAAACCCAACAAGAACATCTAAGAACAAATTCATTTAACTCATACATCAGAGAGCAGGCAATAACATCCACTACACTGGTTAAATTAACTGGAATCAATTCTTAGATAACACATTTAGTAGAAAAAATCAAAGGCAAGGAGAGCAGAGACATAGGGTACCTAACAAGGGTAAATCCTATGCCATATTTCTGATGCAAGCCAAATGAATATGAAACACCATGAAAATGTAATAAACAATGTTAGGAAAACATCACCAATAGTAATAGACCAAGATCGTGTGAAATGTGCTTTGATTAATTGATGCAAAACCAGTCACATACACTAAGCTCAATGGCTGTTACAATCTAGACTTTCTCCTCCCAGCCTACTACATAACAACTACTCTGCTAATCTCTCCAAAGACTGTTCTAACAGTCAGAATGAATCCTTCTAATAGAAACAGCAGCAACTGAACAACAACCTTTACAATATCTTCTTCAGGATTATTATAGGAGAAAAGAAGAACAGGAGTAGATTTAAACTTAAATGCAGCATTAAAACTCTGAAGTAGTAGGAGGGCCGAGGCTCCACTCGATTTTAATTCTGAGCATTAATCTTGGGTACTCGTTGCAGTGTTCCGATGAATAAACTGAGGTGTTTGGACGACTGTGGGGTTTTCCATACTGTATAGCTAATGCACTAGCAGCATAGGACTGTTGTCAGGGTGGAAATTCCTTTAGGAACACGGTGTAGAGTAAAAGCTATATGGGCACTTCGTCCTTCATGGAGAAAAACATTTTGCTGTTGTAGAAACACTGATGATATGGTTTTCTGTGTGCTGGGTCTTCTATTTGGTACTTTGCCTTTAAAAAACCCCTGAAGAAGCTCAAAAGTATTCTATTTCTTGCTTCGAGCTCTCTGCTGCTCCCATACTGTCTCTACCTGTGCAATTCAAGCTTTAATGGCACTAGAGAGGGTTTGCAGAGTTTGAACTTTGTTCTTTGATGAATTTATGGCACAAACAACCTCCCAGACGTTTCCTGTAACATCAGGCTATGAATGCAGCCTTTTTGCGGCCCTTGTCACCACCACAGTGCATATGAACCATGGCGGTTTTCCATTTTCCTGTAACCCTACAAAACACGAAAACAAGTTAAGAAAACGGTGCATGGAGAGGGTGGTGTGGCTAACTGTGGAGATGACGCAAACGACCATGCAGACTGGTGAAATGTTTGAATCGTGCAGGATGGTGAAGAAAAATGCCACGAACAGTAGAATATTTCATGGTGAAAGGTGGCGGACCGCAACAAAAATTGACGTATAAAATGCACATTTGACCTTGGAATGAGTATGTATACGAGGCGGATGAAAATCGTGAATAAAAAACATGGAGTGGTGACATGGTAGAACAAGGTCAATGGTGGGACACAATTAAATCTGGGCTGTCAGATCTCTGACGAAGATCGATGGTGGAAAACTGCGGAGGGTGATTGAATTTGGATCGTTCGATCTCGGGAGGAGATCGACGGCTGAAAATGCATTGGAGGGGGAAGGAATGGCAGGCCAAGGGTATGAATGACTCGAGTTAACAGCCGCGCAGCTTCGAAGTACGATAGCCGTTGGATGAACGATCACAGATCGAACGGCTAAAATGCATATCGCTATGCATCCTATATCGAACGATAACGCGCGATGAGATAGAGGTTTTGAAATCGTAAAGGAGCCACATGTCGAATGATGTATGGAAACACTGGCTGATCAGAAAATACTGCCCATCGCCCAAAGGCGGTGCGATAGATACCGCCGGGTTTTGGAACAGTGCGCGGTGGGGACCACAGGAGCAGGTAGATTCTGAACCGTCAGATCACAGTTTAAATGAACGACGATGGCGCGATCAGGGGTTATAACGGGGAAGACCACGGGTGCTGCAGAGTTAATGATGTCATCTGATCTACAAAGATCAACGGTTGAAACTGCGTGCAATATACAATTACGGTAAGCGCCTTTCGGGCCAGCGCTCGGTTTCAGCGCCCGGTTATGTGGAGGGAAAAGATACAAGGGGCTTGGCCGAAAGGGGCTAGGACCCATAATATGGAGAATATGGATTTTTGGGCCATAATGAAATTTGAGGGGGGGAAAGGGAACGATAGAAGGAATGAGGGTTTATTAAACTAAACCAAGGGTGCATGTGTGGTTTAAGGGGGGCATGGGAATGATTTAGAAGGTTTAGGGGGGAATTTGGGGGGTAAGAAAGGGGAACTTTGACAAAGGGAAAAAGGGATGAAATGAGGAATTCCGTAGGGCTACAAGGGGCAATGGAAGGCCTCTTTGGGGCATTTTTCACAAACAGAGAGGCTTTATAATGGGATTTAGAAGAGGGGATTTCATTAAAAGATAGAGGCACAAGGAGGCCTCAAGGATGATGTGTTTTCAGAGGAAATTCATTCCTTGAGGACTCAAACAACAAATTAGCCCCTGTTTGCTTGTCAAAAATTTATAGGGGGGCTAACAACTTATTCATTCGTGCTTGGTATAAATCCATTTTGAACAGTGTCTCATAATTCGTAACCTTGGGCCAAGAGATAGACCTCCATTCTTCTTTTCCAGAGTGCATAATTATTTTCATTGAAGAGAGGTACACCATTCTTGGTATGCTCCATGACCTCCTTCCAGTTGCTAAACTCTTATTGAAGGAACCAATCTCTGATACCAATTGTTGGAAATACTCAGGGGGGTGGGGGGGTAGGGGGTGGCTCAGTATTCCTTTCAGTTAGTATTATTAATAATCTTTCAGAGCATTAGTTAATGCTCAATTATTATCAGTGTTTGTACAATGATAGAAGTAAACAAAAGGAACACAATTGCACAATTTTTTAAGGTGGAAACCCCCTCTGAGATGAAAACCATCTAAATGATTTTTTAATAATTATTTAATATTCAACTCCAATTGAAAAGAAAGCTCCAACTTCCTAGAATCTAGAACATCATTCTTCTCCAACTCCCACTAAATGGACCTCCAATTCCTGAGATTCTTCAGTAGTCAACTGAACGGATGCCCAAACACCCAATGAGCTACAACTCACCCTAGCACCACCCTACCACCCTGAATGTTTCACAATATTGAACCTGTTGGTGACTTCATGCACCAACCTAGCACCACCCTACCCCCCTATAGAATAATAAAAGAAGAATAGACTCCCGTACCAAGGTAAATGGTCCATTTTACAATGATATAGAATGATCTAGAAGAAGAAGATACACTAGACCATAACCCCAACTATGACACAACCACCTAATGATGATCCTATACCTCCCGCCGCTGCCTCTTCAACTCTTGGTAGATATACACTTGTACAATTTTTACAATGATTATTTTACAATGACTCAGTACAATGATACCTTTACAATGACTGTATGCAGTGCTGCCCATGTGAAGACTTCATGTGGTGAACTTCTTGCTGTTGTTATGCACCTTGATGGCTGCTCTTGTCATGCTACACTTTCTCACTCTTCAGAACATTATGTCATGCATTGTGTCTTATCTTGATGAATATATAATACCTGCAAAAAGTCTTCAAGGAAATACCCATGACATGATAATAACAAAACTTACCTCATCCTGCAGAGCATATGTTAGTGCTAAACAAAAAAGCAAACTATAATACAAAGAACCTAATGCAATTAAGAGATGAACATGAATATACAGAACATAATTACCTAGATCTTACCTCTGCTGCACCTTGCTTTACTTTTCTGCCCTAGAAAGTCTGGTCCTTTGCAGCCCTTGACAACACATGATCTATATTTTCCTTTCCTTCTAGGAGCTTGATATTGAATCCAGTGTATCTCTATTACTTTAGATCCCCAATATGTTATTTTTGGTACTGTAGTATTCCTCTAGGTCTTCTTTCCAATTCCACAGGTCTGACCCAATTTCGATTCTTCAAGAAAAATTTATGCCCAATCTCTCACAATGACCTAATTATGGACTAGTTTGGTAGAGAAAAATTGTATGGCGTGCCATGTGTCAATTTTTCTTCATTCGGCTTTGAAATTGATGCATAGAAAACTAAAGTTCATGCACTATCTGCCACATTTTACATAATTTCAATCTGATATTCAGAGAGAGAGTTACGATGATTTTCCCAAGGTCACCTCTTTGAGATGAAGTTCAGAAGCCTCCAAAAACCCTAACTTCCACAGATCATATCTCCGACGATATTGTGCACCATTCTATGAACTTTTTACAGGAGCTTCCTTAGGATTTCAGCTTCACCTCATAAACATTTTAGCTTCTGAACCTTCGTAGAAAAAATGTTATAGTGCAAATTCCACGATGACCTATTCCAAGTAGCGAAATCCCCATGTGAGGAGGATATGAGGATCACAATTGATATAAATGCTTAGGTTGAGAGGGAATTCAGCAAGTGAACGTGGGATGGGTTTTAGGAGCTTAAAAATTATTAAAAATTGAATTTTCAATGACCCATGCTAGAATCCCATGGGGTTTTAGCCCAGTAACTAGGGTTACTAACTTCAAATATGAATATCTCTCAAATTGTGAAGAATTACGTGGCATGCCATATATCAATGGAAAAATCTCGAAAAGAAGAAACCATAAAAATTATCTTTGACTCGAAATATAGTAATTTGGTAGGTAAAAATTCCCATGCAAGATCGGGGTATCCCTTGGTGCTGCTTGGGTGTACATCAACGACAACCACTTATCAACAGTTACCTTTTGGTGATATCAGCAAGGATCCAGCACCTGCGCCTTCCTTGGAGTAGGCACCATCAAAGTAGAACTTCCAAATTTTCCTTGAGTGCAGCTCATTATTTACAACTGCTGAAGAGAGTTTCTTCCTGTGTCTTAAGAAAATTTTGCATCTTCATGCAGAATGAAAGAAGAAATATCTTCTGTTTCTTGACTATAAATGGGGGAATTTCCTACATCTTTATTTGACGTGGTCTTCACAAACCTTGTTTCCTTGTACGATCTCCTTTCTTCCATATTATAAACTGGGATGATAGCAGAAGTGAAATCTAATTTTAGAACACCTCCCAAATTTTCTCCCTAAGATCTCGATAGGGGCATTCCAAACTTGGCTGGGATGTCAGCAACCACTACATCCATGACTATACTCTTTGCTGGGATTTGTGACAATGAAACTAATACATATTTAATTAACCCAACACATTTCACCCTTTTGGAATCAAATGAATATAGATCCCTATAAGGTTTGGTAATATGGAAGTTAAGTTCCTTCATAACAAGCAATGGCATGAGATTATGGGATGCTCCTAAGTCCAACATGCAATTATGTAGAGTAAATCATGAAGCAACAGAGAAATGTAGAAGGGTTGAATAGAAGGATATACTTCTTCTACATCAGGGCCAAAGGTGTCCACTGGATTTTCTTCTTGTAAGTTCACCATTTCACTTATATCTTCCACCTATGTGAGATTAATAAATTCTGAAATTTCTTTCTTGTAAGATGGTATTTTATCTAATTCTAGAAGAGGTACCTAAATTTTAACCTTCTCCAACTCTTTTGACAAACTGAAAGCATCGTCTTTATTAACGTTCTTCTTAACATTCTAGAATTTTCCGCTTGTCTGGGTACAGGAACAACTCTCTCCAAAATATTAGTGTCAACTGATTTGCTCTAGGAAGATTCAGCTTGCTGCACATTTGTTCTATTAAGTAAATTTACAGGTTCTTTTCCCTTACTCACATGTTTCGTAGGGTCCTTTTTTTGTGGAGTCGCCATTGGAGGAGGAATGGAACCTTGTTGTTCACCTTCATTATCCAACAATCTAGATTGCTTTCTAGACCTTAAGTCATACTTTTTATGTAACTCAGCTTGCATGAAATGTGTGAATTGTCTACAGTATTCATCCATTTCATCTTGATCAAAATATACTTCAAATTTAGCATATTCTCCCTCATAATCTTCCTCTTCATCGTCTTCTATTGTATACATAGAAGATACCTAATCCTCGGCCTCCCTTTAGTCATCTTCTGTTGACTCTGTGGTGTTGCTTCTATATACAATGGTGCTTGAACTTGGTCTTGATCTCTTCTTTCCCTCTACAAAATTTGCAGGGGATGTCTTCTGAATTGAGGGCTGAACCCCGCTCAATTTTTTTGTACTTTTATTTGGGAGTTTTTATTTTCCAATTAGGTAGCTTATTTTTCAAATTTTTCATCACCTTTGTCATATCTTCAATTCTTAGATCTTTTGAAGATTCTTCTTTTGCTTTCCCCTTCTCTTGGACTAGTTGTTTCCCTTTCGCCTTTACAGCTGCAGCCATATTATCTTCGATCTCTGAAGCATATGTTTGTGTATTCTCAAGCGTAGGGACTCTTCTCTCTCTCAATGTAAAGTTAAAATCATCTTCAAAAGCCCCAACAAAAACTACTGTTTCTCCTACAGGGTGGGCTTCATCTCTATAGGTAAACTATTGTACAATTTGTTGAAGCATCTTACAAACTCAGAAATGTTTTCATTAGGCCTTCTTTTAATCACATTAAACTCTGTCAATGAGTAACCATGATCTCTCTTTTCTCCCCATCTCTGAGTGAATTGAGTGTCTAACTCTTCCTAGTTATTTATTGAACCATTTGGTAAACCTTTGAACCATTTTCTAGTCTCTCCATTTAGATACTACACAAATAGTCTCATCACAACATCAATATGTTCTACATTTAAATTCTCAGCAAAAGTGAAAAACAAGGGTAAATGTTATTTTGCAGTTACTTCATCTTCTCCCATGAAATGAGGAAGTAATTTGAGGTATTTTTGAGGCATGGACCTAATTGGTTGTGCATGATTTATTGGTGCATATCTATTCATTAAGAAAGATGGTGCTGCCATATTTACACCTTGGTTAATTGTTCCTTGGGTACTTGAGGTTGATGAACCTGTTGTCAAAGTGAATGAAGGTGGTCAGGAGACTGATATGGGAGTGGGTCGATAAACAATGGCAGAAGAACCAACAACTATATTTGGTTGAGCTTGAGTGAAGGTAAAATAAACAGACTCAAAAGAATGTTCTTCTAACTTAGGTTCTTGAAAATGAATGGGTGTGGAAGGAGAATCTTGTTCCAAGAAAGAGATTTCCTTGGAAATATCTTCAAACAAAGGGTTATGAGAAATGCTACTAGGAGCAGACAATGTATGATCAGGTGTTGAAGGAGTTTTAGGTTTCTGAGCCTTTTTATAAACCAATCTTTCTGGATCTGGCAAAGCAGGGACTATCTGTTGTGAGGTATACGACCTTGTGTAAGACCTTTTGAAAGCCAAAATTTTGAAAATAACAAACACAGCCCAATATTTCTTCCTCATTGAACAAATAGAGGAAATAATGTGAAAAACCAAGGAAAATAAACTTTTTTCTTCGTCCTTGGAAACGACACCAGAAAATGTTGTATCTCAAGAAAAAATCCCTCTACTATGGTAAGGAATAAATGCTTAAGACATTTTGCAAATGTATGTCATGATAACAACATCAAATGGCCTCTGTTTAACACCTTTGGAATTTGATTACTTAATACCCTCAATAATCTGATATAATGAAAGCCTTCACAATGCCATAAACTACTGATATTTGAATGACATGAAAAGAAGAACTGTAAGGGAAACTCAAAATGATATGTTGAGAAACATAATCTATCACTTTTAAGTTTCAGAGAAAATTCATGGAGAGAGAGGAAACTCGAAATAATATGTTGTAAACATAAAATCTATTACTTTAAAGTTTCATCAAGAGTTTGTGAAGAGAGGGGAAACTCAAAATAATAAATTGTAAACATAGAATCTACTACTTTTAAGTTTCAGGGAGAATTTGTGAAGGGAGAAGAGATGAAGTGATGGAGCGCAAATTAAGGTTATTTAACTCTTACTCACAGATGTAATTAAGATACCAACTGCTACATTACTTCACTTCATTCAAAAAGGAAAAAACACAGAGCGAAATTGGAAAGACATATAAACATCAACATATGTAGGAAACTTGATCTTCTTTCATTTAATTCTCAGAAAATTCTGTACCAAATTAATAGTCATCCAAAGGTCCCAAAGCACGAAATCCATTTTCTTTATTTCTATCTACTTAAATACATAAAAGTATTTTGTAATTGCTAAACTTCTTGAAACTACTTAACTACATAATAAGATTACTTATGCAATCATACCAAGGAAAAAAATTTAAAACTGGAAATATTGCTCATTTTCTTGAATGTGATGGTGTTGATGCGTCCCCCCAAAGTGCTGAGGTGTCCTTTTGGGTTATGATGCAGTAGTTGCACATTTCTGTAACAACGCCTCAGTGTCGACTTTACCCAGTTGTCGTGCTTCCCACAGTGCCACTATATGTTGTTATGCCTAACCCTTCCTATGCCTTTTTCATTTCAAACGCTATCATCATGTCACCTTCTACCTAGCTTTACCTCTTTTACACGTGCCTACTATGTTTAGTCTTCTCTTCTCCTTTTCTCTCTGTCGGGTCACGTACCGAAGTCTCTCTATCGTGTTTTTCCTATTTCTTCATAAAATGGCAGACAAACCTCATAAGCCCGAACTTGAAATCCTTTAGATTTCACCTTGGAACCACATTGCATTCGTGGCAACATTGCACTTCGCATTTTCCTATATTTAACTTTTCCTTAGCACTTATCTTTTAAAACTTGCGATGTGCGCTATACGATTGGGTCCCACTTGACATCGCACATCGCACTTCGGTGACTTTATCACTCACCTCCCTCAGTTATCCTTAAAAAAAATTGATTTGCGATTGGGCCCCACTGCATCAAACATCACACTTCGACGACTTTATCACTTACCTCCTGCAGTTATCCTTTAAAACTTGCAATTTTTGATTTGTGATCGGGCCCCACCGCATTGCACATCACACTTCGGTGATTATAACACTTACCCTTTACACTTAACTTTTAAAACTTGCAATTTGTGGTATGCAGGCTAGGGCCACATCATCTGCCATGTCACCGTGCCACATCACCTTGCCACATCATCTGCCATGTTAGCATAAATCAACTACTAGTTGTGGGGTCGAGGCAACATCATCTGCCACGTCAGCTTGCCACATCACCGCATATTGCACTTCGGCAAATTTAACATTTAGCTCCGCACTTACTCTTTAAAACTTCCGATTTGCGATTTTCGATCGGGCCCCACTGCATTGCATATCGCACTTCGATGATTTTAACATTTACCTCCCACGCTTATCCTTTGAAACTTGAAATTTTTAGTTTTGGATTTAATATCCGTTGTCCATCTCTCCTACTTCAATTCTGCGCTTTGATCCTGACCATCCGATTTTACCTTTGCCCCTCCTCCAAAACTCTTAATTTTTTAAGAGAAATGTGCCATTTCTCCACCTTCGAGAAATTAGTTTGTTTGCTCCATGGTGTAACCCACCTAATCTTATCCATCTTTTTTCCACGCTAGTCCCTCCTGAGCTTGTGAATGAGCCCGACTCGACCCTGTCTAGTGTGCAATGTTCTGAACGTGCCCATTGGTCTAACTATTGAACTGTTCTACATATGAATGAGCCTGACTCGACCCACCTTCACATCTCATCACGTAATCTTAATGTACCAGCATATAAATCAAAATTCTTCTATGACACAAAAAATTTTACATTTTCTATCATATATGTTTTTTTGGTTTTTTGAAAAATATTTCAAAGGTAAATGCAAATGAGCCACAATAGGGTTGATTAGGAACACCATCCCTTTTCATAGCAACCACATAGGTGACATAATGTGCATTGTGTTCTTCGCCGCGGAGGGGTGGGGGGGGGGGGGTCTTCCCATTGGTTTTTCCCTATTTACCTCACCTTATTCATATTTTTTCATGCATAAATTTGTTTCATGAGCACCTAACATGGTTGGAAATTGTTGGGACTCATGGTTGCTTTACATATTTGTTGTTAAATCTCATCCACTACCATAATTCATAGTTGTGCTTTAAGGGGTATGTTGGGGTACATTTCACTCATGATTTCATCAATACCTCACATAGGTCATCATTAGACCCTATTGCATAAATTATTAGGAAAACATATGACCACTTCTCATTCACTACTAGACCTTTCCTACCATCTGAGATTATCACCTATTTTTAGCAGTTTCTATTTTTTGTTTAAAGTAAAATTTTAGAAAGAGAGGACACCTAGGGTGACATGTGACAAAGAATGAGAGATTTTTAGGTTATAAAATGGCTTTTTCCTCCCCAGCATATTTTCGTATCCCTAAGGTCTAAAGTGAATTTCCTCTCTTATATCAAACCATCTTATCCGCTCACCTACCTACCTCATCTAGCTTTATGTCTTATTTTTTGAGTTGGCATGGGTATTGATTGCATGTGAGGGTTATTAGATCCATTCTAAGTGATTTTTAAGTCCACTTACCTTCTTTTAAGCCTACCATTAGATAATTTTCTAATTTAGAACCTCCCACTCCATTTTTTACTTACTAGCTATTTTAGGAATGTCACTTAGCTAACTCAATGCATGTACAAAGAAAACCCAACCTAATTTGAATTTATTTTTTCACCTTGAAAGAATATTTATTGTATTCATGTTCATCAATACTATCAAACTAGATATTCACGAATAATTTGAATTTCTCTTTTCACCTTGAAAGAATATTTATTATATTCATGTTCATGAATAATATCAAACTAGATGTTCACGAATAATTTGAATTGTATGTTTAGTTACTAAGTCAATTTTCCCAATTTCTCTTCCACCATGCTATTTTAGTATCTTTTCACACTTAAATCCTATATTTTTACTTAAATTGATACTAATTAGTAATTAGTAACCTGGAAGAATTATATAGGTCAAACCTATTCACAATTGATAATTCATAATTAAATGTGAACAATTCATTTTTGTTATCAAATATATATTATCAATAATTTAATCTCTAAAATGCCACACACGTTGTTTGACTAAAAAAAATCATTAATATAACAAAATATTAAAGTTGAACTTATATTCACCCTTGCATTAATTTATTATTTGTATAAATACAACAATAATAACGAACGTGTTTTTTTTGTCTGACATAGATGGGTATTTGTGTTTGTTTTTTGAATATTAAAAACATGTAGTAATATTAAAATTAAAATTCGCAAGTATTGGGTTCCATATTAACACAATCAAATTAAGAATTATAAATATAATATATTCATGTATTGAGTTATTTATAATAATAAATTATAAAGATTCTATTTCATTTTAAATACAGTATATTTTTATAATTTTTTTTTCTACAGAAAAAAATCAGTAACTTTTTATTATAAAAATGAAAAGTTACATGGAGCATATGCATAAGAATTTCAGACAATTGCCCAAAGGGCTCATGTGCTTTGGCACACAAATCGTCATAGCAAGGCTACCATTGCAAAAGAAAAAAAAATATGGAGAGAGAGAGAGAAAAGAGAGAAGAGTCAAGAGAGAAGGTCAGAGAAAAACTAGATGGCCCATGAAAGGAACCACTGCAGCCAGAGAGTGAGTAACTATCCCACAACTCAGGTTTTCCTCCCCCCCTTCTTCTCGACCTTGCACCACTTGCTCTGGGGAGGCACAGTCGTTACAAGGACTAACTAATTTTCTGTTATCTAGGGTCCTGTATCCTTGTCTGAATCTGAAGTATCCGAAGAGTGATGTCGTTTGACTCCTCCGGCACCCATGTCCTCGTTGGTCCTTTTTGACTGATTCTGGTGGTACTGAGGGTCTTTTGGCCTGATATTTCTTTCCTTTGGACTTCTTGTCCTTGAGTAGTCTCAATAATTCCGGTGGGAGTGGGATCCTCCTCTGCTTCAGATTCTTCGTCCTCTGAATCCGGTGGGGGATATTGCCACCCTTTTCTCTATTTCCCTTTCTATTTCTTTTTATTGTTTTCTTTCTTTGCTTCTGGACACGTGCTTTGTAAGTGTCCTGTCATCGTACAAATTCTGCATCTGAATGCAGTGTTTTGATAATCTAGTCCCTGCAGCCATTTTTGTTGCTTGTAAGACAGCATAATATTTTCCGGCAATCCTTTACTCAGATCTACCTCAACGCAGATCTGTGCAAAGGTGTAGATCCTCTCCTCAATTCATTCTGTATCATTTTTGATGTATTTCCCAATATTGTTTCCAATTCCCTCCAAGATCTGATCACTCCAAAAGTGGAGAGGGAGATTGTATAGGCGGACCCATACCAGCATTCTGGCGACTGTCATGGTATTTGTGTCAAAATATGGAATCCATGGGGTTAGGAATAGACCCGTAGTACCCCAAAACCAAGGTCCTGCTCTAATGATGATATCTCTGACCTCCGTAGATTTAAACTTAACAATGAAGAACCCTTTGGAGCAAAGGTGAATATCACATTCCATGGTCCATTGTGTGAAAATCCAATGGAAAAGATCCATTGGTTTTGGCCAGAAGCAATTAAAGTGGCAGATTAGAGCCTTTGTTTCATATGTCTTGACATAATCCTCTGTTTCTGGAATATCAATTTTAAAGGTGGGTGTTTGTCCTAGCTGTTCCACAATGTATGTCTGTGGTACAACTCCTCCTTGAGAAGGCGGTGGTCCTGCATTTTTGTTACCCTGTAGGATACTTTTGTAGGAGAGGCCACCATTTTTTTGATGCTGAGATGTGGCTTTTTTCCCCTTATCTCCTACTGTAGAACTTGGTATTCCCTGATGTGTAGCAGCCCCTCTTAGCCGAAGGTTCAGTGAGATGGTCATTTTAGCTTTGATTCCATATTCCTTCAAAGACCTACTGTCCTGAAGAGAGTGTCTACCACTGACCAAGTGTTGGATCAGGACCGGGTATCCCATCAATTTCCAGATTTGTTGTTTCAGGTACACAATGGAATTCTCTGCTTGTATCCAAACTAAATGCGATTTTCCCGTAGGAGATTTGATGAAAATCTGGAAACAATTTAAATTTACCTGTTGCCGGAGGTCTGAAGGTGACAATCCATGTCGCAGTTCCAGATCGGGATGCGAATACTCAGGATGCTTCCACTTTGTAAGCAAGTCAGACCACTTCGCTTCCCGACTCTGGATCCATTGGGTTCTGGTTTGCCCATGCCCCAGTCTGTCGAGGATCTTTGTCTTCTGTTGTGAAAGGTCTTCGTCTGCCCATGCGATACTGATCAAGCGATGGCCTGAGAGAGGGATTTGTAGTCTACCCTTATGTGTGTCATCGCTCTCCATCCCAACCTCCCCAGTCATCATCACCGCCTTTAAGTTCTTTTTGCCTAAGGAGAGAGCTTCCAAACCGGCCCGGAGCTGATTTTCCAATGCCCACTGGTCGCTGGTCAGGGCTTCGCTTTTTCTTATCAGAAAAAGCATAGGAGCATTGGATCCAATCACTGGTTGCTGGATATTGACAGATCGACATCCCAAAACCCCATATCTAATGCTGAATCCCAATCCGTTCCCAGCAACGCCTATATTCATAAGCCCTTGTATATTCTTGCAGTTTTCGATGGGTATTCTTCCCCAAACTGCATTGATCTCCTTGCCCTCATTGAAAAAGCCCTGCACCCAATCATTTTCAGCATCTTCGTCGCCTAGGAGAGACAGATCTAATTGGTCTGTCTGGCGATTGACCCACAGTTGAGTCTCATCCCTCTTATTGGATACCAGATCTATATACTCGACTCTTCTTTTGCGATTTTGGGCTCGTGGAGCTGAGAGCTAGAGTTCCAGGCTTGTAGCAGAATCCAGAACCGCTTCTAGAGCTGCGAGGGTTTCAGAATCTCTGTATACCCTTGAGACTGCAAGATTGAGTGCTGAGACCACTAAGTTTGCACTGAGGCAGGACTTCGCCGGGCCTGAAGCACCAAGATCGGTGCTCTCGGCGGCAGCAGAGAGTTGCTGAACCCTGACTAAAACCCTTACTATCGCCATCGACATGTTTCAATGACCTTCTTTATTCTAACCTCCAGTATATGTTTATAATTATCATTTCATATATGTAATTTAAATATAACAAGTTTATATATATATATATATAAAACAAGCACTTAGTGTAATGGGTATTTGTATAATAAATTAAGAATTATAAGTTTTATGATGATCAATATAATAAGTTGGATTATATATATGTGTGTGTGTGTGTGGGTTTTTAGTTTTTAAAATTTAAGATTAAATTATTAAAATTGTTTCTGTTAAAATAAAAAATTATTATTAAATTTTTGTTTATAAATATGTAATAATTTAATAAAGATAACAATTTAATTTAATTATGATAATAACTTAATTGATTTTAAAAATTAGTAATTATAATTGACTAAAGTTTTATGGACTTTTTATAATATATTATATTTATAATTAATGGAAAAATACTCTAAATGTAATTATATTCTTGTAAATATAAAAATTATGAATAACTAAAAAATAATAATATTAAGAGAAAAATTGTTATGATATAAGAGTAATATCTACATTACAAGATTGAATGCACATATCTTATTCTTTCATATATTGACAACCTTACACATTTTGTAAAGATTAACTAGTTCAATTTCTTAAACATAATTTAATTTCCATTGTAATTTTTTGAAAAAAACAAAATTGAATAATTAATGCTTCGAGTGGTGTTGCATTGCACATTCAAAATAAAACAACCTTTAAAAGCTAAAACATAGAATTGCGTTAAATATGGGTGTGTGGATAATTGCACATATTAAAGTTTGTTGTCACCTCGATGCATTTCAACATGCTATTACCATAATAATTTATTTAATTAAATGAGGCAAAAAAAAACATTATATATATATATAAGTGTGATAAAAATATACATAATTCCCCAAAATTTATATTAATATATATACATGTACATTAAGTGTAATAAGAATATTACTTAACTAAATAAATTTATATAAATGTGTTTTAAACTAACATCAATGCACACCAATGCTTTTGGAAAAATTATGCCTACTTTACCGTATAAATGCTAGATCTGTTTGTTGGAATTTCACAATATAATAGTTTAGAGTCGAGATATAAAAAATAATTACTCACCCCTTTAGGCTAATTTTATTATTTTATTTTAATAGATTAAATTTTCATTATATCATTTTGTTTAATTTAGAATTTTTTTACATAGGTACTAGTTTATATTCTCTAAGACATTAATTCATATTATTTTTTATAAATATGGATAATCTTAATTTTAAAGTGTTTAAAAATATATATACATATAAATAAATAAAAAATAATTATAAAATATATAAGATATTAATTTTATTGTAATTTTTAGCTTATAAATATTTCTAATTTTTTTTTTTCTATGGTGGTTCACGGGTGGCAGTTAGCTACATCCATAGAGTCCACCAAACTAACAACCAAACAATTGAGAATAATTGAGCTAATCCATCAGGCTTCATATTTCTATTACTAGAAGTTGCCCCAAAAGGTGCAAAGATACACCTAAGGAGTACAATATGTCTATGATGTTATTGCAAAAATGTTATAGCAAAGGAAAGGTAACAAGCTAAAGGGTGGAGGAAAGGTGTTCAGACTTGCAAGAGTCTCACACTTGTGTCTATGTCTTTTTCAAGCCACAGTGCCTGGCTAAATCATTTTTTCCAATAATACCACTATGTCTAAATCTTATATAAATATTTAAGCAAACTTTGCAACCTCTAGAAGTTGTAACCTTCTTCCTCAATTTTATGAAAATGAATTCTAAATTCTTACTACAAAATAAACCCAGTTAACATACATTTGAGGATGTCTTGCTTTGCCATTTTTTAAGGATTTACCTTACATGGCTAATTATAATATAACAAAAGGCATTCAGTGTCCCTAAAAATTCATGGAGCACTAAAATTATGTAAATTTTAAATGCCAACTCATTCTTATCAGATTATACAAACAATTTCTAGATTCTGACATCAGAAAAATAAACCCAACCAATATAAATTCTAGGATTGTAAATCCATGGATCCCAACAATATTTAGTATTTTCAGCTCTGACGCTGATCTTTTTAAATGAATGAAGAAGGGCAATGTTGTTATTTGCATTAGATGGGTGAAAGTTGTATTTGTCTATTTAGATGAAATCTCAGATATACACTATATTTCATTAATCAAATAAAGTTACATATATACATAAGGTATAGTCTCAAGATAGGGAAGCTATCTTGGACGCACAATAAGTTGGTTGAGGAAATATCTCAACCTCACATTAAACTAGGAACTTAGTTTTAGCTAACTCCTATTGAATAGGAACAAACTCTATACATAGAGAGAATCACAACTGAAGACAAGTAAGAATTACACATTCCAACACACCCCCCTTATGACTACTTGTCTCAATATCCATCTGCAAAATCTACAACTGGTCCTGTTTGGTAATTGCACGGGTTTTTTTTGGTAATTACACTTTATATCTTGTTCATGCTATCGTTGATGTCCATATAAAGGAACAACTATCTACTGAAATGCATGGGTTCCCAACCGCTGCAACCGCCAGTCTACTAGGAAGTCTTTCACATACATGGTTCTCCAAACTCTCGATGAACACCCCCTAGATATAAAATTTCACCTCATGGAGTCTAAAACCAATATGGCCCACCCAAGTATATCCATCCCGCGTGACACACTCTTTTAGGGTATTAAAACTCTCTGACAGAGGGAACATATAACAAAGGGGTATGCATGCCTCTCTGGGTCTTACAGCGTGTACAAACAATAAATGACATGTAGATTTTCTCTAATTACAAATTGTGACTCATACTCTACCATGGTTATGAGTCTATTCTACAAACATAAACAAACTTTGACTACATCATTCATATACTAGAACACACCACTACTATGGCTTTGTACTTTGAGTCTTTGGCATCTTCATTTTTTTGACTTTGGCATGCTGGTCTGCAAAGTCTAGTTGTGGTCAAAAATAAGAAAAAGATATGTTGACGTCCATATAAAGGGGCAACCATCCACCAGAATCCATGGGTACCAACCACTGCAACCGTTGGTCTCGTAGGATGTCCTTCGCATACATGGTTCTGTCAAGCATTATCACTTCATAGATATACCTATATCTATAGATCCCCCTCCAACGTGGGTTTTATCGGATGACCTGTAACCATGCTCTTCCTTCATCAGTGAACTCTCACCAACAGTAGATCTTTCTTAGATCTCTTGGGCAAAATTTTATCGGATCCCTTCATTGGCGACCTTTCACCATATTTCTTCATCGGCAACCTTGCACCGGAGCTCTTCATCGGCAACCTTGCACTAGATCTCTTCATCGATGGGCGAACACTGGCACAAACCTGTTTCCAGTCCGCTTAATTGTTACACGTGGTTTCTGGTTGACCACAAACCAACACTGCAAAATGGTTTCTGGCTGACCACGAACCTATAATTACAAAGTGGTTTTGAGATTACCACGAACTTTTACGGGGATACACATGCTTTTACAGGGCTTACATACTCCAACTTTTGTAGTTTTCAAGTAAATATAATTACCACTACAGAACCATCCTAGACTTGCTTACCATTCAACTGTGTGCCTCATCATCAAGAGTCTATTCTAAGAAACTGACAAAAAACAAACTTTCAACTTAGTTGTCCATCATAATCGATGTTGTCGCTTCTTCACCTCATCTTTGTATTGTTCATATCTTGGGCATCTTTGTCTTTGTCAAATAAATTCTTGGAAGTCCATGCTTAACCTTTCATTTGTTAGAGTCGTGAATTCTAACAAATCAATTTTACCTACATTGAGTTAGCTAGGCTCAATAAGGGTCAATAATTTTAAACATGATTCCAAGAAACCAAATAAAATTTTCAGATTAACAAGAACATCAAATTTCTCTCTCTCTGCCCAAAGATGACTATTTCTCGAACATAAGAGCAACCATTCTTCCCCAACGATACCTGTGAGGGGTTCACTGATAAAGAAATGAATCGACAACTTTTCCATTGGTCTCAATGCACTACATTCCAGCACAGATGATCCAAACATAAGCACTCACAGCCACATGAAGAGAAACAATAACAAATTGTCCCTCTCAAAGAGAAAATCCAGGACTCCACAATCCGATCCTCTGTCATCCACAAATTGACTGTTGACATGCATAAAATTCAACGATTCTACAAACAAAAGTTCTCATTTCAGTATCCAATTCCCCTGGCATCACAGCGTAATGCCACTTCCCTTGTTCACAATATCAATGCTGGTGACTACTCCAAGCATACCTCCTCATGCTCGATGTTAGGCTGCAACAGCAAAAACCCACTATCGAGCTAATCTCCTCATAATTGAACATGCAAATCTGCAATCGCTTAACAACTTTCAAATAAACAACTGAATTTCTATATGCTTGCTACACAAGCAAAGACACTTCAGGAACTTTGTTTCAACTTGCCTATTTCCATCACAATCTACTCCCCTGATCACATTGGGCACACACACGCTCAATTATTCTCCAATCTCTAATGTAGCTCAAGCCCAACCCTTTGACGTCATTTTCACTGTGTCATGTCTTCATCATGTCCTGCAAATTTGTTTACTATTGGAATGACCAGTTCCAACACACACTCAGAATTTTGACAATAGTTGGTCACACCAATGTCACTTAAATTGCAACCAATTTACATTGTCATGACACTTACACAACAATACATTTGCAAATTTAAAACAACATCATCTAGAAAAATGAATGGCTTCAAAACCAGAGAATTAAAAACATTTGGACGGTAGCCAAAAAAAAAATTCTCCCTTAGTGTATATCAAGTGAGATAAAGCAAGGAGAGAAGCTCCAATACCCGAGCCATCCTTTGAATGATCTATAACCACACTTTCTGTGATCTTGGTTCCAAGCAATTTTGTAACTGCATTTTTGTACATATTCTCGGAAGAGGGGGTAGTGTTCATAAAGCCCCCCATCCATTGCAACAACGCTCCTATTTTTTTTTTTTCCCTGCAACCTCATTCACATTATCTCTTCCAATATTTTTCAATATTCCAACAACCCCAGCTCTCGGCAAACAGGCACCGCATTTTGCTACAATGCGACAAAGTTCAACAACAATTTTTTTTCTGATCACTCAATGAGTATGGAATCCCCAAATATTCTTCCAACAATTTTGAAATGAGCAGAGGGGTCACTATGCATAGCATATGTTGAAAATGAAACAAGATGATGGAGCTTAGTGAAATGAAGTCGCCTTCACTAAGTGGGCCCGCAGGCTATTTTTTGGCGCAAAGTCTATTTTCAAACATATGGAGCATGGTCTGGGAGTTGCAGGTTGCTATTCTTGGATGATTGGTCGAGTTGGTAAAAATAGATGGACCTTTATTTTTAGAGATTGGGCGGTTTCCATTTTTAGACTGCCGAGCTAAAAATAGAACAGTCAAATATTATTTGCTCTTAATAATATTTGGACTAAAAACATTATCTTATTCTCTTGGCACACTTCAGTTTGAGCTAGGGATGTGGCCCATGCAGCTGACAAAGGAATTACGCTATTCCTAGGATTTTGGTTGAGCTATTGCATGTTGACTTCAGTTAGACTCATGTGGCGGAGTTTTGGTGGAGTTTATTTAGGAGTTGATGGAGTTGTGTTCGGTTTAACTTATTTGAACTAGTTGTGTTTAGTTTAACTGGCTAACACACTAGAGATGAGTGATGTGAATTAAATATTATTTAATTCATTAATTATTAACTCATTATTCAACTAAATAACACATCAGTTAACACCAGTGCATGTACAGTTCAGTGAAGACCAGTGGGGGAGATAGGTGAAAGAGCCGGTTTGCTATTAGTTGCGACATGAGTTGTGCATGAGATTTGCACAAGCATTGGAGGAGATTTCCAATGAGGATTGCGCAGATCAAGCCAGTGGGATTTGAACTTGGATCTCTCATCAAACCAACTTGGATTGCGCAGTAGAGGCAGGCAAATAGTGGAGGAGTTTTGAACCCGTGACTTGTTCAAAACTGAGCTGATTTATGTGTAACTTTAATGAGATAGTACTGAGTACTTGTGAGGAGTATTGTGCTATGTATTGTTACATGTTCTCTTCCATCATAATATACAAAATAGCTGGGGGTTTTCAGCAATAGGCTTTCCCCATACATACTGCGTTATATGTGTGATGATTTGATGTTCTTATGATCACATACCGCTTGTTTATTTCTGCATGTGTGATGATTAATTTGTAGAAGAGGTTATGTGTTGCATATCAATTTGAATTAGTGTGTGACCAGGATAATCTCGGTGGATAAATCTTCATTATTCAGCAAATTTCTACATGGTATCAGAGCAAAGATTGATCATCACAGTGATTACAAATTTATTTCGGTAGACAGAGTCTGCATGCGGGCCAGGTAGCCTCTGGATCCATCCTTTCCTTTGAAAGGTGATATATCCAATAAATGCCCCTGTAGTCGATCTCTGTGCTAGAAATAATTTGTTCTCACAGATCAGGAGCGGTTGAGTTTTGAGCTGGTGGAATTCGAATTTGCAGAAATTTGTCTTCTTGGTGTCATAGCTGAAAATGTCTTTCAACAGATTGCGACTCGAATATGCTCTTGAAGGCAGTTCGAATTATGTTGCATGGAAGGATCAAATGGAGGCGGTGTTAGATGAAAATGGGCTGTTGGAGTTCATTGAGAAAGAAATTCCAAAGCCTGCAGATGCTACCCAAGTTGATGCTTGGCAAAAGAAGATGGTGAAATGTCGAAGGATTATGTTGGAGGGTGTGAAGGATCACATTGTATCCAGCCTGCATGGAAAATATTCTCCATACTTGATGTGGAAAGCGCTGAAAAATCTATTCCAAGCAAGAGGGACCAGAGGAAGTTGGAACTCAAGGATAGACTCAGGAACATTAAAATGGAGAAAGGCGACAGCATACCGAAGTACCTCACGAAGTTCACCCAATGCAGGGATGAGATGGGAAGTGTGGGGGTGACTGTCGATGAAGAGGACTTGGTGGACCCGGCTCTTCTTGGTCTTTCGAAGAGTTGGCATTCCTATCAAGACTCTGTCAATGGTCGGGAGAAATTGCCAGGATGGGAGCGACTGTGGTCGGATCTCATGCAAGAAGAGATAAGGTGGAGTACCAGGGACGGAGCTTCATCAAAGGCAACTGATGAAGAAAATTGCGCTTTGGCTGCCAAAGCAAAGAAGGGGAAGAGTATGAAATCTTCTCAATCCGGTGCAAAAGGCAAGAAGCAGCAGGTCATGTCCAAGGTGAAGTGCTTTCACTGTCACCAACACGGACATTATGCCACAAAGTGTCCGCAGAAGAAGAAAAATAAGCATGCTACTGGATCTACAATGGGAGAGGAATTGGCCTCGCAGTTTGAGCTGGATTTTTCGCTGATTGCATGCTTGGTATCAAGTGTGATGGGATCAGTATGGTTCTTGGACAGTGGTGCTTCTTTTCACATGACGGGAGATCAAGATTCGTTTTCTGATCTGGATGAGAAAGATCTTGGAGTGCACATCGAGATGGGCGATGATGGTAGATACAGTGCGACCGGTATCGGTACCATTTCCTTTGAGAGGGAGTATGGTAAACCCTTTGTATTGAAGGATGTGATGCATGTTCCAGGATTGAAGAAGAATCTGATCTCTGTGGCGATGTTGGAAGACAAGGGGTATGATGTGGTCTTCAGCGAAGGAAAGGCTTTCCTGCGCAGTAAGACAACTGGAGAAACCCGGAAGATAGGGGTTCGAATCAAGAACCTATATCAATTGCAAGTAGATGGCTGCACAGCAATGGCATGCAAGGTGGGAGAAGTGGTGAGCTAGGATGATGAGGGCGAACTATGGCACCGGAGATTGGGCCACCTTCACCATGGAGCTTTGAAGATATTGCAGCAGATTTCTACTGGGCTTCCTAAAGGCTCTCTTGCGCAGTCAGATCAATGCAAGGGGTGTACCTTAGAAAAATTTGTGAAAACCACCTTTCATGAGAAGGATAGTCGCGCCACGACGATCCTTGAGAGAGTTCACACAGACATGTGTGGTCCTTTCTCAGTAGCTTCGACAGCAAAGCACAAGTACTATGTGATCTTTGTTGATGATTTCTCTCGAAAGTGCTGGATCTTCTTCATGCAGAAGAAGAGCGAGACATACTCTAAGTTCTGTGAGTTCAAAGCACTGGTCGAGAAGGAATCGGGGAAGAAGGTGAAGGCTCTTAGGAGCGACAATGGTGGTGAATTCATCTCTGGCAAGTTCAAGGACTTCTGCAGTGCAGAAGGGATTCGAAGAGAGCTCATAGCTCCCCATAACCCACAACAGAACGAGGTTGCTGAGCGGAAGAACAGAATGATCGTGGGTGTTGCATGGGCGATGTTGCATGATCAGGGCCTACCCCTTCATTTGTGGGCTGAGGCATGCAATACTACATTATATGTGTAGAACCATTGTCCTCACAAGATACTTGGCATGAGTACACCCAAGGAGGCGTTTTCCGGCAAGAGGCCTGATATTTCCCATTTGAGGATTTTTGATTCACCTGTGTACGTGCATGTCACAAAGGATGCCAGAAAGAAGCTGGAGCCGACCGCAGAGGTTGGGATATTTGTGGGGTACACTGATACGCCTCACAACTATCGAGTGTATTTTCCAGACAGTCGCAAGACTGTTGTGCGACAAGATATCAAATTTCAGGAGGAGAAAGCCATGCAGTGTTCGCTTGAGAGGGAGCCACACTTTCATGTGGAGGAGGAACTGTTAGCTCCCAAGGATGAGTCTCAGGATGTGGATCAGCCACAAGATGAGGTTCATGGAGTGGAAGAGACCACTCATGCAACGCCAACCATCAGAGAGCGCAAGCGCACTACAGAAGCTGAGCGACTGGCTCAAGATGCAGGGAGAGTTGTAGGACCACCTACAACACAGCGTAGATAGAGACAGTCACCAGACCGGTACACTGGATACATGGCTCTTGTGAGAAAATGTGTCGTGACAAAGCCATCTTCTTTCGAGGAAGATGTGGAGGATCCCGCATGGGTAGATGCCATGGTGGAGGAGTATGACTCGATCATCAGAAACAGTGCATGGGAGATTGTCCCAAGACCGGAGGGGAAATCAGTGGTGGCTTCGCGATGTATCTACAAAGTGAAGCAGGCGGCTGATGGGAGTGTGGAGAAGTACAAGGCAAGATTTGTTACCCGTGGCTTCTCTCAGATTGAGGGGATTGACTATGAGGAGACCTTTGCACCTATCACAAGGTATTCCTCCATACGGACGATTCTTACTCTCTCAGTGCAGATGGGATGGCACATCCATCAAATAGATGTGAAGACTGCGTTCCTCAATGGAGTAATTGAGGAGGAGGTGTACATAGAGCAGCCCGAAGGTTTCGAGATCTTCAGCAGTGAGTCGCATGTGTGCCGACTCAAGAGAGCACTGTACGGGTTGAAGCAAGCACCTCGTGCTTGGTACACACGGATAGATAATTATTTCACCGGACTTGGATTCTCCAAGAGTGAGGCGGATCCTAACCTGTACCAGATTGTGGTGGAGGGGAAGTTGCTGATCATCGTACTGTATGTAGATGATCTGATTTTGATGGGTGATGAGCTGTTGATACTTTCATGCAAGGAGGACCTTGCTCGAGAGTTTGAGATGAAGGACTTGGGCCTCCTTCATTATTTCCTAGGATTGGAGATTTGGCAGCGCAGTGGTGGACTGTTTGTTTCTTAGGGCAAGTATGCCCGGGAGATTCTGGAGAGGTTCAACATGCATGGTTGCAAGCCTGTTGATACTCCTCTTCCTGGAGGTTGGAGGAAGGAGGATGCTACTTCAGCGGAGGTAGTGGATGCCACTGCTTATCGACAGTTGGTGGGGTCGCTTATGTATCTGGTCAATACACGACCCGATGCCAATATCTTTGTTGACTTTCGCAAGCTATGGTTAAGCCTACCAAGCTCTTTTGGAAGGCAGGCAAGCATGTATTGTGTTATCTCAGTGGCACATAGTGATATGGACTGTGGTACAGACAGGAGGATGAGGTGAGGCTTTCTGGCTTCACGGATGCAGATTGGGCAGGGAGTCCAAAGGACCGGAAGAGCACATCTGGAGGGATCTTCAGTATCGGGTCGACAACAGTTTCTTGGTACAGCAGGAAGCAGAGATCCGTAGCACTCAGTTCTGCGGAGGCCGAGTACATGGAAACAAGCTTGGCTGCATGCGAGGCCATATGGATGAGAAAGATCCTGGTCGGGTTGTTCGGGTCAAACTTGGAGCCTATTGTGATTTATTGTGATAACCAGAGCTGCATCAAGCTCTCGGTTAATCCAGTATTTCATGATAGATCCAAACACATCGACATCGGTACCATCATATCGAACGTTGTTCGGAGGATCTACTTTCTATATTCCGGAGGATCGAGGATGCGTGTCTTGACGGCGCTCACCCGGGGAGAAAATTCGAGTTCCACGAGAGGCGAGAATAGGGGTTGCGGATAATCCATATCTTGTTGAGAGGGAGTGTTGAAAATGCAACAAGATGATGGAGCTTAGTGAAATGAAGTCGCCTTCACTAAGTGGGCCCGCAGGCTATTTTTTGGCGCAAAGTCTATTTTTAGACTATGTCTATTTTTAGACATATGGAGCATGGTCTGGGAGTTGCAGGTTGCTATTCTTGGATGATTGGTCGAGTTGTTAAAAATAGATGGACCTCTATTTTTAGACATTGGGCGGTTTCTATTTTTAGACTGCCGAGCTAAAAATAGAACAGTCAAATATTATTTGCTCTTAATAATATTTGGACTAAAAACATTATCTTATTCTCTTGGCGCACTTCAGTTTGAGCTATGGATGTGGCCCATGCAGCTGACAAAGGAATTACACTATTCCTAGGATTTTGGTTGAGCTATTGCATGTTGCCTTCAGTTAGACTCATGTGGCGGAGTTTTGGTGGAGTTGATTTAGGAGTTGATGGAGTTGTGTTCGGTTTAACTTAGTTGAACTAGTTGTGTTTAGTTTAACTGGCTAACACACTAGAGATGACTGATGTGAATTAAATATTATTTAATTCACTAATTATTAACTCATTATTCAACTAAATAACACATCAGTTAACACCAGTGCATGTACAGTTCAGTGAAGACCAGTGGAGGAGATAGGTGAAAGAGCCGGTTTGCTATTAGTTGCGACATGAGTTGTGCATGATATTTGCACAAGCATTGGAGGAGATTGCCAATGAGGATTGTGCAAATCAAGCCAGTGGGATTCGAACTTGGATCTCTCATCAAACCAACTTGGATTGCACAGTGGAGGCAGGCAAATAGTGGAGGAGTTTTGAACCCGTGACTTGTTCAAAACTGAGCTGATTTGTTTGTAACTTTAATGAGATAGTACTGAGTACTTGTGAGGAGTATTGTGCTATGTATTGTTACATGTTCTCTTCCATCATAATATACAAAATAGCTGGGGGTTTTTAGCTATAGGCTTTCCCCATACATACTGTGTTATATGTGTAATGATTTGATGTTCTTATGATCGCATACCGCTTGTTTATTTCCGCATGTGTGATGATTAATTTGTAGAAGAGGTTATGTGTTGCATATGAATTCAAATTAGCGTGTGACCAGGATAATCTCGGTGGATAAATCTTCATTATTCAGCAAATTTCTACAGCATATATATCTAGATTCCTTAATTTGAATGGAAGTGCCAGGTTAGGTGGTATGGTATCTCCAAATAAAGCAGCTTCTTTATCAATTCTCAGCAACACTCTTCTCAAAATTTCTCCCAAGTACATTCCAGATATTAGCTTCTCAAATATCTATTCACCATGATTTAAACTTTCAGCATCAAAAGCCTCATCATATTATGTCATGGGAAGATGGGAAGACCAATATTTACCCCATTCCATGTTGATAATCATGTTACCAGATTTAGGTACATCTCCTTGCCATTTCGAAATTGCTTCTACACATTCTACATAGCATGCATTTGTGCCAGTGCCCAAAATAGCAGCAACCATAAAGTCTTGCTCCCAATATCGACCTCCAAAAATATCCACGACCTTTGTGACCACCAGCGATCCGCACAACCTCAGTGATCCTCATGCTTTTTAACAATTGGTGGCATCGGACATGAAGAGGCCTCTGTTCTCTTGCAGATTGACGTTGGAAACGTTGGCGAACAGGCGAAATGAGTACTTGTCCTTGAGAACGATGCGGTCCAGCTCCAGTACATAAAGCTCGTTAGTGTTACTGTGGGCAGGGACATTATATCCAAAATCATTGTCGACGAGAATTGAACACTTGATTTGGAGGATCGTATTCTCGATCTCGTGCTCCACGACGCCTATGTCAAAGTAGAAGACCTCGCGATAGGTGTGCGGGAGGTTGAGGTCGGCCATGGTTCGAGTCTTCGGCTTCTCACCCTGGACCACCTCAGAGAAGTGCTGGAGGGAGGCCTTGGTTCGACTTTCGATCTGTCACAACTCAGGGTAGCAATGGACTGTGGCACTGGCCCATTAAACTCTGTGTTTTTATCATTAGCATGCAAGCCATACTTTTGTCCCTCATAGCAAATGCAAGGCCCAGTGCGGCTGCCAGCCCTGAAAGGCAGCTTGCAGAGTGATAGTTGTACAGCTGTTGGAAATTTTAGTTGTCCCCGGTGGGCGGCAGAAATGTAAACACTCCAGAAAATTCATCGTAGTAAGCATTTCAATCTTAGAATGACCACTCTTCAAATTCAATTGCATAGGACCACATACCCTAAAAAAAACAGCAAGCCATTGCTCCATACCTCGTTGCAACCTCTCAAAACAATGATCGAAGAAGAGGAATCCAAAGAAATGATATTACAGGTCAAACCAGGTGCTCTCATCACTCTATTTTCTCTCAGAGGAGGAGGAAATGAGCTTACGAGAATTAGATTCAGCCGTGAGTTCTTCAGCGAAGGGAAAACACAGCGTTGGTGGGCAGAAAATTACGATAAAATTATCGCGCTTTACAATATCCAAGTCCATGAAAAAGATCAGTCTATCGCGGTTCCCACTATACCAAAGTCTGATCTGGAGGAGAGAGATCTGAAGAAGAAAGAGTTTTCCGGAGCTTACATTACAGTTGAGCCACCGATAAAAGACATGAATCTTCTTCGAAGAGCTTTGTACACATCAATAACAAGTTCTTCTCGCGATGCAGACTAGTCCAGCGACTTACAGAGTAAATGTAGAAATTATATGCACTAAGCATGCATATGTCCAAGATCCACCTGATCTCACACTATTTAACTTTATGCAAGATATTGAATCTATTCCACTTGTTAATCTTTTGCAGAAAAATTAATTGCACACACATGTGAAGCATAAACAAAAATTAGCAATCACACATAACACAGTTTTTAACCGGGAAAGCCTGAAGCTGAAAATGCCAACTATATATTATGTAACATGGAGATCATATGACAATCTCATACAAACATACAAAGCTTATCACAAGCTCTCAGTATAGTACAATCGTCATACACTATACAGGCCTAAGCTTGCAAATCCATGCACTGATCTATTCCACCTGCTAACCTGCCTCCACTGTGCAATATCTGTTGAAGAATAGCTCTGAATGAATTCGAATTACCCTTTATTGCAATGCGCAATCCTCATTGGCATCTCCACTGAGTGTTGGATGCAATCAATGCATCACTAATAGTCACAACAGATAGTCTATCTTGCCCTTTCACCTATCTCTCCACTGGTTTCCACTGAAACTGCCATGCACTATAGCTAACTATTGTATTTTTCAGTTGATTAATGAGTTATTATTTGTGAATTAATTAACTAATTAATTCACTCCACTCTCACTAGTGTATCAATCAATTGGACTAGATACAACTAGCTCAACTGAGTCTATCTGAGTTAAACTAAATACAAATCCATAACTACTTCTTCCAACTGTGTCATAACTCTTCCACTTGAGTTCTAACTGAGTCCTCCATGCAATAGCTCCAGTAAACCCTTAGGAATAGCATAATTCCTTCTGTCAGTTGATGTGCCACATCTGTGCACTGAACTGAAGTGCTCCAAGAGAATAAGTTGATGTTTAGAGTCTGATTATTATTAAGAGCTAATAATAATCAACATGCATCTATTTTTAGATTGACGATCTATAAATAGACTTCGCCCAATATTCTAAAAATAGAATTTCATCTATTTTTCCAACTTGATCAACCATCCACAAATAGCATCCTGCAACTTCTAAAATATGATTGACATAGTCTAAAAATAGACTTGCGCCAAAAATAACATGTGGGCCCACTTAGTGAAGGTGACTCTTTTCACTAAGCTCATCATCTTGTTGAATCTCAACACTCTCTCTCAACAAGATAGGGACTATCGTTCACCCCGATCCTGCCTCTATGGTATTCGAATTTTCTCCTGGTGAGCGCCTTCGTCAGGATATCTACATCTTGATCCTCTGTAGGAATGTACTGAAGCAACATGATCTTCCGCTGCACACAATCTCTAATATGATGATACCAGATATCAATATGTTTAGATCTATCATGAAACACGGGATTAACCGAGAGTTTAATGTAACTCTGATTATCACAATGAATCACAGTGGGATCTAAATGTGAACCGAACAAACCAACCAGAATCTTCCTCATCCAGATAGCCTCACATGCCGCTAAACTTGCTACCATGTATTCTGCTTCTGCTGAACTGAGTGCCACGGATCTTTGTTTCCTGTTGTACCAAGAAACTGTCGTAGATCCAGTACTGAAAATCCCTCCTGATGTGCTCTTTCTGTCTGTTGGGCTTCCTGCCCAATCTGCATCTGTGAAGCCATGCAACTTCACCTCATCCGTGTACCATAAACCATACTCAGATGTGCCCCTGAGATATCTTAGGACATGCTTGCCTGCCTTCCAAAAGAGCTTGGTAGGCTTAACCATTGCTTGTGAAATCTGGTTCACCGAATAGCATATGTCCAGTCTTGTATTGACTAAATACATCAGCAAACCCACCAACTGTCGATAAACAGTGGCATCCACTACCTCTGCCGATGTAGCATTCTCTTTCTTCCAATTTCTTTGAAGAGGAGTGTCGATAGGCTTGCAGCCTTGCATGTGAAAATTCTCCAATATTTCTCGGGCATACTTGCCTTGAGACACAAACAGTTCACCTTCCCACTGCCATATTTCCAATCCAAGGAAATAATGAAGGAGGCCTAAATCCTTCATCTCAAACTCCTTTGCAAGATCAACCTTGCATGAGTGTATCAACTTCTCATCACCTGTTAGTATCAAATCGTCAACATAAATTACAATGATCAAAAGCTTACGCTCAACCACAATCTGGTACATGTTTGCATCTGCCTCACTCTTGGTGAAGCCAAGTCCAGTGAAATAGCTATCGATCCGAGTGTACCAAGCACGGGGTGCTTGTTTCAGCCCATACAACGCTCTTTTGAGCCTGCACAGATGTGACTCACTACTAAAGATCTCAAATCCTTCAGGCTGATCAATGTACACCTCTCCCTCAATGATCCCATTAAGGAACGCAGTCTTCACATCCATCTGATGAATGTGCCAACCCATCTGCACTAAGAGAGAAAGGATGGTCTGTATGGAAGAATACCATGCGACGGGTGCAAAGGTTTCTTCATATTCAATCCCCTCAATCTGTGAGAAGCCCCAGGTAACAAATCTTGCCTTATATTTCTCGACGCTCCCATCAGCAGCTTGCTTTACCTTGTAGATCCATCTTGATCCTACAACTCATTTTCCCACTAGCCTTGGAACAATCTCCCATGCACTGTTTCTAATAATGGAGTCATACTCCTCCACCATGGCATCTACCCATGTGGGCTCCTGCGCTGCTTCTTCAAAAGAAGATGCCTCTGTCGCAATACACTTGCTCATAAGAGAAATGTATCCAGTATATCAGTTAGGTGACTGTCTCTGTCTCTGCTGTGATGTAGGAACTGGACTACATTCTGTGCCGCTTCCACCTTCAGTCTCTCAGCTTCTGTGGTACGCTTGCTACCTTGTCTGATGTTTGATTCTTCATGAGTGGAATCCTCCACTCCATGAATCTCCTCCTGTGGCTGATCCACATCCAGAGGCTCATCTTTGGGAACAAGAAGTTCCTCCTCCGCATGCAAGTGTAGCTCCCTCTCAAGCGACAACTTGATGGCTTTCACCTCATTGAATTTTATATCCCGTCGCATAACAGTCATCCGAATGTTTGGAAAATACACACAATAGTTATGGGGTGTTTCTGTGTACCCCACAAATATCCCAACTTCTGCAATCGGCTCCAAATTCTTCCTGGCATCCTTCGTCACATGAATGTAAATAGGTGAGCCAAAAATCTTAAAATGAGAAATATCAGGCTTCTTACAAGTAAAACCTTCCTCGGGTGTACTCATGCCAAGTACTCTATGAGAACAATGGTTTTGCACATAAACCACAGTGTTGCATGCTTCTGCCCACAAGTGCATCAGTAGGCCCTGATCATGTAGCATCGCTCATGTAACACCCATGATAGTTATTTTCTTTCTCTCTGTGACCCCATTCTGTTGTGGGTTATGAGGCGCTATGAGTTCTCTTTGAATTCCTTCTTTTCTACAGAAGTCTTTGAATTTGCCCGAGATGTATTCACCACCATTATCGCTCCTTAGAGCTTTCACCTGCTTCCCTGACTCCTTCTCCACCAATGCCTTGAACTCATAGAAATTTGAGAACATTTCACTCTTCTTCTGCACGAAGAAGATCCAGCATCTATGAGAAAAGTCATCAATAAATATCACATAATACCTTTTTTTCGTTGTTGAAGCAACCGAGAATGGTCCACACACGTCTGTGTGAATTCTCTCCAGGATCACCCAAGCACGGTTCTCCTTCTCCTGAAAGGTGGTCTTCATAAACTTACCCATTGTACATCCTTTGCACTGATTTGACTGCGCAAGAGTACCCTTGGGAAGTCCACTAGAAATTTGCTGCAAAATCTTCAAAGCGCCATTGTGAAGATGGCCCAATCTCCTGTGCCATAATTCACCCTCATCCTGGCTCACCACTTCTTCTGCTTTGCCTACCATTGCAATGCAGCCATCTACCTCCAGCTTGTAGAGATTCTTAATTCGAACCCCTATCTTCTTGGTTTGACCCGTTGTTTTATGTCTAAGGAAAGCTTTTCCCTCACTGAAAACAACATCATAACCCCTGTCTTCCAGCGTTGCGACTGAGACCAAGTTCTTCTTTAGACCTAGAACATGCATGACATTCTTCAACAATAATGGATTACCGGACTCCCTCTCAAAGGTAATGGTCCCAATGCCAGTCGCATTGTACCGACCATCGTCGCCCATCTCTATATGCATCTGGAGGTCCTTCTCCTCCAAGTCACTAAACAAATATTTGTCTCCCATCATATGGAAAGATGCACCAATATCAAGATACCACACTGATCCCATGCAGCTTGAAACCAAGCATGCGATCAAAGAAAAATCTAGCTCAAATTGCTAGGCTAAGGCCTCTCCAGCTGCAACCCCAAAAGCCTGCTTATTCTTCTTCTTATATGGAAAGTTAGTGGAGAAATGTCCATGCTCGTGATAGTGAAAACACTTCACTTTGGACAAATCCTACTTCTTGCCTTTCGCACTGGATTTAGAAGGATTTTTCTTCCCCTTCCCTTTCCTTGCTTTGGAAGCCAAAGCACAATTCTCTTCATCTTCATTCTTCGATAAAGATCCATCCCTGGTACCTCGCCTTATCTCCTCCTGCACAAGATCCGACCAAAGTCGCTCCCATCTTAGTAGTTTCTCTCGTCCATTGACAGAGTCTTCGTAGCTATGCCAAATCTTTGAAAGCCCAAGGAGAGCCAAGCTCACCAAGTCTTCTTCATCAACAGTAACCCCCACACTTCCCAGCTCATTCTTGCAGTGGACAAACTTCGTGAGGTATTTTGGAATATTGTCGCCTTTCTCCATTTTTATTTTTCTGAGCTTTTCTTTCAGTGCCAACTTTCTCTAGTCACTTCTGCTTTGGAACAAATCTGTCAAAGCCTTCCACATTAAGAATGGAATGGATTTCCCGTGAAGGCTGGACACAATGTGGTCCTTCACACCTTCCAACAGAATCCTCCTCGTCTTTGCAGTCTTCTTTTTCCATGCATCAAGTAATGCTGCATCGCTAGATCCTGGCTTAGGAACATCACTATCGATGAACTCCTTCAGCCCATTATCCTCCAACACTGCCTCCATCTTATCCTTCCATGCTATGAAATTCGAGCTCCCATTAAGGGCATACTCAAATCTCGACCCGTTGAAAGACATTTCAATATATACTCTATTTCTGCACTAAGAATATTCTGTAGCAAATTTGAATTGTCCACCCGCACAAACTCACTTTACAATTGCAATCTTCAATCAACAATGCTCTGATACCATGTAGAAATTATATGCACTAAGCATGCATATGTCCAAGATCCACCTGATCTCACACTATTTAACTTTATGCAAGATACTAAATCTATTCCACTTGTTAATCTTTTGCGGAAAATTTAATTGCACACACATGTGAAGAATAAACAAAAATTATCAATCGCACATAACACAGTTTTTTTAACCGAGAAAGCCTGAAGCTGAAAACCCCAACTATATATTATGTAACATGGAGATCATATGACAATCTCATACAAACATACAAATCTTATCACAAGCCCTCAGTATAGTACAATCGTCATACACTAATTAGGCCTAATCTTGCAAATCCATGCATCGATCTTTGCCACCTGCTAGCCTGCATCCACTGTGCAATCTCTGCTGAAGAATAGCTCTGAATGCATTCGAATTACTCCATCCTTGACTGCACAATCCTCATTGGCATCTCCACTGAGTGTGTGATGCAATCAATGCATCACTATAGTCACAACAGATAGTCTATCTTACCCTTTCACCTATCTCTCCACTGGTCTCCACTGAAACTGCCATGCACTGTAGTTAATTGATGTATTGTTTAGTTGATTAATGAGTTATTATTTGTGAATTAATTAACTAATTAATTCACTCCACTCTCACTAGTGTATCAATTAGTTAGACTAGATACAACTAGCTCAACTGAGTCTAATTGAGTTAAACTAAATACAACTCCATAACTACTTCTTCCAACTGTGTCATAACTCTGCCACTTGAGTTCTAACTGAGTCCTCCATGCAATAGCTCCAGTAAACCCTCAGGAATAGCGTAATTCCTTTTGTCAGCTGATGTGCCACATCTGTGCACTGAACTGAAGTGCTCTAAGAGAATAAATTGTATTTTAGAGTCTGATTATTATTAAGAGCTAATAATAATCGACATGCATCTATTTTTAGATTAACGATCTATAAATAGACTTCGCCCAATATTCTAAAAATAAAATTTCATCTATTTTTCAACTTGATCAACCATCCACAAATAGCATCCCGCAACTTCTGAAATATGATAGACATAGTCTAAAAATTGACTTGCGCCAAAAATAGCCTGTGGGCCTACTAAGTGAAGGCGACTCTTTTCACTAAGCTCATCATCTTGTTGAATCTCAACAGTAAAGACGGTGCCAAAAAAATTTTGGCATCGTGCGCTCCACGTCGTTGTACTCTCCACACATCAGACATAGTCACCATGCGCTCCAACAGTGCTACGTCACCGTGCATTCCAACACACCTCCGCTCAAACGAATGGACAACTAAAAAAATAAAAAACACAATATATTCTTATTTCCCTCAGCCCAAGAAGGGCCGAGGTCCAGGCCTTTATGGGCTCTGATACCAAGATGAAATCTCAGATACACACTATATTCCATTAATCAAATAAAGTTACATATATACATGAGGTACAGTCTCAAGATAGGGAAGCTATCTTGGATGCACAATAAGTTGGTTGAAGAAATATCTCAACCTCACAGTAAACTAGGAACTTAGTTTTAGCTAACTCCTATTCAATAGGAACAGACTCTATACATAGAGAGAATCACAACTGAAGACAAGCAGGAATTACACATTCCAACATTTTTATTCTCAAATTTAATATTTTCAAGTTTTTTAGCTTTTTAAATTATTAAAGAAAACAATCAAATTAAAAAAGATCTATACTGAAAATTAATTTCCATTTTTTGTGCTGCAATTTCTATTTCACATACTAGTTTCCAATTAGTTTCAAGCCGGCTTGCAATTAATTTCTATTTCTATTAACAATCAAATTAAAAAATTTATATACTCAAAATTAATTTCCATTTCGTGTGCTGCAATTTCAATTTCACGTACTAGTTTTCAATTAGTTTCAACCTAGCTTGCAAATAGTTTCCATTTCTAAAGCTACACAAATCTAACGGTGGACAATGTGACAGTTGTTTACTTGAATCAACGACACAAAATAAAAAGGTCGACTATGGTGAGGAGTGGAATGATTCAAAAGTAAACACCTTCGGTGTAATTTTTCAAATATATATTATAAAGTTATTTTTAATAACACTTTTAAATTATATATATAAAGAAAAAGCGTTAATAAATCTTTCTATATTATTTTTTCTATTATACCTGTATTACACATTTAGTTTTCTCTTTGAATATTAGTTTGCCTTTGTTAATTTATTATTATTATTATTATTTAAATTAATATATTTGTAAGGTGATTGGTTGATGTCATATTATAGACTATTTAGTAAAGCATATTTTCAATTTAAGATAAACTACTTTTATATTAGAACATATTTTAATAAAATAATAAACATATATATCAAATGTATATATGTCAATATAAACAATATTAGTTAATCATATCTCTTAATTTTTGGTAATGATATTTAATAATACAATATTTTATTAGTTGTTTTGTTTTCATGATGAAATCTGTCTTTATTATTTTTTTATTTAATAAAACTATATGTTTTAAAATAAGAGGGAGATACAAGCTATTATGGCCTTGTTGAGATATGAAATTATTCCTCATAAATATTAATCCATCTTTACTATATTCATATTCATAATAAATGTTAATATGTACTTAAATGGTGAAAATTAATTTCATTTTGACGATGACAGATTAGGTATCATTTGAAATAAGGAACCTCAATTTCTTCGAAAGTAAAACTTCAAACACAGTTTGTTTGATATCCAGGTTAAAGTCCATTTTAGCGTGTCATTGCACTGAATAAATTACATAAAAATATAAATCCCAACAGCTTTACTGGCAGGCCAGGATGTTTGATAAAACATGTCGCCTTTGCGATCAAAAGATTGTATTCAAAAGTATTGATCACTTGTCTTTGTAATTCATTTTTTTCCATTATTATTATTTTTTCAATTTCAATTTAGATCAAGGTAAATGTAAAAAACATTTTTTTTAAGGTATTTTCAACTATTCATACTGAAATTATATCAACCACAAATAAAAAGCTTAGCTTTTACATATTGATGGATGAGAAGTTTCACATTTAAGTACAGTTTTTCTGATAAGTTTTATTCACATTTAATTACTGATTTTCTGAATATTTTTATAGTTATTTATGTTTTAGAAATAATATTGAAAAGTTACAATCAAGTTAAGCTTAGTGAGTCTACTAAGTGTAGTTTTATTGGCAGTTAATTTGTTATAAAGTCATATATAAAATAAAAAATTCAAAGTTTAAATCTCATGAGTTAGATCAATAAAAAAAAATGAAGCTAACTAACCTAAACTTTAAAACCCAAATATTTAAAACCATAATTTTTCTTTTTGCATATTCTAGAGTTTTTTTCAACCCTTGCCTATTAAAAAGTTTGTGGCTAACATTTCATATCAGTAGAAAATAGATTCTACAGAGAAAGCAACAAATCTGCATCTCAATCATACAGAGAAAGCAACAGATCTACATCTCAATACTGGCACAATTTCTAGGCAACTGTAACTAGGTAAACGTGTTTGAGAGATGGCTTCTGTAATATATAAATTGTGAATATAATTTTTTCAGTAATAATCATATAAGAAAAATATATGCTCTACCCTTTTGGAATCAACTATTATAGTTCATCTTATAAAATATGATTTTTTATATTATTAAAATATATCAACAAAGAAATTTAAAATAAATCATCAATTCAATTCCCCACTTTATATTAACATGTAATTTTTAGACATCACTATAATATAACCTCACCAATACGGTATGTTACCAGAAACGAGAAACGAGAAATCAAACTAGAAACGGAGTTTGGAGGTTTCATACTCAAAGAAACAAGGAGAGAAAAAACATAAATACAAATGAAAAATACAAATATAGTTTCAATTTTCAATATATTTTCAACTAAATTTGCACTCGAAAAAGTGTACATTGTATACATTTTTCAGCATTTCGAACTTTCTGCTTGTTTTGTGGAGAAAACCATATATATATATATATATATAACCAAAAAACCAAGTTACACCATTTAATGGAAAACCATAAATAAAATCTACAATTGAATGTGATCTGCATAAACCATATATAAAATTATCTTTAAATCAGATTAAATGGAAGCTATAATAAAAATCTAAAACAGGCATCTTAAAAGACATGTTGAAAGGATAAAAAATAAAAAATACTTGATATTCATCATGATATTTGGAATTATGAATGAAACATTATTTGGTGAGGGGTTAGCCTTATTATTGCTATTGTTACTATGATTTAGCACACAACCTTGGCTTGGCATTGAAATTGTGAAAGCCTCTCAATGCAGACAAGAACCTAAAACAGTACCCTTTCTTACCAACCCTCAAAAGAGCTATACCTCTTGTAAAATGGACAACTTCATCATCTCCAACAAAAATACATGTCTAGGATCGCAGGGAGGATAAAATGTAGGATGGATTTAATGGAAAAGAATACAAACATAAATGAAAGTTTGGATCTAGATCAATTAGATGCTGCAACAAAAATGGCATACAAATTTCAACTAAAAGTAAAATGTTGCAGAGAACAAGCATAACCATACTTGGCAGCAAATCATAACTCAAACATTTGAGGAAAACATCTGGTAGTGTCTACAACCTTATTTTATAGCGGGTTAACCAGAACGGCCGTAGAAAACAACGTTTCCGTTGGGTTTCTGTTTCTTGTTCGTTTTTCCTAAAAACGATTTCTGCCGTCCCGTTTCTGGTAACAGAGCCAATACCAACATAAAATGAAAAACATAAAATTGCCTCTGCAATTACTAGATAATTGTGCAGAAATCTGGTTTTTCAATTATTACATAATTGTGCAAAAATCTGGTTTCTCTTCATTCTGGACATAAAAAAAAACTCGATGGGGCACGCGGATGTTGGTACCATGGGCACAGTATATCTGGTCTGTTTGAACAAGCAGGGCAGGGAAGATACCACATTGGCTGTGGCGATACTGCTGCTTTCTTCTCAGCCTTTTTCTTCTCTTTTTTTCCTTCCTTTTTCTCTTCTTTTTCCTCCGGCGGTGGCGGCGGTGGCACGGGCCCGGCTGAGACCAATTTAGTACTCCGAAATTTCTTTCTCAGCAAATTGGCGACGGCCACGGGATCTGCATCTCCGATCACCGTCATTGTCCTCTCTTTCATATTGATCGACAGCGAATCGATTCCTGCAAACACCCAAACATTCAAGAAATTCTAAGGAAAAAAAGTAAATAAAATCTGTTTTCTGCGAACAAGAGCGTGACCCACACGGATTCTTAACTTCTTACCATCCATTTTAGTAACAGAATTGAAAGCCACCTGTTTGCATTTATCGCAACACAAATCCAACGACATCACAGTTTTCTGCAGAGCAATCAAATGTCAGCTCACAATTACAGGAATAAAACAGAGAATGCAACGCTAAAATTTGAACACATCAGGACTTACATTCGCCATCTGAACTAGTGCAGAAGCAGGAACAAGAACAGGGTGATTTACAGACTTTTATTCCTCTGCAGAGATCTGATGAATTATAGGCATTCAAAGGCTCTGAAACAAGAAGATTTTTTTTTTTTCTAACGAGCTCGTTGTAACGCAATCGGACCTTGATTTTGAATTTAACAAGGACGATGGCAGATGAATGAAATCTTCTGCGTCAAGTAATCGACAATCGTTCATAGTGACGTGAGCTTGACTTTGAGTCTAACAAGAGCAACGGAAAATGAATGAAATGTTTTGGGTGAAATAAACGACAATTGTTCAGGGTGACGTAATCATGTTTTCGGGTCATGGTGATGTGACTATGTCTGCAGAATTTTATTTTTAGTTGTTTCAAGAAAGAGAAAACACTTGCTTTTATCATAAAAAGGAAGTTGTATTTACATGAGATTTAGTTCCTCTTTTCATCATGATCCCAATAACATGCCTATAAGCACGTTATGACCTACCTTGTATTTTGAATCAAAACATGATGCCGTAGTCTAACTAGCCAGAGGAATCGTCTTGAAAATCATGAAAATTCCGATAAGATTTTCAGAAAATCCGGCAGGAATTTTTCTAAATCCATGTTATAACTATCAAAGTTTAATATTTTGGGTGTCCAACAGGTTTTTGATGGTGCTGAATCCATTTCGGATGTCAAAATCAAGATTCAAACACTGTTTCTGCAAGATTTTTTAAATTTTTTGGCCCGGATTCCAGCGAATTTTGACCGTCCGGGCAATTCCTCCGGCTCGTTAGACGACTCCAAACATGATTGTTATCTACCAAGTTTTAGCTTTAGAGATAATTTTTTAACAACCCTTCATGGGGTATGCCATAATTTTCAACAAAACGACCTTGTTCTAACAAAAATATACAGTGATGGAAAGAACAGGGAAAAGACAGGGACATATCAAATAAACGAGTCATACCATATCGTCTTGTCAAAACCTAATGGTACCAGATTGTTGCAAGATGCTTCCTTCATGTTCTATGAAAAATATTTTCCCTTGCTCGGCAAAGCATCCTTCTTTGGATAGTGAATCAACCTTGTTGTTTTGTACTCTTCAAATGTGTGTCATGGGAACCCTGTTGAACTCACTTAATAACAGTCTTGTCGTTTCCTCCCAGTTTCCTCATTATAATCTTGGACATAGAAAGCACTCATCGTTGGATAGTTTCCGAAAAGGTCAAACAACCTCACTTATATGTTGAATCTACCACTTAATTTGAGGTTCAAATCCTAAGCCATCAAATTCTCAAGTGCAAAGGTGAAATAAGAAAGGTACGAGTCACTAGAGGATATTAATGTTTCTTTTCAAATTTCTTCTTCCTCCAACTAGAGGATGATGAGATCCTAGGAGTTTAAACTTTAGTGTTTTCAAACCTTGGGAACATATCACATGAATCATATGAAACTTTTATTTTCATTAAGCATGAGGGTATAATTATTAACTTAAATGGTATTTAACACAATCCCTCTAGATTTGTCTCTTCAAATGTGAGGGGACCCACTCTCATAAAGGACATGTTGGGATTTTAAACATATGTTGGTGTTTTCAAACCTTGGGCACATATGACATGAATCATATGAAATTTTTATTTCCAATAAGCATGAGGGTAGAATGATTAACTTAAATGGTCTTTAACGCAATCCCTCTAGATTTGTCTCTTCAAATGTGAGGGCACCCACTCTCATGTTCGCATTTACTGATATTAGCCTTTAGGAAAAGATAACAAAATATAAATTGGACTAATGTATCAATCCATGTGAACATGATACCCATTCGCCCTCTCACACACTCAATGTGCAAACTTTGTCTCCTAAAGGACATGATTTGGACAGTATATTAGTTTCCTCAAAAACTTAGGTTCGAGTCAATTCTTCATGCAACATGATACTCAGAAGTTTCTAAGTTGTCTCCTATGATTATGCTAAATTACTCAGCATCAGTTCAGAAATTCTAGATGGCTCTCATGGTGTTGCAATGTTATTTAATCTTACAAGTTGGCATGCTTTCTTAGTTCCACAGTGCCGAAAAAATTTCCTCAACTATTAATCCTAAATAAGCCCAATAATGGGTGAACATGGATAGGCTAGATTGACTTTTCTCACATGTCTTCCATCTCACTTAGACACTTATTTTGGGAAATCTTATACATTTACTATGTCAGTTTTCTAAGGCCTAAGATGGGAAAACAAAATAACAAGTGTGTGCAAGCAACAACACACTTGACTAGATTGAACTCGGGCTAGTCTTATGACGGATGTACATTTTAAGGGCTTCTTTCCTAATTCAAAATCACTCAAGATATATAAACTAACTATTTCATTTGTCCTACAATTCCAATAGTGCACATGGCAAGCTTCTCTACAAATCTCCTGTGTTGCATATGGTAGGCCTTTGAATAGACTAAGCTTGTACTAGCATAATGCAAACACAACTTGCAAGTCACCATTGTGTTTTGGTTTTTGAAGGCTACTGCATTATTGACTAACTAGTGAAGTATCAACCAGTGAATGAGTTTCAAGCTTTGGAGAAGTCACAATATATATTATAATTTTGTCTTGCAGATTGGCCTATTGACCAATTTTTTCTAGGAATGACTCTTATGAAAAAATAAGTTCTTTCCTAATAGGTTATGACCCTCTTGAAAATACCAAGTTCACTAGAACATTGGAAGAAAATATATATTGCACACATCATGCTACCACTACAACCCATTGCAGAAAATAGAAACCAAGGTGAAAAAGGATCTACAACTACATTGTAGATGTGTTATAGTGACAATACTTTCTTGAATGTCTATTCTCAAACATCCATAGCATTACCACAAATAATCATAGTTTGTATTTAACTCCAAATAATATATATTCCAATAAGAAGTTGTCAATCATAGTTTTACCTTGTGGCAATGATTTTCCTTATACCCTGCTCTCATTTTCATTCAAAAACTAGATTTCCTATATTGATGATGTTCCTACTATAATATGACCAACTATCGGACAACTATCTCACTGTAATTCTAGATAAAATGAGAAATGCACCCAAATAATAAAGAAACAGGAAATGATAGTAGATATTGCAAGGTAACCAACTAATAGGTAGTATGCATGATATGCTATTCCATAATTCACTACCTTTCCCATTTATAAAATATTTTCTAGAACAATTTCGCTGCATATTAGTTCTTTATGTTTCTATTTATTGAGATTTTGGCTCACATGGGGATTACAATTAGCCTTTCCATAGGAGATACATATGGCTTAAGAAATTGGCATACCATTTCTATTACTGTAACTAACATTTCATGATAAGAAGTTACAGTTGAAACATTGCATTTACTTGTTTTGGTTTCCTAATTGTTATGTATGGCATATATAATACCATCTATCCATTGGGATTCATACGTGACAAAATGAGAAAGGCTTTAGCTGTTGCTAAATGAAAAAATGTGACAGGCTAGGATTGGAGGGATTTTGTGCAAATTATAATGAAAAAAAAAAAGTGAAGGCCTACACCTCCAATGCAATGATAGCAGGGTTTCATATTTATAATCTTCTAGAGTTATTATTATTATTATTTGTTCGTTTATTTCTGGCTGATTCTCCCTGGTCAAGCTGTTTCTCAATTTTGTCAACTCTGAATGCCAAAAACGATGCTCGATGTCTTGTAGTGGAAACACCTCACATATTAGCATAAGTCCAACATCTAGTTCTGCTAAAATAGCGCAAATTGTGGAAGATTTGGTAAGTGCCTGCTACTAAAAGCCATTCCACTGTGACCCAAGTGTTATTTGGCCACAACTATAAGGTTAGTGCATTGGGAAAAAGAGAATGTTGTGTGTGTTGATGCTACATACAAGGCATCTTTTTGCAAGCCCTTTTTCCCATCATGTGCATGAGTCGTTTGTGTTTGCAAGATGCACATAGCATTCCCTTTGCCCAATAAAATAACCTTCTAGTGTTGCATGATCTTCTAGCCTCTTTAGTCTAAGGAACTATCCAAAACTTTTTCACTCTTGGTTCGTAGTTATCCTGTGAGTTTAGTCTGATTGCAAGACTTTTTCCTTCACATTCCTTCTCAATGTTTCTCCCATAACCTTAGAGCTACTCGGGTTTGGCATTGTTCCCTAGATATATCTTGGGGTCTAGACCAACCTCTTGATCTGTTGGAAGCATTTCTATACCTCCAGTAGGTATATCACTTATCATAGGAATTTTTGTTTCTCCAAAATGTCGTTACTCTCGTAAAAGGGTGCATTCTAATTTAAGATTATTCCTCCCACAACTCAACATGTTGTGTGCAATTTTGTGCATGTTTGTAATATTCCTAAATAGGGAATGCAGTAATATAATGCACTAAAAACACATTTTTTAGAAATATATGCAATAACAACTAAATGTAGCCCATGGATCCATTCCTTTATACGTTATAGTAGCCAAATACAAAAGGATATCTGAAACAAATCATGGTAGCTTAGTTAAACAAGCCTCCCAAGCCATACTAGCCCAAAAACCATGCAAAAAGAGGGGTTGCAACCATGAATAAAAGCTGGAACACCCTGAAAACGTAATTTTATTGCATCTGCAACAATAGTAGATTGTACATCAGATATAGAGATGTTATGTGCATAAAAATTTATATCTATACCAGATCCATGCACTATACAAGCTCGTCTAATGAACCCCCTTGAGGTTTTCAACAAAACACTAACTACAAAGTGTAGATCTGAGATCTAAGACTGCAGATTTGCTAAAAATTACAGATCTGGAAAGTGTGGCTGATCTAATATATGCAATATAATATCCTCCTCTAATAGATATCTAAAGTGAAGGGCAGATCCCCAACACTCAGAAAATCACCTCTCCAATGGTGTGTTGAACCACCCTGCAACTGCACCTACAGAAATAATGTAGAGCTGGATCTATACTGCACTGTAGGGATCAAAATGTAGTTGGTCTGATGGAAATATTTGGAAATGATGCTCAATTCCTTCAATAATGGCCTCCCAATGTAGTGTAATCCTCCTCCACTAAAAATGAGCACTGAAATGGCCTAGATCTGAAGATCTAGTCTCCACTTGTTGCAACTTACTGAAAAAACCAAACCCTCAACAAGATTTACGCTGCAAAAGAAAGGTGAAGCTTGGCCTTAAGTCAGATAGTGGACAATGTGGTGCAAGACTCCTCGAAGAGCTCCTCAATGGAAGAGGTGGGATTCCCGATCAGGAACACCCATTGCTAAACAACATTCAATCTCAGCTAAACAGCCAGAGAAAGATATATGTCTAAACAGACCATATAATCAAAAAATAATAATCATAATCTAACTCCATATGGATGCCATCCTCTTCCTTATAAACAATGTGAGCCTTCTCACCTTGGGTCCCACTCATTAGGGTTTTCTTCATCATGCAGTTAATCTCTCTCCAAAACTGTGTTGTCCCATCATCAATGCCACTCCTCCATAACAACGTTGTTTCATTTGGTCAAACTTGACTTGATCTCCATGCAATTTATTCTTCCATACTCAAGGTGGCTTTATTCTAACAATCTAAACTGATCGTATTACTATTGGGTTATCTCTATTAATGATCCACTCCCTCCATACTATCTTTGTTGACTTGTTCAAACTTGAGCTTGTCCACATCCATTAGCCCTTGTTCACACATGAAGGTATGTAATCCAACTATGAATATGATCCACTTTCACATTAAGAGGGATTTTATGTCTACTAAAAATATTTATGGGCCTTCCTACCAATTTATTCATCTAACTACATGTCAAGAGCAGAATTAATATTCCAATTAGCTATATGCTAATTTAGGAATATTACAGTCCTCCCCTCCCAAATGTTGCTTGTCCTCAAGAAACTACAAGGATAGAACTAAAGAACCTCTCCTATTCCCCTTGTAGTATCCTCTAGTGATAAGTTCCCCAAAATAATAAGATGTTTTCTCATTAATATGTTCTCAAGTTGTTCCTCCCATGTGTGTAAGTATGCCTTTGGTAAAAAATCCAAATGGTTCTCATCATGAAAAAGTGGGGTATCCATGGAAACAACTATATGTGGTATATAGGTATTATTGAGGCATGGAATTTGAAACATATTGGGAACCATCATCCCCTTCTGAAGCCTCCATCCCCAAGCTATCATCCACAAAAAGCGAGTCACCCTCCAACATGGTAACTCGTGAAACATCTCTTCCACCTTAGGCTCCTACAAATAAGGTGGGATGCATAGCTGAATATGATGGATCAGAATGTCCATCTCACGTTGTCTCTCTCTCCACTTATGATAAGTGTAGAGTTGCTACTGAATATGGGTTAAAATAATGTTACCTTCAAGGAGCAAAAATCCAATAGGGTCCTCAAAGATTCCCCCTTTGGTTCTTGCCCAAATCATCCCATAAAAAATGAATATGAAATTATCATCATATGGAATCCAAATAAGAGAAGTACCGAAGGCTTTACATAGTGCTGGAAGGTACCAACAGTTTCTCAAGTAGTCACAGCACAGTTTTACCAACTGCAGTTTTAGAACATGATGTGGCAAGTTGTCTCCCAAAAAAATGCTAATTGTACATGTCATCACACTTACTAGTGAATAGTAAATGACATTGTATATCAACTCAAAGTATAGGAAATAGTACAGCACTTGCCCAAATCCATACAATAAATGGCTCTCTCCATCATAGATGTTGGTCCCAAAATTACCATGAAGCCCAAATAGAATCTTGCCCTCTTGTGGAGCAATGCATCGTACAGAGATGGTAAGAGAATGAAAATACTGTGTTAGATAATAAATAAGTGAAAAAATACAATTATTACCATGTAATGAGAGTAATATGATAATAACATCCATGAATGAGCCCTCCATAGTGGTATGATATATTCCCATGAAGAGGAATGAACTATGTGCTACATGATGGTTTGTCTTATTATGCTTGAAAATCCAAGTCAAGAAGATCGTATAATGGTAATAGATGTCTCCATCCTCTACTCCATCACTCTAATCTCCTACTTGCCCATCAAGTGCTTCATATGTGAAGTGATCCTGGGGACACTCCATCAGCAAACCCAAGCTCCCAAGTGATAGCGTTGTTGGCCTTTGTGACAAGGCTCTTGTCATCTCATAGCTCCATCCTTTGACATCCCACATGTCAAAACCATCAATCATAATGATGCTATTTATGGGAGATTCCTTCCCAAGTGGAGTACCTCCTAATCCTCCAAGGCTAAGGAGTAGCCCCTTTGCACCATGATAGTGCCTTCTCCTACTTCTGCAACATCATGCAAAGTATGGGATCAGCCCATACTCTCTCAAGAATGACCAAAGAAACAAAAAATTTTGTTGCCTCCCTACACCTTCACCATATAAATCATGAAGCAACAACATGATAGTTGATATGAAAGATATCACATCACCCCAATACACCAAAAATCCTTGCTGCCATATGATGTAAGTGCCATGACAAGTTCCATCCACCAACCAACTCTTTGAAATAGAATGTGTCATAGGATGAACAAACTCTTTCAAGAGTAACCAACGCAATCTTGCCTCCTGCTGCCCAGTGTCATTAATCTGCAAGTGTTTTCCCAACCTCTTGCTCATCAACATCACCCATCCAACCAATGGTGAGTGTCTATCATCATGTCCAAAAGTGGCATTCCTCCAATGGAGAATACCATCCTCCCAAATCAGATTTCTGTCTTTCAATTTCATGTGATGTTGAAATGCAATCTCCTGGATATCTCCAAATGGAGACCACTCCTCAATGACCAAGTTGATCCAATAAGGATCCAAATAAGGTGTAGGCAAAAAATTCTCATCAAAATGTGAAGTGCTCATCAAGAAGTATCTCTCATTATAATGGAGGATGTTATCCATCATAATATGTCCTTCATCAACCATTTGACAATCCTTCGCTTTACATATAGAAAGGCCATTGGAATGCTCCAATAATGGTTAGGCCCCCAACTCATCACTGTTGCTCAATGACAGTGTTGTTGATCTCCATAATGGTGCATATGTTGTCTCAAGATCATGCTTAGTGCTGAACACATTGTTCTGTATTGTATTGGTCAAGACAATACTCATCCCATCCTCCAAGAATCTACACTCCAACCCCAAGAGTTGCGTGCAGCTCAATAATGACACACTAGGATGACTGTATATCTTCTCCTTGAACAAACCAAGGCTACCTAGCGCAGTGATAGTCTGCTGCTCCAAATTAGCAATGTACTTTGACCCTAGGTCATGCAATGGTACATTCCCACAATCCTCCCTATGATGTGCTGAAGTAATAGAAAATGGAAACATGTTCATACCTTGGTAAAGCCTGTGAACATTTTGTATTGCTACAAGGGTTCATCCTTCTAGTATGATGGCTTCCCCAACTACTGATGATGATAGTTGCTCTTCTATGGCTGCATCAACATTGGTACAAGTCTCTTCCTCCTCATGCATCTCCAAAATAGTGCATGGGACTCTAAATGTCAAGAGATCAAGACCACTTTACAAAGGTGAAAGTGTTATTTGTCCTTATTCAAGTGCTCCTGCAACAACTAGCGGTGAAGGCCTCTTCTCCTCTGATTTCTTCTTATCAAACTTTTTGATCAACCTTTGAGTGAAATCTACATATGTAGTCACATTTGCATGACTCAAATGGCTGAACCACAAAATGTTTGCTTCACCCTCAAGGTGTAGTGTTCCAATATCAACAAATTATTTCTCTACTACTAGATGTAGTAGGAAAAATGCATCCAATCTCATTCCCCAACCCCTTGCTGTGCATGTGGATGACCCATCAAAGGTTGACAATAGAAATATATTTCCCTCTTTTCTTCTATGGTTGCAAGGTCTCCTTTCTTCTTTGAGTTGAATGAACTGTTGGAGAGTTACATTCTCCTTGAAAGCTCTAGGTTGAGACTTATATTCTACAATATACTCACTTGGAATCTCATGATCTAAGTTTCCTCCATCTTCATGCCTCTTGTCTTCAAAATAAAAGGGCATAGCATGTTTCTTTGGAGCTCTATGCAATACCATATCTTCTTTTTGCTAATAGGAAGTACATGGACCTTCCTCATCTTGAAACCCTAATGTGGTTTCACTTCTTCTCTCCATTTTTCTTTGCTTGACCTCCTTGGTGAGGTCCTTCTTAGATCTTAAAAGATATGAGATGAAACTCATTCCTCCCATCATTTTATATCTCTTCTTCTTCTTATAGCATATTGGCCGAAACTCATAGGCTGAGCCAAGATTATGCTAGGATACCACTGTAATATTCCCAAAGAGGGAATGCAGTAATATAATGCATTAAAAACACATTTTTTAGAAATATATCCAATAAAAGTTAAATACAGCCCATGGATCCATTCATTTATACATTATATAAGCCAAATAAAAAAGGATATCTGAAACAATCATGGTATCTTAGTTAAACAAGCCTTCCAAGCCATACTAGCCCAAAAATCATGAAAAAAGAGGGGGTGCAACCATGAATAAAAGCTCGAACGCCCTAATAGCGTAATTTTATTGCATTTGCAACAAAAATATATTTCACATAAGATCTAGGGCTTTTATTTGAATAAAAAGTTAAATCTATACCAGATCCATGCACTATACAAGCTCCTGTAATGAACCCCCTTGGGGTTTTCAGCAAAACACTAAGTACAAAGTGTAAGATCTGAGATCTAAGACTGAAGATCTAGTGAAAATTACATATCTAGAAAGTGTGGCTAATATGATTTATGAAATATAATATCCTCCTGAAATAGATCTCCAAAGTGAAGGGCAGATCCCCCAACACTCAAAAAATCACCTCTCCAATGGCGTGTTGAACCACCCTGCAACTGCACCTATAGAAATAACACAAATCTAGATCTATACTGAGTTGTAGGGATCAAAATTTAGTTGGACTAATGCCAAGATCTGAGAATGATGCTCAATGTCTTCAATAATGGCCTCCCAATGAAGTGTAATCCTCCTCAATTGAAAATGATCACTGAAATGACCTAGATCTGAAGATATAGTCTCCACTTGTTGCAGCTTACTGAAACAACCAAACCCTCAACATGATTTACTCTGTAAAAGAAAGGTGAAGCTTCGCCTTAAGCCAGATAGTGGACAATGTGGTGCAAGACTCCTCCAAGAGCTCCTCAATGGAAGAGGTGGGATTCCTGATCAGGAACACCCAATGCTAAACAACATTTAATCTCAGATAAACAACCAAAGAAAGATATATGTATAAAAAAACCATATAATCAGAAAATAATAATCATAATAAAACCCCATATGGCTGCCATCCTCTTCCTTATAAACAGCGTGAGCCTTCTCACCTTGGGTCCCACTCACTAGGGTTTCCTTCATCATGCAGGTAATCTCCCTCCAAAATTGCGTTGTCCCATCATCAATGCCACTCCTCCAAAACAAAACTGTTTGATTTGGTCAAACTTGAATTGATCTCCATGCAATGTCTTCTTCCATACTCAAGGTGTCTTTATTCTAACTCTCTAAATTGATCCATATTCCAACTGGGTTATCTCTATTAATGATCCACCCCCTCCATACTAGCTTTGTTGCCTTGGTCAAACTTGACCTTGTCCACATGCATTAGTCCTTGTTCACACATGAAGGTACTTTATCCAGCTATGAATATGATCCCTTTTCACATTAAGAGGGATTTTCTGTCTACTAAAGAGATTTATGGGCCTTCCTACCCATTTATTCATCTAACTACATGTCAAGAGCAAAATTAATATTCCAATGAGTTGTATGCTAATTTAGGAATATTACACTGTTGGGTGATTTTGATGGCTTCTACAAACTAGTTATTAGAGAATGTTTCTAACCTCTTAAGAAGGAGATACTTAGCGGTGGCTTCCTCTCTGACAATTACTAGTATTGATTGTTCATTACTATATTGAAAAATTCATCATCGGGGATTAATGTTTCAATGTTATCAAGTGTCTCTTGTCTCATATTCAACACAAGATGGAATTTGCATGCACTCAGTTCATTGGAGCAAGGCTTTCTAGCTTTCCTTGAATATTGAAAGAAAGTTACAGAAGCGTTCCCTAAATATGGAGCATCATTGACAACAATTCAAGCTCCTCTTAGTGGATGTTTTTTAATCCCTGTTATTCTGCTCCTTGCCCTTGTCATCTTCATTTGTTTACAAGGCATGAAAAAGATACCCATAAGTCTAAATTTATCACAAAATAAATTTTAATGATAGTGGAAATGTTACGAGAATATTGTTCTTATCACTAATGGTCTACCCATTCTAATGAGGGATGTCTTAAGCAAAGAGTTCTCAACACATATTTCATTGGATGAGAAAAAGGAAGGAGAAGGTTAAAATGATTATAGTCAACAATCCTAGTTACATAAGTGGTTGTTATGGACTTCCCAATCCATGGTGGAAATGCCTCTGCTACTAAGTACGATAATTTTGAAAATTAAAAAAAAATGGAAAAACAATTCTAAGCCCACAATTAGTCTTAATCATCACTGACTACTTCACTTTAGACAAGGATTTTTTATTTGTGCAAAACTGTTGCATTATAGTTAATGGTTGTGATAAAAATCTTATTTCACAAGATCATGTGACTTATATTAATTTCCATTCAAAATGTTAACCTGGGTCTAAAATTTTAGTGTTGGATGAAGGATAAGGAACCAATGCAAGTTATGAAGGTCCGTCAATTCACTTTTTCTATTGACCACTCTTTGATAGTCTTAAGTATGATGGCACTCTTGTTGAATGTTGTGGTCTTATTCCTTGGAAGGTTTTATCAACATGATTTCCATGCAAGCTATTATACATTGTCTTGAAACTTCCCTATTTTTGCAGAGAAGTTAGCGTCATGCTAGTAATTAATTTGAAAGTGTATTTTAGTGGAAAAAATCGCTATTTTTTGGTGGAATAGCTCATAATTTATTCTTATCTTTTTTTGCAAGTGTACTAGTCATGATGATAAATGTGTGGTTTACTTCAGAGGGTTATGAGTTCTTTCTACATACGCTTTTCATCATTTTCTTTGAATAATTCTCGAGTGCTTTACCTTCATATTTTATCCCCTGCACAATTTCTCCTAAGGTCCATGCTGTTCTGTTTATTGGATGTTTCTGTGGAAACGTTTTCCTAAAGTTCTGCAAGGTAAATCAAAATGAAAAAAAATACTATTTTACATATTGATATTTGTTCAAGACATTCTTGTGTGATACTTGAATTTCATAAATCTAGATTCTATTTTGTTATCTATATCAATATATAAGAAAAGGCCCATGGATTGTTCATATTTCTCAAACTGTTCCTTTCCTGTTGCATTTTCTTTTATATTGTTATGTTGTGATTCAAATTTCTAGTTATTCTCCTATGCAGTACATTCTTTGTTAGGTTATATTAAAAATTATTCTTATTGTCTATTTATTATGTATATTGAACATATTATTTCTAGCAACTTATGATTTTCCTATATTTTCTATTCCCTTGCTGTATCTTTGCACCTTTAGGGGCAATTTCTAGTTTAAATGATAATTCTTTAAAGGGTGCTAGCACAATGGAAGAGCAACTTCTTTACAAGCAGGAGGTTGGTGGTTCGATTCCATCGTGCCCTGATATTCATAGGGAATGAAAACGATCAGTTTTTGGTGAGGTATGCTCTTTTAACCATCACCAATGAGCTTAAGCTGACATTTTTCGACCCTCACCAAAATATGAAATGGTGATGGTCTATGAACGACACCATATATACGCATCAATAGTGAGAAAGAATTAAGGGTCCGTCACCATAAATCTATGTTGTTGATATGAAATGGTGAGGGTCACTATTTTTCGTTATAGTCATTATTCGTGATGGACCTTGATGTCACCAATGAGTTTATGGTGACAGTCAATGAACATCACCATATATATGCACTAATAGTGATGACCATGAAAGTTCCATCACAAAAAATCGTTGTTGTTCATATGAAATGGTGACGGTCACTATCTGTCATTATAATCAATATTCGTGATGGACCTTGAATGTCACCACAACACATACTTTCGGTGACACCACCTTTGGTGACGTTTAGTTTTTTTGTGATGGAGGCTATTGTTCGTCACCATTGCTCATATGAAATGGTGATAGTAACTATGCATCACTATAAATCATTATTGGTGATGGACCTTGAATGTTACCACAACACCTATAATTTCGGTGATGCCACCTTTGGTGATGAAAGCTCTTTTGACCCTCACCAATCAGCTTATGGTGACCATTTTCACCCCTCACCAATGTCTTTTTTTCTTGTAGTGATATAGGAAGGGAGAATAGATTGGGATCCCATGAAAGGAGGAGGAAGGTCCACTTTCTAAGGTATAAACCCCCATGGATCAGATCAAAGCTCTAAAATCAGAGACTTCAACTCTATCACCACCGTTTAACAACCAACTCATCAACCTGGAAATTCTATAGGTTGAAGCCTCTCCTCCTTTGCAGGAAACACTTCCAGAAAAGGATCAACATGATTTTCTAAGAATTATGGGCACTGGCAGGGCTAAGCCAGAATTTTCAATATGACATCAGTGCGAGCATGAAACTAGGAAACACATTGACCCAAAAAGCTAGGGTTCTGAGTAAGTTCCTTCAATAATCTTCCAAGGAAATTTTCTTTGAGTCTCCAAGGGATGTATTTACATATTTCTCCATGGTGGAAACAATGCACAAGGTCTGTCTCGAGGCAGTTCAGGATCAGGGATAGGAAGTGAGCATGGTGAAAATTTACTATGTAACAATTAGCTTCCTAAGTATCATATGCAAAAACACATCAAGGGTGAGTACCAGGTATGCTATCCTTAAAACCTCTTCTATGAATTTTTTTTAGCTTTAAAAAACATTGCAAGTGTATGAAGGAAAAGGTTTTTATAACCAAACTTAGTAGTAGAGCAACCTCAGACTTATGTAGAAGTCAACTTAGCTTTGTCCAATGGCGACCCACACGTGAGGGTAATGAATGAGACAAAAGTGAAAAAGAACTCAAAAAAGTTGGTTGTTATCATTTGGTCATGATAGAGAACAATTAATATGAGGGGGTAGGTGGGGTCCAACTCACTTAACTCAAATCACTCCAAGCTTATTTTGCATACAATATCGATCACATAAAATAAATACATACATAAAAATAAAGTAAAATAAATATAAAAAATGTAGACACATTGCAAACTTCTTGCTAAAGGATCCTACATGAACTACTACAAGATCCTAGATGCACTACTACAAGAGATAGAAATATTTCTACAAGATCCTACAGGTTGCTAAAAGAAATTAATAGAGTATTATAGGAAGGCCAATTTCACCCAGAACAGCCATCAAAACCTCAAGAAGCATGGAAATAGTTAGAGGAAATGTAAGTAAAAATTACTCCTCTCCAACATTTGACATCATTCATCAAGAAAAAGCACTCTACATTTATATTTTGAACACTTTATAGATTTGTAGTTTGAATTTTAGTAAGAACAATAGTTTGATTGCATGAGAATTTGCTTAAAATTATGGTGTGTTGAATAGGGAAGGGGTGCATCTTGTAATTTTCCTTTCCTCAACCTTGAAAAAATAATGTCAAACATTTCTTGTGCTACAATAGCCTCCACCCTATAGGAAGCTATAGGGATTTTCAAACCAATGTTACAAGAAAATAAGATGCTGCTACATGAAGTTATAGGGTCTATAAACTAGTTCCATAGGAAAGTCACAAGATGTTATAAGAAGCTCAATTTTGCATAGAATTTCCATCCAACCCCGAGGAATAGAGGAAAATAATTAGGCGATGGTAAGTACAAATTTTCCACACCACCTAAGAACTTGAGGAACCCCTTCAATTCTCAAAATAATGCTCTGTAATTGCCCCAATTTTAAATTTCAATAGCAGAGATAAGTGAATTACTAAGCATTTATGTCATAAATATGGTGGATGAAATAATAGAGTATATTGAGTTGCATTTTGAATTATTTTCTTCCCTCAACATTATAGAGAAAACTCACCAATATGCCCCTATTTCAATAATCACCATTGCATAAGAAACCTTATGATCTTATAGCAGAAAATACAAGCTCTTTGTTCCTATGTTAAAATTTTATTGAAACCATGGGAGGAGGATTTAGCAGAAAAAGAAGAAGATATTTAAAGGGAGCTTTCAACACCCGAAAATCATAGAGGAAAAAGACATTAAAAATGTCAAGAATAAGGTACAAACAAATATTTTCAGGGAAGGAATGCATTAGGAAAGGCTAAACATTTAATTTTTCCTAAGATTTAGATGACAATTAAGTGATGGCACACCAGCATCAAAGGAATTTTGTGCACTGTGCGACTATTCCTTCGATAGTTGCATAGTCCTAAAGATGGTGAAATGTCACCATCCGGAACCACTTAGCACGCTTGGTTAGGATAATTCTCCACTTACTATTGTAAAGGAAAATTTTATTTGAGCCACCTTGAGGATTAAGTGCAGCCCACAAAGGAATCCCTCCTCCACTCTTGAGTCACTATCAATCTTGGGCCAAGAGAAGGAGGATAAATTCAAAAAATGTCTATATAAACGAGCCATTGGAAGTGTTGGGGTCCTGTGTTTTGATAGATTGGCTTACCAAAAGTCAAGGCAACATACAAACTAAACTTTAGAGCTCTACGATCTAACCCTCCTAGTCTTAGAGAGGGATCTCTCAATATATTTATAAAGATGTATCTTGAAAATCTTAGAAGTTGATTTTAGGCTAGTTATGGGGTTCAAGGTTATTTGTTTTTGTTTGGTTGGACGAGTATGTTTCATGCGGTATAGATAGAGCATGGGAATCTACAAGCCATTGGGAAATGGAGTCATGTGAAGTCCAAATAGTTCTGAATGAGAAGGAAGGGAAACCAAAGGGAAAATCTAACTTAGTCAAGGATCTGTTGAATAATATAGGTGAAATGGCATGGACATTAAGGACTAAGAGTGAAAAACAAACCAAACCCTTTCACAATGGCTTAAAGGATTCAAGGAACGCCCTATTTCCTCCAGCAGGCTCACTACTTTGGACTTAATCAATATAACACTCAAAGAAAGAGAAATGCAGACTAAACCCTCAGAATGAGTTATAGGATTCAGGGAACGCCCTATTTTCTCCTACAAGTTCACCTTTAAGAGATTAACCGACAAAGATATAAAATTTCACTCAAAGAAGAGGGAACGCCTAAGACATCTAGGACAGCAATTATAGGGGCCTTTAACACAATGATAACAATAAGGAACAGAGGGTATGATTGAGACAAAACCTCACTGTCAAACTACACACATTAATAATCAAAGGTAGACTCCAGATACAATATTCAGTAGTAAAGAAAGAGGGAATGCCTAAACAGTCTTTAACACAACCAAATTAACCATTTATGAAGTAAATCAATCTGAATATAAAGAGAGCTATTAGACTACCTTGTCACATTCAGTAGCAGAAAACATATAAAAAGTGAAGGATAAACAGGTCAGAGGTGCTTCTGAGATACATTTCTTTGCCTAAACTTTTTATCCTACTGTAGGCAAAGCATGATGGAACAAAGTGGAAACACAAGAAATAACATTGACTATAAGAAGTACTTCACCAAAACCGGGCTTAGGGATCTGATGGTTCTGCCTCCTTCATCAATAGAAAAACATAGATCTTCACACTCTTTCAGAACACCAAAGCTTCTTCAAAGCAGCAATATGTATTACTTTAGAAATCACAAAATTCCAACCTTTTACAATGAGACTTCGAAGAGTCTTTATAGGAAAAATGAGAAAAGTAGGTGTGGATAGTTTTAATGAACATCAAAGATCGTAGAAGGTGTTTTGAATGCTCCATGCTGTGTCTTAAATATTTCATTGAATTCTTGACAAGATCCATAACTCTGTAGCTCGTTTGAGGCTATTTTGACATGACGGCAATCACCCGCAGGGTGTTCTTGAGAAGGAAAACATCCGGAGAGGTATTGTATCTTCTCGATGTGAATTAAGTGAAGGATGGGATATGAGGACTCCCATACTTCTAAATATCTACCTCTGACAATCTGTAGTAACTTCCCTGGTGAAATCGTTGTTCTGTCTCTTTTGTACTCAATCCTGTATTACCTCTGTTCATGCCTCCTTTTGCTGATTGCCCAAAATGTTTATGTATTGATGCAGATTTATCTTATGTGGTGTAATCAATGCACTGTCAGGTCTTCGAGACTTTCTGCCAAAAAAAATAACTGTGCTGGGGATCGATGCAGAATGGAGAATGGGCAGTAGTGATTTTGGCCCTTATTTCAGTAAAGGACTGTCCTGCTGACATATCTTGTGCACTGTCGTGACCAATGATTTGCGTTCAACCATGCTGACTGTGGATTAAGCCTCTTAATATTCAACGTTTAGGATTTTTAAGTCCTTTAACATTTTTCTGATACACTTTGCCGCTCCTGTGATTGTCTCTATCTTCCCAGATGTTCTCTCTACAAAATTTGGCTCTGAAAATGGTATTCTACGCCACTGAACAAATCTGTTTGTGACTAATGAAATAGAGCGCAACCGCAATCCTTTAACACCTACAAAACCAATAAACTCATCAAGAAAATCCATGGGGGTGGAGGTAGGATGTTGTGGATGTAATGGAAACGGTGGAGAAATGAAAAAACATTAAAGTTTTAATGTTGGGCGTAATGATATAATGTTGATGCAAAACAAAGGTTCGATCCTTTGAATCGAAATACAAGGGAATGCACGTAAAACATATGAAATGAGTTTGGATATGGTGGGACCCGGCGATGGCGGAGGAAGATTTAATATGAGCCGTTGGATCGCATGAGGAAATCAATGGTGGTGATTGTCCGACGGAGGTTAATAGGGAAACCCGATGGGGGAATTATGGTGGAAAAGCGATGAGATCTAGGCCGTTGATCTCGGAACAAACGGACAGACACGATGGAATCGGAAGATCGCAATCGGGGGAGGTAGCATGTGACACATTTCAGAAGCTCCGATTGGTGATGCACGATTCAACGCCAACCGTTGGATCACGAAGGGGATCAACGAAAGAGATTAAATTGGCAGGGAGACGGGCGGGGAAAAATTAAAATTTGTGATGTGATTGGAGTGGTGGTGCGACAGAGCGACTGCCGTCTGATCTGGGGGCAGATCGACGACTCTGATGAAATCGGAGGAGCAGATGGATAAGGGCGACAGGCGCGGTGCGATTAGTGTTGGGCCATTGGATCAAAGCAGGGATCGATGGTCGGGATCTGATCAGAGGGGAATGATGGAGGGAAAATGAGGCGGAGCGCGATTAAATCCTAACCGTTGGATTTTATGTGAGAACGACGGTGGAGATTGCATCGGAGGATCGCAAATCACAAAGGGCGGAGGGTGGCACCATTTGAAAATTGCGGTTGCAATTAGAGGGAGTTTGCGCAGGCTGTCAGATCTTAATAAGATCAACGGTGGATAACACTCCCGAGACCCACAGAACAAAAGCATCATCGCATCGGGGTTTTATTTCTTTAACACTGGAAAGCGCTTCTGTCTGCCTCTACGATTGCGATAAGTGCCTTACGAGCTAGTGCTTGGTCTTAGCGCTGGGTCATGTGGGGAAGTGGTTTTTTGGGGCTGGGCCGAAAGGGGCTTAAGGCCTTAGTGTAGAGATGATTTTTTAGGCCAAAAACAGGTATTTTTAGGGATTTTCTTGGCTTTCGGTAAAGGGGAAAGGGTTGTTTAAACCTATAAAAAGGGATTTTATGAGGTTCAAAAGGATTTTGAAGGCCTTTCAAGGGGAAATGGGGGTCTTAAAGAGGAAAAGGAGGCTTTATGAAAATGAGGGGAGATGAGTCAAAATGGGCAACTTCAGAGGCCTTTGGAAAACAATTTCTTTGATAGACCTGGCAGGGTTTCGAGCATGTCCTTGTAGAAACAGCAATGGAGATTAATTGATGCAGGGGCATTAGGCTCAAAAGTTACTTTGTACATAAGTAGACATAGGGGGTCCCATGTTCTTTTAATTTCTTGTAAATATTAATATTTTGAATATTTTGGTAGGGAATTGTAATTGTTCTCAAGCTCTTTTGAGAACATGAGAATTGGTTAAGATAGGAATACGAAGAGGCAGTTTAGGATTAATTCAATTATTGAGTCTAGATTCAGGAATTGGAATGCTAAGAGTTGCTGGACTGTTTGTATAAATGTAACCCTGAAGAGGTTAGATGAGAACCAGAGAGAGAGTCATAGAGAGGGAGAGAGAGTTAGAGGTAGAGAACCTCTTCAGCAACAGAGTAGGAGGATAATGGCCACTAAACTGAATATCTGGCTTGTCATGAAATGGTAAGAATTAGCTGAGATTTATCACCTATATATGTATGCGTATATATATATATATACCTGTTTATGAAGAATTGTTTATGAGTTACATGTGTGACTTTATGTCTTCTTGGTCAATCATGTGAAGGAACTATCTCAGTGTAACGATGCATTTGTTGTTTAAACTCTGTGTGGGGAATACCTTGTGTGTTCGTGCGTTTGTTGATTATTCTATGTAATTATGTATAGTATGAGTCTCTGCGTATGAAGTTAAAAGTGAAACCTTGTTGAGAAATCATGGTGGGGGTTTAACAATGGTTAACGAATACTGTGTGTCATTAAAGAAAGCATCTTTCTTGTCGGTGTTGTGTCTTGATTGTATGTTTTTTGATTATATGTGTGTTCTTGATGAGAGTATTCGAATCTATAGCAGTTAAGGATCACGTGATAGATCATGTCCGTATGGGTCGCTTGAAGTATTTATGAAAGTGCAGTTGATCCGTGCGAAGCGATATAAGTGGAACTCTGGAAGTGGGGTTCACTGGATGAGAGTGGTGTAATGAGGAGCTATGTATTGACTGAAGTAAGAGCGAAAGCGGAGCATTGAAGTGTTGGACCAGAACCTGGAGCGTAGGAAGAAGCGGAACCGTGACCGAGAGGAACAGTGAGCGCGGTTTGGAGTGAACAGTGACGGCGGTTTCCAGTTTACATTGCACCGCTTTTGTGGAGCAAGCATTTTTCTCCATTCGTGAGCGATTCCATAGAAATCTTGACACGTGGCATAGGGTGAGGTTGAAAACCGCCTTCCACTATGCTCCATCGTGCGTTATTGTTCGTGCAAGTTGCCCGAGTGATATCCGTCGGATCGTAAGGAGTGGGGCGATGCAATAACAACCGTTGGATGGCGCGTGGATTTAACGAAGGTATGAATTGGGTTGCGTGTTGACTCCATGTTGGCAAATGCGTTGTACGTGTGGGCCCCAAGTCAAAGTTCAAATTGTTCGAGACTATTCGACTAAGGTTTACGAGTTAAGAAAGGTATGCCAAATATTGTGGGACTTCGTTAATAATTGAAGAATGCTGTAATATATATGGATACATTACGTATAATGGAATATGTGAACGTGGGTTAATACATATACATGCTGAGGGTCAATTAATATGGTTCTAATAGCCCAAAGTATTATGTCGTGTATAATGGTTGTATATGCGAAGTTGGCGCATATCTATACATAATGGACTGTCGGGTTATAACTATAGAGGAGTGTTGAATTAATATCTCAATTCTCTGAATTGAGATATTAAAATAACCCAGACTTATTTGTTTAAATTTTCCATCGTAGGAAAAAGGGAGGTTGTGTTATTGCCTAGACCAGGGAAGAGGATTGGACATGAAAATTTGGATACATTTCACACACAGATTGAGGCTGGGACCAAGGAAAACCGGGGCTATGGGTAGTCCTGTTGTCAAGTGGTATCAGAGCTAGAATTTAGTTAGCTCGCTGAAAATTTTGTTTTGGAAATGCATATGTACTGAACAGGAAAGAAAAGTTGAAGTTTAAATCTGTTTAACAGAAGACTGCAGATTTGGAAGCTTGACATGCAGAATACATATTTGTAGTGAACAAGATTGTGGATTGAGTGGAGGACAGGATCATGATCTTGCAGGTAATTAACTTTAATCTGATTTGAAATTGGAATTGCAGAATTATGGTTGCTGAAAATTGAAGACAGAGTTGATAGTGAAGATAGTGAGCCTGGTATTCAGCTAGAGGCTGGATAAAGAGGACAATTGCAGTGTTCTCAAGAAAGATGAGTAGTGTTTAAATCTGGTTGAATGATTTTTTGCAGAAGTGAGAGTGCAGAAAATTGAAGATATCTCAACAGAAGTGTCAAACAAGGGACTCTGAGTGAAGAAGAAAGAGTGTTGCAGAACCTGGAAGATTCCAAGCTAAGGTTGGATGAGGACAGAAAGAGGTGTTCTTGTGAAAGTTGTAGATTGAAGCCTAGTGAGAAAAAGAGAGTGCTCCGAAGGTTCCTACAGAGAGGGGTCTAGTACTTTCCAAAAGTCGGATCCAGAGGGAAGGATTGGTGAGGTGAGTTGCAGCAAGAGAGCTTGCTATTGCAGAGGCTTAGTGCAGCTTGTGAATGAAGAACTCCTAGAGAAGAAAATGGCTACTGAGAGCCATAGCAGAGACTGCAGAGATTGCAGAGGTTCTAGGAGAGGCCACAGTAGAAGAGTGTGGGAAGATGCCGAAGCAAATGGCACGAGGAAGAGACTCACAGATGAAGAATATTGGAAAGAATTTGCTGAGATCAAGGAAGAGTTAAACAGACTAAAACTGAGGATAGAAGAAAGCCAGAGAGTTGATTGGCTCATGAGGAAGAATGTGAAATGGCAACCATTACAGAAGAGTTTGAGGAAAAAGAAGATTGCCCTGTTGAGAGAAGAACTCAGAGTAGCTGATTTGAAAGAAGAAATTTTTGCTTGTGAAGCAGAACAGAGCACAGATGAAGAGTGGACACCTACAGGAGATCTTGTGAGACATAGTGAAGACTTGAGGTAGCAAGAATTTTGTCTTGCTGAGGAGGAAATCATTGAGGAATTCCTGAGTTATTGGACAATTCCAGATGATCTGAGGGCTTGTGTTCTTGAGTCGAACAAATGTGAAGTGATGACAGACTCCACAGATGAAGAAGAACCCAGAGTTTTTAAGGCAAGGCTGGGAATTGAAGATCCCATGTGCAGACATGTTCAAGAAGAAGTGCTTGAGGAAGCAGCCAAGACTAAAAGTTCTTGTGATTTGAAAACTAAAAATTTGTGTGTGTTTGCAGGTACACCACAGGAAGACGAACAAGCTTCAGAGTTTGTTGGTGAGAAGAAGACATTGAATCTGAAATTTGTTCAGATCAATGCTGAGATAGTGAGATCTCAGGGAGAGATGAAGGCAGAAGGGTCAAATGAAGATATGCAGCAGAATGTTGAAGCTGAGAGAGAAGGGCCAACAGAGGATTGGTCAAGAATAAGCAGAGGCATAAAAGGTTGTGTAAGGTTCCCGAAATCTACTCCTATTGAAGTTGTTGAGTTATAGAAGGCTAGATTCTCAGAGAAGAGAATTGGAAAAGTAGAGGACCTATGCACTGGATGAGTTGCTGGGAAAGCAAGGAAGGAAGATCTTCATGGATGGAGTTCATGGAGAAGATGATGGAAGAAAAGTGAGACCAGTGGACAATCTCATGAAGGATGCAGATCAACATGCTGAGGTGCTGACAGAAGGTCTTGAAAGGAGTTCTGCACAACATACTGATGTGTTGTCAGAGGAAAAGGAGGCATTGAAGCATTGGAAATTTAATGCTGATGATCCATGTGTTACTCATGCAAAGAAAGATGATGAAGAATTTCTGAGCCTTGAAGTAGATTTAGAAATTCCAGGATAAGAATTGGTGACTAGGTCATCAATTGAGACCATTAGGTCTCATGGTTTTAACACTGACAGTTTGTTTATGTGTATACGTGATGCAAAAGAAAATTCATCCTTTGAAATTGGCTTGGGAGAAGAAAAACTATTGCTGAAGGAGGATGAGACAACCATGTCTCATACATAGGGAATTATCAATGTTATTGACATAAAAGAGTTGGCTAGTTGGGTAGGCCAAAGCCAACATGAAGAATAAGTTTTGGAAGCTGCTGAAGTGAGGAAGAATCAGCATTCCATGTTGACAGAAGATGAAGATACAGTGGCTAGAGAACTTTATTGGATCTCCAGAATCCATTAGGAGGATGAGAGGCAATTGCTGAATATTGCCCACAAAGAAGAAGATAATGCTGAGTCTAACTTCCAACATGTTGAAGATATAAAATAAACACAGGAGAAATGGCTGAACTGTTTGCTGAGAGCATTTGAAGAAAAGAAAGGGATTGCAGACCCTGGAGCAAGGATGCCTAAAGCTGTGAAGAAGAGAAGAGTAGATACTAGCTTGCAGAATCTAATTCTGTTTACTAGTATACTGGAGGAGTATGTCACTACTGGTAGGAATTTAGATAGTGTATTTTTTTCTGAGAATGTTGCAGAGGGAAATATCCTAAGGGATATTCAGGATGTTTGCGCATAGGCAACATTGGCAGCAAAAACACCCATGGTGGCAGCAGATGCAACATGGAGGATGGCACCTGAAGAAGAAATAAACATGTTAATAGCATGTGAGACTGCAAGAGCATCAGTATTGGCAACAACAGATATTGAAGGCAGCAGCAGAGGGCAAGATAATTTCCAGCTAGAGGATAAGATGGACATGGATATTGAATACATCAGAAGACTGATGGTAAGGGTGTCTCTGAAGCAGCAGACAGCAGCAAGGAAACAAAAGGATTTTTGTATAGGAAAAAAAAAAGCAGATTGTGAAAATATGGCTGGAGGTGACTTACAGAACAAAGTCTGGAAGCCTGGAGAAGATCAGTTGAAGGATGATGCAGCTGATGGGCAGCAGAAAAACAAAGTATGGGATCGTGGAGGCAGAGATGAAGAGCACATGATCAGGAGACCATGAAACATTTTAAGCTTGGGAGTCTGATGCAGGGGCATTAGGCTCAAAATTTACTTTGTACATAAGTAGACATAGGGGGTCCCATGTTCTTTGAATTTCTTGTAAATATTAATATTTTGAATATTTTGATAGGGAATTGTAATTGTTCTCAAGCTCTTTTGAGAACATGAGAATTGGTTAAGATAGGAATACGAAGAGTCAGTTTAGGATTAATTTAGTTATTGATCCTAGATTCAGGAATTGGAATGCTAAGAGTTGTTGGACTGTTTGTATAAATGTAACCCTGAAGAGGTTAGATGAGAACTAGAGAGAGATTCAAAGAGAGGGAGAGAGAATTAGAGGTAGAGAACCTCTTCAGCAATAGAGTAGGAGGATAATGGCCACTAAACTAAATATCTATCCTATCATGAAATTGTAATAATTAGCTAAGATTTATCACCTATATATGTATGTATATATATATACCTGTTTATGAAGAATTGTTTATGAGTTACATGTGTGACTTTATGTCTTCTTGGTCGATCGTGTGAAGGAACTATCTCAGTGTAACGGTGCATTTGTTGTTTAAACTCTGTGTGGGGAATACCTTCCATGTTCTTGCATTTGTTGATTATTCTCTGTAATTATGTATAGTGTGAGTCTCTGCGTATGAAGTTAAAAGTGAAACCCTATTGAGAAATCATGGTGGGGGTTTAACTCTGGTTAACGAATACTGTGTGTCATTGAAGAAAGCGGCTTTCTTGTCGATGTTGTGTCTTGATTGTATGTGCCTTGATTATATGTGTGTTCTTGATGAGAGTATTTGAATCTGTAGCAGTTAAGGATCCGATGATATATCATTTCTGTATGGGTCACTTGAAGTATTTATGAAAGTGCAGTTGATCCGCATGAAGCGATATAAGTGGAACTCTGGAAGTGGGGTTAATTGGATGAGAGTGGTGTAACGAGAAGATGTGTATTGACTGAAGTAAGAGAAAAAGTGGAGCATTGAAGTGGTGGACCAGAACCTGGAGCATAGGAAGAAGCGGAACCATGACCGAGAGGAACAGTGAGCGTGGTTTGGAGTGAAAAGTGACGGCGGTTTCCGGTTTACATCGCACCGCTTTTGTGGAGCAAGCGATTTTCTCCATCTGCGAGCGACTCCATAGAAAGCTCGACACATGGTATAGCGCGAGGTTGAAAATCACCTTCCACTGCGCGCCATCGCGCGTTATTTTTCATGTAAGTTGCCCGAGTGATATCCGTCGGATCGTAAGGAGTGGGGTGATGCAATAAAAAATGTTGGATGGCGCGTGGATTTAACGAAGGTATGAATTGGGTTGCGTGTTGACTCCATGTTGGCAAATGCATTGTACATGTGGGCCCCAAGTCAAAGTTCTAATTGATCAGGACTATTCGACTAAGGTTTACGAGTTAATAAAGGTATGCCGATTATTGTGGGACTTCGTTAATAATTGAAGAACGCCGTAATATATATGGATACATTACGTATAATGGAATATGTGAACGTGGGTTAATATATGTACATGCCGAGGGTCAATTAATATGGTTCTAATAGCCCAAAGTATTATGTCACGTATAATGGTTGTATATGCGAAGTTGGCGCATATGTATACATAATGGATTGTCGGGTTATAACTATAGAGGATTGTTGAATTAATATCTCAATTCTATGAATTGAGATATTAAAATAACCTAGAATTATTTGTTTAAATTTTCCAACGTAGGAAAAAGGGAGGCTGTGTTATTGCCCGGACTAGGGAAGAGGATTGGACATGAAACTTTGGATACATTTCACACACAGATTGTGGCTAGGACCAAGGAAAACCAGGGCTATGGGTAGTCCCGTTGTCATTAATCCAAAGGGACAAAGGATCATCATAAGACTTCAAAGATGATGGATTTTTAGGGGAAATAAATCTCTTGAAGGCTTGTAAACAAACTTAGCCACCATTTGGTATATCAGAATTTATGGGTGGCTAACAGTGCCTCCACTTGGGGAGGACAGCTTGCCCTTTAGGTGTCCAGAACCTCAGTAACCTCTGGTTTTCTCAGACCAGTGCCTTTCCATTGGGTAGAAGTTTTTCTTTTGATCTGATAACCTTTGCAGCAACCTTAAAACTGTCATTTCTTCAAAACAACATTTCTACCTACCCATCCCTACTGTCCTAGAATTTTCTCTTCTTTTGAGTGCACTTGGACTGGTGAACTCTTGTTCAACATTTTATTTCGCAAACAGAAAAACAAACCTATCTAATGCTACCCTTATTCCTCCATGAGACCAGATTAAACATTTTGTCTCATAACTTGTCTACCTAATCTAATACCTGTCAGGTTTAAACAGTTCGATAGGCTTTCATTCTCTATATTCTAAGACAAAAATTGAAAATACAGTCAAACCAGGATTAGTCTGTCTGGTTTGCGATGGGTCCATGGTATAGCAACCAAATGCACATGAACTGAAAGTTAGCAAAAATTACAAAATTTGGAAGGCTTCAAATTCTGAAAAGTAAGAGTATCCTTCCTTCTTTCTGTGACTCGGATTTTGAGCTTGTTAGCATCACTTTCTTCTTCACTCTAGCTCTAGCTTTGAGTTTGTTAGAGCTGATATCTTCTTCTTTGCTGGTTCAAGTTTTGACCATATTAGAACCAGCCCTGATTTTCTTCTTTGGCTCAATTTTTGAGAGAATTGGAGCCATATTTCTGATGCTTCTAGGTTCATATTTTTAGCATGTTTGAACCTTTATTTTTGGTAAGGGGCTATACCTTTCTTGTTTTATTTCTTCCCTCTCTCTTCTTCTTCTTCTTTTTTTTTAAACAAACGGTATGTAAAATGGATGAAAAACTCTGTAGTCTTAAGACTCTTGACAGAAGTAGTGTTTAAGCATCCTGTCATTGACAGGGCCTCCTAACACTTATTCACCATTTATTTCTTGCAAGAAAAATGCATTATGCCCTCTTAAAGAATGGATAATATAGGGCCCTTTCCAAAAATTTTCAAACTTTCCATGTTTTCCTTTCTCTTCCCTTCTTGAATCCCATTTGAGCACCATGTTCCCAACTTGGAAGTCATTTGCTTTAGTATTTTTGTCAAACTGCCTTTTGATGCTTTCTTGGATTGCTTGAGTTCTCTGGTAAACTTCCTCTCTAGTTTGCTACAAGTGGATGGTCTGATTGATCCTTCTCTGCATATCATTTTCTTCAATTTGAACCTCCTGCAGGAGTTTCATGACTGGAACTCCCAAGGACGTTGGGAAAACAACATCCATGTCATAGACCAGCTGATAAGGGGATGTGTTGATTTAATTTTTGGTGGTTAACCTATCAGCCCACAAAGAATGAACAAGCTTACCATGCCCTGCTTTTTGATTTTTCTCCAGGAAATTTTTAATGATGTTGATTAGGCTCTTGTTAGAAGATTCAGCAAGTCCATTTCCTTGGGGGTAATAGGAAGTAGAGTGGCCCAAGGTGATCCGATATTTATGGCAAGAATCAACCATATTTTTGGATTTAAAGGCAGTAGCATTGTCTGTGATTATTTTCCTAGGACAACCAAATCTGGACAATATGTTGGTCTCAAGGAATTTAATAATGACAGATTCAGTAGCATTCCTAGTGGGTATGGCCTCTATCCATTTGGTCAAATAATCTGTGGCTGTGAGGATTCATTTATGCTGGGCCGAGGAGGGTGGATATATTTCCCCTATAAATTCCAAACCCCACTGCTGGAAGGGTGTTTCAACACTGATAGACTTCAAGGGTAAAGGCAATAGCTTTCTTCTACCATCGAAAAACTGGCATTTGTGGCAAGACATTACTAGTTTGTGGGTGTCTGGAAAAAGGGTGGGCCAATAATAACCTGATCTAAGGATTTTGTTTGCTGTGGTCTTCCAATTTAAGTTCCCTCCACATTCTCCTTCATGCATTTCATGCATGATTTTTCCTGCATCCTTCTCAAGTAAACATTTTAGTAGTATCCCAACAACATTCTTCCAATATAAAACTCCATCTATCATGCAATATTTTAAAGCCTTCTGTTTCACAAATCTAGCTTTTGTTTTTGACAAAGAAGGAGGAGCATTTAAGTAAAGAAGCACATAGATAATATCGGCATACCATGGAGAGTTTGTGAGCGTTTCTTCAGTAAATGGTGCTGGGAAATCTTCTATCCCTTCCAAGGCATCAACCATATTCATATCTAGAACCTTGAAATTGGACTCAGCCATGAGTTTGGTAGGCCTGATTTCTAGGTCATATTCCAGAATAGTGGCAATCCACTTTCCCCTTTTACCATCGGGGTCCTGACATAGAATATCTTTAACTACGGTGTGTGGCACAAAGGCAATGATGTGTGAATGTAAGATGTACACCCTGAAATCCTTTAATGATTTAACCAGTGCCAGGACTTGCTTTTCCATGATGTTGTATTTGAGTGGGGAATCTCTTAAGGCTTTGTTGAAGAAGGATATTGGTTGTTCATGCCCCGATTTATTCTTCTGCAACAATACTACAGCTATTGTCTGTTTCGATGCAAAAGAAAAAATATAGAAGTCTTTGGTGAAATCAGGACTGATAAAGACTGGTGCTTGCGTAAGGGCTTTCTTTACTAGTTAAAATGACTATTTAGCTTGCATTGTCCATTTGATACCTACTTCTTTCCTAAGCATGTTAGTGATGTTTTTCAATAGCTCGGCAAGGTTGGGGATGAATCTCCTCAAAAAATTAATATTTCCAATGAAAGACTGTAATTCTTTGAGATTCCTGGGGTGACTGATATTCAATATGCCCTCAATTATTTTAAGATCTATTTTGATCCCTTCTTCAGAGATTATATGACCAAGAAGCTTTCCTTCCTGGAGGCCAAAGAGTGTCTTTTTGGGATTTAAAGACAAGCCAAATCTTCTGCATTTCTCAAAAACTTTCCTTAGATGTTCTAAATGCTCTTCATCAGTTTTGGAGAAAAACGTGATATCATCTAGGTAGATGATTATAAAGTAGCCTATGTCTTCTGAGAAGGCTATGTCCATGACCCTTTGGAAGGTGGCCCCTGCGTTCATCAAGCCAAATGGCATTTTGACATACATAAATGTTCCCCATGGTGTGGTAAAGGTTGTCTTATTTTGATCACTTGGGAGGACTAACACTTGGTTATAACCCGAGAACCCATCCAGTAAGGATATTCTTTTTGACCCAGCTACCCTCTGCAGAATGTGGTCCATTTATGGCAAAGGGTAGTTATCTTTCAGCGAGGCTCTATTAAGAGGTCTGAAGTCTATACATAGCCTAATATCCCCTGTCTTCTTCCTGACAGATACCAGATTGGAGACCCATTTTGAGTATCTGACAGGAAAAATGATCCCTGCATCATACATCTTCTTAAATTCTTTTCCTACTGCAAGTAATAAGACAGGGTTTATCCTCCTTAATTTCTGTTTGAAAGGTTTCTGATTTTCCTTCAGGGGGATCTTGTGCTGAATGATGCTAGTGTCGTATGATTTCAAATCTTTATACTCCCATGCAAAGACATCTATAAAATCTTTGAAGAGTGCTACGTATTGCTGTTTGATGTGGGAAGGCAGGGTGCTAGATAACTTAATCATTTTAGGCTCAGTTGAGGAGGTAAATCCCCTCTGTGGATAGAGGCGATCCCTACTAGCCTAGCATGGGTCTAGTAATAATCATCAAATGCTACAGCGCAAGTTCCTAATTGCGAATAAACAAACCAAAGATGGAGGCCTACCTGGAGTCCAGTGCTATGATTCGTAGAAGAGACAGCGTTCCCGTTCCTCAGCCTCGACAGATCATGATCCCCACGATCTCCGTGGATGGAAACCTGCACATGCAAGAAACAACATGAATACAAGTATAAAATCCAGAATGTAATATATATGAATTGAGAAGGATAATATCATTATGTATTGAAAAGCAGTGGAACCATAACCAGTAGTCATTCATTAATAAGAAATCGAAAGAGAGTACAACCAATGTTCTGACGCTGAGGTCTCCTTTGGAGGGGTCTCCAGTCGTGCACGTCTCGCAAAGCCTACCAGGGATGGGACAAGTTTCTCCTAGAGTCTCTCGACGATAGTCTCCTTGCTTGAGTCGGCCTTAAGGGAAGAATGAGGACTCTTACAGCATGAAGGCTCTTGGGAATTTCGAGACTCAAAGCTTAGGCACTTCAAGACTAGCTTGCAATGGCAAAGAGCAAGATTTTATAGATGGAGGAAGAGGAGTTGGGATCCCTATAATTGTGGGATTGGCCCTATCTTCAACGAATCTTCCATGAGAGGTGGCAAACCACTTCCCTTCCATGGAACTCCCGGAGCCAAACCTCCCAACTCAAGATAGGTAACAGTTTCTGAGTCTGTTGAAACAAAACTTTCGCCATTCTTATTTAAAAAACACTCCTTAAATTGGTTGGCACGACTGCGAATCTGGGACAGAGCGCCAGTTGGCGCGGCCTCTTTGTAGGATTTTCCTCATTGGCGCGATTGATGAACTGGCTACCCGCACCAATGCAAAAAGGGATGTTTTTATGGTTTTTTGCAAGGAGATGTCTTTAGGGAAATTGAAGCTCATGTTTAGAGGAATGCAATGATAATGGTTTCAAGGCATGACATTGCTCACAGGTCACATAATGGGCCCTCCAATGCGCGGGACGGGGAATGGTAGGGACGGTGACAAATTACTGTGTAATAGATGCCCCCTAAAGCATGAGGCCCGAGAGAGAGAGAGGGGTGAAATGCTTTACGAGAACGTGTCCAACTGAAGCTCCGCCGTCAAAAAACCTGCGTGGAGAAATACAACTGATATCTCAAGTACATGATGTATATGTGGTATGGATGCAGCCATCCAAAACGGAGTATAGAATAATCCAGATCCAAGGTATGGTCGCAGCCATCCAGTGAGGATCGATAAATAAACTCAGGTATGGTTGCAACCATCTAGTGAATAAGTCATGTAAATAATCATAATAATCCACAATATCGTAGCCTGGATTACAACAGACACAATACAGGGTCTTGCACTCCATCTCGACCCAAACAAAGTACAAGTTCAAGCATGCGAATATGTGAGCTGAAGTCGAACATGCAAGAACATCGTCTTATTACCAGCCAATAATGAGAGCTGTTAACAGACGCGAGAGGAACCACCAATAATGACGATGGCCCTCAAGGTACTACAGGTAGAATCTACGGCATGTGAATCAATGATCTGGTGTCGAACACCCGTAGAATCACTCGATCGAAGGCCAATGATGAGAACCTCTCGTCGAATGCGATGAACCTGCCATTGAGGCATGTAGGCTCCAAGGTACCATAAAGGAGTCTCTAGATCAGCTTCCTGGATAATGAGCTGAAGTCGACAGGAAGTGAACTTGATCGAAGGTGGGCCATAATGTTTCCCACATCATCGACATGAGACAGAGGAACATGATGTTTTTTTTGTGAATCAGGATCATATGAGAATCAGAGGAAGGTTGATATTTGCAGAGGTCAACTTCTCTTGAACATATAATGGAAAAAATAGTGGTTTTGGCAGTATTTGACATCAACGGATCAGAGGTCATCGTGACGAGGCAATGAGCAGAGGAGAGGTCAAAAAGGATCACCCGAACCCACGGAAGCAAGTGAAAAACCCAGATGAGATGTCCCCAACCCGACACGAATGCAAACAAGTGCCATGTTCAAGAGCGACATACTGCCGACACGACAATGATGATGGTTCCATTTTTCCCCCACCATTTCTGGCGAGTACCCCAATTATTTTTTATAACAAGCTTGAAGGGGATAACATATGCTTGTAATATAAATCTTCCCTTCGGGCGAATCCATCCTAGTACATTTAACGAGCCCTAGGAAGGAGGAACTCGGAGAACGTCATTTCGACTGAATCCGATGTCATCAGGGTTTAACAAGTCTGACAAAGGAAGAACTCGACATATTTTCATGTTTAGAGAGTTTGAAAAGACAGCAGAAAGGTAAACTCCAAAGGTCCCTTTTCGTAAATATTTCCTCAAATCCGAAAAGGTAGAAAACAATATCCGAGAAAACCTCCTAGTCGTGATAGGCTAGGGTATTCCTTTTTCGCAATCAATCTATCCCAGCCCAAAAAAGGGGTAAACGTATACTGGGTAGATGTCGATTCGTGTCCATTTTAACGAGATCGAAACGACAAGGGCCTCAGCAATCTTTTCATGTTTAGAGAGTCAGAAAAGAGCTGAAAGATGACTCCAAAGTGACTTTTTCGTGTATTTACCGAGTCCGAAAAAGTATAAAATACAACTCGTTTTCACCGTTAAAGTCGCGGAAAGACCTGTTGCTGCACATACCAAGCAAGCGTAAAACCCATTTCTGACATAACACATTAAAATATTTGGGAAAAATAACTTTCAAAACCTATCCTGTGTCGAAAAAGTTATAAATATGCCAAAATGGTAAAAGAAAAATTACATTTACTATTTACCTTGGTGAAAAGCAGCAGTGGTCCATTTGGTGTGCAAAAATTCTGACGGTGATTGCGACAGATCCGGTTTACCATTCAGATTCTCATCTGTTACAGGTAAGAGGCGCTTCCCTGTACTTCATTCCAATCCACTTTTTAATAGTTTTCCCTCATGTATCAAACTCCTGTGGCCACTCTTTAAATTTTTAGGGCTGCGCTCATTGGCGCAGATATCGGGCACGGACCCGCGCCAATGGGCTTTTATATGTAAAGGCCTCGCGCCACCTGGCGTGACTGTTCACAAAACAGCCGCGCCAGCGGCCAAACCCAAATTTCCGCCTAAAAATTCAAGATTTTAACCAATTTGAATGAATTTTGAAGCCCAACAGAGATCTAATTAAGGGTTTGTGACCTTGTGGATGCAGTAAATCAAGAAAAATGGTGATTGAGTGGAAAGAAAGAGAGCATGGAGAAGAGTATGAACAGGCCATATAAAATGAGGCTTGCATGAATGCCCTCAGAAACTGTGGGCTAAAGAATTTCTTCCTAACACCCTGTTTACGAGCTCAGCCTGAGCTCCTCCAGTATCTGATCAATATTTGGGATGAATAGGAACAAGTGTTCAAGTTACGAGACCAGGTGTTGGAGCTAGAGGTTTCTGATGTGTACTTTATAACTAGATTGTCTCGCAGAGGTCCGGTGCCCATCTTGACTGGGAGCCGACCATCCGGCGAGAAGATGGAGGAAGTGATGGCACGAGTGTGCCCAAGGGCACAAATGGAATCAGGGAGTAAAAATGTGGATATTCACACCATCCCCGATCTGGCATTGAGGGTTGTCCTACATACCATCACGCGGGCTGTAGGGTCACAGGCACCACACGAGGCCACAAAGGCCCAACTCCTGCTTGCCTCAAAGTGCATGAGTCCCCTATTGTTTGACTGGGCTACAACAGTAACAATAAACATGAAGAGACAGCTCACGAAGTGCAAGCAAGCCAAACTGAAACAGTTTCGCTACGATTCCATCCTGGTATCGTTTATTCTGGAACGATTACCAATCTTCCAAGGCCAAGGGGCCATAGTAGCTGAGCCGATTCCACGAGAGTCAAGAATGGCTCACTGGGAAAACTAATGCCCAGAGCTGGAGGCGGCCAACAGATGTCCTGGAGGCCAGAGTTTTTTGGGTGGTTGCAGCACCAGTTGATCGTAGTGGAGGACTGGCCATATGGAGGAACCGATTTCACTGGAGACCCAGATCTCCCACTGCCAGAAGGAAATGACTGGGACAAGGAGTTGGGTATGACCTCATCTCTTTTGATTTTTATGTTTTGAGATTTTTTTGTTAATACACATTCGTCCTAACACATTTTTTGTGTATGCAGATGTGCGCCCCGAGAGACCAGCCGGTATGTCTCCAATCGCGTGGAGGACTCTTCTCGCCCCTGATCCTCAGGCAGAGGGCACAGGAGGGGAGGAGTTGATCCAGAATCTCGAGGGTATTTCCCGAGGGATCCTAAACTATGCTCAGCTGGCGGATGTACCGATGGCGTACCAGCGACATACAGTGGGAGTACCTAGTCGAATCCACTGACTTCTGAGACACTTAGTGCGTGCAGTTACATGTTATCATGAGCACCATGTGGATTAGACTCTTAGGGCTTTTACCACACATATTTTTTGAGAGACATATCATCTCCGAATGTATTTAAGACGATTATGTATATTTTTGACCTTATGTGACGCACACTGTGCAAACATTTCGACACACACACATATATATATATATATATATATACACATATGACTATTTTGGATGGATCTTTTACATGTGATGATGTTTTCTATATGTCATGCAAATGTCTAATACAAATGTAATCTAATGTATCAGTTACATGACAAATGACCCAATGCGAAATGTATTCACACAATGTATCTAATCACACATTTCATTTTTACACAAGCTTAAAAGCACACATGAACACACATATGCAAACTATGCTTGGAAGTGAGTTTTTTTTTTATGCAAGCTTAAAACACAAACTATGCTTGAAATAAGGAAAAGGGTATGCCCCCCAGCATGATGTCTCAATTCGAGGTGCATGCCCCCCAACCTTCAGTCCATTGAAAATGGAGTGAAGGTTCAAAACAAAAAGGTGAATTGAACATGCTCGTGTTTCATTATTTTAACGAGGTTGACACACTTAAAATAACTATCCTCAAACAGCTTGTTTCATTGTTTTTAGGAGCTCGACACAAGTGGAGGAACTATGCTCCGAGAACCTGGTTTCATTTTTTAAAGAGCTTGACACAGAGAGGAAACCGTGCTCTAACCGACTTACATCAAAATGAACAAGAAGGTGGTGCTTCCAAGAGTTCCACTCCCGGTGGAAGGAAAACATCCTGGAAGTCAGGACCCAATGCCCCCAGTACACTATGCACAATGGCGTCTTCACTGAGTGTGGGAACAGGGTAGGTAGACACATAGTTGACCTGTGGTGGAGCAGATACAACGGGTGAATAAAAACTAGGAGGGGGTGATGGCAGACCAGTTGCCACATTAGGACCAAAGAACGAAAGCTGATCAATGGTCACGATCCGTCGTTCATGTGGAAAACAAGCCACACGAAAAAGGGAGGAGACAAGCGCTCCCATGGCATAGGTATAATTGCGCCCTAGGAGCAGATTGAAATCTAAGGGGCCTGGAACAACCATCACATCCAGATGGACGGTTTTACCTCCCAAAGTAATCGGTAACCTTGGAAGGATCCCCAACGGTTGACTTGTCCTTCTGTTAAAGTCAACAGATTCTGTGTAACAGGAGCAAGCGGCGGCGAACCGAAAGCTTGCCAAGTAGTTGAGGATAGAATACTAACAGAGGCACCTTTGTCTATAATGGTGCTGGGTACGACCAGACCAAGAGCCTGTACTGTGATCTCTAAAGGCACGTAAGACGGAAGGCGGGATCCTGCAAATCGACTCCAATCAAAGGAGGCGACCAAACTACTCGGAGGGGCTACCATTGAACCGAGAAGGTCTTCCCCTGGTGTTACGGAAGAAGGAGCATCCTCCATAACCTCCATCTCGAAGGTGGGAGGGATATCCTCCGGAGCCTCCATCATGGGAGGCGGGGGAGCAGCTTCTAGAAGTACAGGGATAGGAGAATCTTTCTCCAAGTCTGAAGAATCTGAAGAAATCAGAAGGACATGGGGGGTGTGAGATCCACTCGTGACAGAAAAGACCTGGTGCACCGCAGACGGGGCTAGTTCAACCGATCCTACGACCAATGTTTGGTCAGGCATGGATTCTTGAATCCAAATTTCTAAGGGAGTGGGATCGACCAAAGATGATTTTTGACCAATCGTATCATCAGTAGGTGAAAGACTCAAAGAGAGCTGTTTATAACCAGCTGGGAGGCATGGTGTGGAAACAGCCGGGTTGTCCAATACTCGCTTGGCTTCATCCATATAAGGACAAAGGTGAATGGCGTGATGCCCTTCACACAACTTACAGGGATTGGTGATCTTACTCTGCTTCTTAGGAGCCTTATCAGCACCAGTTGAAGATGTGCCCCCAACCTGTCTCCCGGGAGTCAAAGGAAACAGCAGACGGCCGTTTGACCATGCTTCGAGCACCTTGGGGATGCCAGGGCAGTCTCGAAGAAGATGGTCTCCCACGCACAACATGCAGGGGAACTTGAATTTCCATGGAGGGTTGGAAGGTACATCAAGAGGAGATGTTTCAAAAATAGTAGTGGTAGATTTAGCCTCTCGCTTATCAGACTTATTCTTCTTCTTCTTAACCACATGGTTACTCGAATCTAGGCTTTCACTAGGCGAAGTAGAAGAGGAGGACGCAAAAACAGGCGAAGAAGGGGAGAGGTCCACCTTGGAATCAACATGACGTTGCCAGGTGGAGGAACTGATTGACCAGTAGCGGAGATATTCGGGACCACAGAGGTTGAAAACAACCAAACAGGCAACCCAACAGTTAACCCAGGAAGGGACAACGTTGCCATGTAAGGAGCACCAACATTCCCAAAAGGAGGAAAATGACCAGGATTCCCTTCTGAGGGGATTCCTTGGTTGGTAAACTCTGAAAAAGTTGCCATCAAGACTCAAAACCACACACGAGCTGAAAAAGAGTCAAGACACACGATCAAATGGTCAACAAGCAAAGTCTAACAAGGCGTGTAATCGTGGGTGATTAATTTTTACCACATTGAAAAATAAGAAACTTCACCGTTTCATGTTTCAAGAGTCGAGAAACGGTCGAAAATATGACTCTATCTCTTTCAGATTTGACATAAACATGAAAGGACAAGCGCTTGGTGATCCTTTCAAATTCAGGGAGTCAGATAGGATCAAAATGACTGCTCAGGAATACTAGGCAAAAGGGTGTACCAAATAACCGTGAACTGTAATATACACCTTGGTTTCAAAAATGAAAAAGAAATCAACCAAGGACTTTCCGTACGTGTAGGCAATCTCCCCGAATGTTGTGTCCGGTGTATCATGGGTATAGGGCGGTAGACTCGGCTTCCTACGGATAAAGGATTGAAACCTAGAGGGGTCTCCCTTTATATACGCGACGGTACAGGGAGCACAAGTCCGTACTAGTGCTGTCTAAAGCCAAAAGGCGAACGACGGCTACTAGGTTTAAAGACGTCGGAACACGTCTCTAGCCTAGACCTCTAAATGTGTTTCGTTAGATTTCAATGCTGCCTTAGTGTAAATTGAGTAGATTTTAAAGTTGATCTTCAATTACACTTCAGTTTTTAGGCCCTAACGAATGTATTGTCTCCAAAAACTCCTAAATGCAAAGTTACATGCCACAGTACATCATTTCGTTCGATGAAAACTAGCTACAGAAGAGTTGAGAGTTTTTACACAAACAAAATGATCGGACGACAATAAATGATATCTCTAATGCAACTAATGAAATCGAAAATTTTTCATTCAAATCACTAATTACTAGTAAAATCGAAAAATTTCAATTTTCACTAATCAACCAAAAGCAAAAGATATTTTTTTTTTTAAATTTTCAATGCTTGATAGCTAGATGCACTAAACAAACTGAAAACAAAAGAGAAGAAATTTGAGAAACGATATTAAGAGAGAAAAAACAAACAAATTTCACTCGATGACACAAACAATCAGATCTCAAATCGACCAAAATCCCTCAAAACCAAGAAAAAGTCTCAAAGGCTCCAATGGACCGTGTGATCTAGGTCCAAAGCAAGACCAAATGAAGTTTGATTGAAGAGAAGAGTAATCACCCAAAAATCACAACGAAATGGTGAACAGCCACTAATAGAATGCGGAGGAGCAATCAGAGAATTCACTGGACCAACAAAACACCAAAAACTCCTAAGGAGGGCTCGATACACAAAGCCACTAGATGCCCTAGGGCTTAAAACGTAAAATCGATGGAGAAAATAAAACAACCAAAGGACGAAGAAAAATTCCCAGTCAAACAGGACTCCAACACACTCAGGTAGCCGAAAAACCAAAAATAAAAACACTGACCAGACCCAGAGAGCTCAAAACTGAGAAAACCCTAAAGCCTCACAGGAGTGGCGCGACTGTGAGGTTGTAACTGGCGCCAGAAAGCAATTGGCGCGGGCAATACAAATGCAACATGCGCCAATTGGCATGAATGTCGAGCTAAAAAGCGCGCCAGCCGAGTTCCTCAGCCAAAAATAAAAAATAACTACTCCAGAAGCAGATCAATGATAACTAAGCAAACCAAGAAGCAAAAACAGCAAAAGAACCCAGCCCAGAAGGCTAACCAAGCAAGGAAAATCGCGAAACAATCAAAACGAGATGATCAAAATGAAACAATCAAAACTAGACATTCCCCAGCAGAGTCGCTAATTTTTTGAGGAGGTAAATCCCCTCTGCAGACAGAGGTGATCCCTACTAGCCCAGCACGAGTCTAGCAACAATCATCAAATGCTACAGCACAAGTTCCTAATTGCGAATAAACAGACCAAAGATGGAGGCCTACCTGGAGTCCAGTGCTATGATTCGTAGAAGAGACAGCGTTCCCGTTCCTCAGCCTTGGCAGATCACGATCCCCATGATCTCCATGGATGGACACCTGCACATGCAAGAAACAACATGAATACAAGAATAAAATCCAGAATACGCAACTATATATCAGTCAGAAAGGATATAAATCATCATTATCATAAGTGAAAAACAGAGTGGAACCATAACCAGTAGTCATTCATTAATAAGCAATCGAAAGAGAGTACAACCAATGTTCTGACGCTGAGGTCTCCTTCTGAGGGGTCTCCAGTCGTGCACGTCTCGCAAAGCCTGCCAGGGATGGGACAATCCTCTCCTAGAGTCTCTCGACGATAGTCTCCTTGCTTGAGTCGACCTTAAGGGAAGAATGAGGGCTCTTGCAGCATGGAGGCTCTTGGGAATTTGGAGACTCAAAGCTTAGGCACTTCAAGACTAGCTTGCAATGGCAAAGAGAAAGATTTTATAGATGGAGGAATAGGAGTTGGGATCCCTATAATTGTGGGATTGGCCCTATCTTCAAGGAAGCTTCCATGAGAGGTGGCAAACCACTTCCCTTCCATGGAACTCCTAGAGCCAAACCTCCCAACTCAAGATAGGTAACAGTTTCTGAGTCTGTTGAAACGAAACCTCTGCCATTCTTATTTAAAAAACACTCCTTAAATTGGCTGGTGCGACTGCGACTCTGGGACACCTCTTTGTAGGATTTTCCTCATTGGCGTGAGTGATGAACTGGCTACCCGCGCCAATGCAAAAAGGGATGTTTTTATGGTTTTTTGCAAGGAGATGTATTTAGGGCAATTGAAGCTCATGTTTAGAGGAATGAAATGATAATGGTTTCAAGGCATGACATTGCTCACAGGTCACATAATGGGCCCTCCAATGCACGAGACGGGGAATGGTAGGGACAGTGACAAATTACTGTGTAACAGGGGGATCTTGTGCTGAATGATGCTAGTGTCGTATGATTTCAAATCTTTATACTCCCATGCAAAGACATCTATAAACTCTTTGAAGAGTGCTACGTATTGTTGTTTGATGTGGGTAGGCAGGGTGCTAGATAACTTAATCATTTTAGGCTCAGTTGGTCTGCCTATATTGTGCTCTTCCACATTAGTTTCCATGGGTTCTGTCTTCGGTTCTTTAGCCACATCGTTGAAATCAAAGAGATATTCTAGCAGCACAAGGCCTTTGGGTATGGTATCACCTTTGCACTCTAGAATTTCAAGGTCCTTTTGGTCTGGGTCATTAGATAAATTTGCTTTGAAAAGACGACCCAGCTGATTTATATTAGTAGGGGAGGGGGGCTCTGTTTCAGGAATTTTTTCCCCATCTAAACATTCCTTTTCATGGTTGCAACTTGGTGATGCTGTGGCATACTCATTCTTTGATTGCAGGAAATCCTCTAAATGTTTTTCATTGTTGAAAACCTTCCAATGATCTTCATTATCAGGCACTGCTGGTCTGTTCTTTACCTTTATGATGAGTTGTTCCTCTATTTGTGGTATCTGGAAGTTACTAGCAGCAAAGGCAAGCTCGTTTGCTAGGTGGTTTTGGGCTCTTGGTATGAACACCAGTTCATATTTTTCGAAAGTTTTCAGGAGGTCTAAAACAATGTTCCTATATTCCTTGAGCCTGTGGTTTTTGGTTGCATATTCCCCTTTGATTTGTCTGATGATTAACTCAGAATATCCCATCACAGATATCTTTTTAGCCTTCAAATCTTTAAGTATGTGCAGCCCAAGGAGTAGGGCTTCATATTCTGCAATATTATTAGTACATGAAAATTTTAATTTGATGGCATGTCCTTTGTTTGAGTTGTGTATCCAAACACCAACCCTTGCACTACTTTTGCGGCAAGAGCCATCGAAACTCATTTTCCAAAGTGTTTCTATTTCATGTTCATTGGTTTTGTGTTTCTCAATACTGTTGGGGGTTGAGGCATCTGGAGGTTTAGAAGGAGATAACCCTGAATGTCCTGGTGTACTAATGTCCTGCTCAGTTTCTTTCTCTGTTGGGATGACCTCATCTTCGTTGTATAAAATGAAGGAATCTAAATCTAAATGGGTGGAGTAAATAGGGGTGTTGTGAGGTTTTTCCTTGTTGCTCACCATGTATTTCATGAGGGTTTCCCTATATAATCTTCTGGTTTGTCCAAATACTGGTATGGTGGCATAAGAAATATCCATTTGTAGGCTACCTTGAATCTTAGCTCCCCATGATCTAGAGAGAAGCATTCCATATTTTGGGGGAATGTCAGCTACTACTACGTCCATTAAAATATTCTTAGCAGGAATTTGGGATAAGTTAACACACATATATTTAATTAACCCCAAGCATTTGACCTTTCTGGAATCAAAAGAGTATAGGTCTTTATAGGGTCTAGTGATCTCTAAGCTTAGGATTTACATTACTGCTTTAGGCATAAGGTTATGTGATGCTCCTGAATCCAACATGGCATTATGTAAAATTTTGTCATGTATGTTTAGACTGACATAGAAGGGAGGCACATCTCCTTCCTGATATTTTCCCTCAATTTTAGGACCAAACAATAACTCTGGTTTATCGTCTGTCAAGTTCATTGTAGCAGTATCAACATGTATATTCAGAGATTTTAGGACCTAGTTTCTATACACTTCCTGGGTCACTAATTCAGCCAGAGGTATGTTGATTTTGATCTTTGCAATTTCTCCCTCTAGGCTGAAAGGGACTATCGCCTTTGTTACATTTACATCTGTTTTCTCAGTTACATTCTTTTCAGCAATCTGGACTCACTGAGTTTTATTAGGACTGTCTACCTGGGCTATTTTAACAGGGACACTAGCAGAGGTGCTAGGGAAACTTTCTTCAGCATTTGGCTGGTTGTTTTTCTCTTTTTTTAAATCTGTCTTCTTAGTCAAAACGCAGGTTTTTTCTGTTATTTTCTTAGGCTGATTTTCTCTGTTTTTCCTAATAGCTGAGCTAGTGTTCTTGTCATTTGGATTATCTATGTTCCCTTTGCTTCTTAGATCATAGTCTGTTTATTTCCATGACTGCGTTTTCAAACCCCAATCTATAATCATCAGACTCCTCATGTATATCTTCTTCTTGTTCTGAAGAGAAGAAACCTTGATCTTCTTCGGTGAGGAAAACATCATCCCCAATGTCTGATCTGATCAGGTTCATATGGTTTTCTCCCAAATTTTCAATCTCTTCTTCCTCTTGATCTACATAGTTTGTTGGAAAGGAGCTCTGATTTGCTGGTCGTTATCTCTTTGCCCACCTGGATTGTTTTCTCTCCTAAAATTTTGATTTGTGTTTCTGTTTTGGGAGTTGCTCTGATTGTCTCTTGGCTGTGTTCTTGGCTGTGTTCTTGGCTATGTTCTCTCAAGTATGCTCATCCTTTTCATCATCTCTTCCAACATCTTTTCTATTTTTGAGCTGGATGTGGAGGGTGTAGTGTCATGTTTATAAGTCACCCTCTTTTCTGATCTCATCCTGGCTCCTTTTTCAATTAAGTTTGCTTCCACACTCACCGCTCCCTTTTGTATGTCTTCTAGGGTTGCATAATCTCTTTCCCTCAGCTGATAGGCCATATCAGCGTCAAAACCTTCAGGATATTTCACTAATACCATGCCTTGGGGAGGTTTCATGTGGGGTGGGAGGGCATCGTAGATGTTGCTAAACCTGGTGGAGTGAGCAAGGATGCTCTCTCCCTGATTTCTTTTAAGGCTCTTATACTCTGCTAGTATTTGGAGAGGGTTTCTTTTGACTTCCCACTTGTTAAAGAATGCTTGATGTAATGAGGGAAGATCATGGATGCTATTAGGAGTTAAGCCTTTAAACCACTTCTTTACTTCTCCTCCTAAACTTTGAGTGAAGATGCTCATTTTAACGGTCTCATCATCTATTTCCATGTAATCAAATGCATCTCCCATTTCATCTACATGTTGTTGAGTTGTGGTAGATCCCTTTCCGGTGAAATGGGGAATCTTAGATTGATAGTCATTTGGTAAGGGAACCAAAGTTTGTGGTAGCACTAGCGGGGCATACCAGGCTGCCATGGCAGTGTTTTGTGGAGGTAAAGGATTAGCTTGAGCAACAGGTATATGGATGAAAGAACTGCTTGGTCCAGTAACAAACCGTTGAGCAGATTTCGGGTGAGTGAGACCCAAGTTATGAACGAAGTGAATATCAAGAGGTGTCAATGGAGAAGTTTCTCTATCACTAATATGTTGAGCACTATGTGGCGGTGAGATTGGAGGCTCAAAGTTTGTCTGCTCTGTACCACTGAATGACTTAGTCTTAGGTAAATTACCGAGTAAGACTGAATCAACTTGAGTATCTAATAGGGCTGCAAGGTTTTCAGGCGCTGAGTTAGCTCTATAAATGGGTCTGACAATAGTTGGATCCTTAGATGTGAGGGACTTCCGAAGAATGCTCTCTAGATTGTCAATTATTTCGGGAGGATTTGGATCGGGACAGGCTCTGGTATGGATTTTTCTCGAAGCTAGTATGTTAAGTCTCAGATCCAATAAAGGGGAAAGCTAGCCGGTTATGACAATCCTTAAGAGGCAAACTATCTTTAAACAAATAAACCTAATCCTCAGAATTTCCTTAAGTATGGATGGTGTGGTTATGAGACTAGTCTCGCAGTGGAGTCTTTTGGTCTTTTAGGAACTGTGGAGTCGCCAGGCAGAAAATATTTAGCTTTTCTGAAGGTAAAGTGTATTGTGGTTCCACCACCATATTTATTATGAAGCCAATCTGAAATGTTTTCGGGTTTTTCTGAGTTGATGTGTTTATTTAAGGACTTACTTAGTCCAAAAGAGTTTTCTAGACTATCATATACTCAATAGGTCCCACCGTGATCGCCATTATGTTGGGGTCCTGTATTTTGATAGATTGGCTTACCAAAAGACAAGGCAACATACAAACCAAACTTTAGAGCTCTACGATCTAGCCCTCCTAGTCTCAGAGAGGGATCTCTTAATATATTTATAAAGATGTATCTTGGAAAGCTTAGAATTTGATTTTAAGGTAGTTATGGGGTTCAAGGTTGTTTGTTTTTGTTTGGTTGGACAAGTATGTTTCATGCGGTATAGATAGAGCATGGGAATCTACAAGCCATTGGGAAATGGAGTCATGTGAAGTCCAAATAGTTCTGACTGAGAAGGAATGGAAACCAAAGGGAAAATCTAACTTAGTCAAGGATCTGTTGAATAATATAGGTGAAATGGCATGGACATTAAGGACTAAGAGTTAACAGCAAACCAAACCCTTTCACAATGGCTTAAAGGATTCGGGGAACACCCTATTTCCTCCAGCAAGCTCACTGCTTTAGACTTAATCAATATAACACTCAAATAAAGAGAAATGCAGACTAAACCCTCAGAATGAGTTATAGGATTCGAGGAATGCCCTATTTCCTCCTACAAGTTCACCTTTGAGAGCTTAACCGACAAAGACATACAATTGCACTCAAAGAAGAGGGAACGCCTAAGACATCTAGGAATAAAATTATAGGGGCCTTTAACACAATGATAACAATAAGGAATAGAGGGTATGATTGATATAAAACCTCACTGTCAATCTGCAAGCATTAATAATCAAAGGTAGACTCCAGATACAATATTCAGTGGTAAAGAAAGAGGGAACGCCTAAACAGTCTTTAACACAACCGAATTAACCATTTGTGAAGTAAAACAATCTAAATATAAAGAGAGCTATTAGACTACCCTGTCACATTCAGTAGCAAAAAAAATATAAACATTGAAGGATAAACAGGTCAGAGGTGCTTCTAAGATACATTTCTCTGCCTAAACCTTTTATCCTACTGTAGGCAAAGCATGATGGAGCAAAGTGGAAACACAAGAAATAACATTGACTATAAGAAGTACTTCACCAAAACCAAGCTCAGGGATCCGATGGTCCTACCTCCTTCATTAACAGAAAAACACAGATCTTCACCCTCTTTCAGAACACCAAAGCTTCTTCAAAGCAAAAATATGTATTACTTTAGAAATCACAAAATGCCAACCTTTTACAATGAGACTTAGAAGAGTTTTTATAGGAAAAATGAGGAAAGTAGGTATTTGCTCAACTTAGTATTCCTAAATTGAGGTCATAAATTGTCAACCAGGGCTAGTAAATTGTTGAAGTGAAGTGCACTATATGTGCCTAGGTATTTGTTTCTCACTACGTTGTCTTTAGTGTTTTTCCAATGTTTTTGGTTTTGTGTTTTTATTCTAAGAGGAAAAAAACTAAGTTTTGGCAAAGAGAAGTTGTTGGTCACACTAAAACAGAGTGAGACCTATTCTAAATTATGTATGGCACTTGAGAACAACAAATGCAATACTTTAACAAGAAAAATAACTCATAGCAAGAAATAAATAACTCATAACATTAGCTCAATAACTCATAACATGAACTCAGTCCCATTCATTCATTAGAAATATGTTGAATTATCTTGAGAAAAGGATAAGTTTAATGCAATGAGGTTCTTCTAACTAAACAACAACTTACAATATCACAAAAATCTCATCCATGGTTAGAAATTTATTGGAACACAATTGGAAAAGATTATTTGTAGCATAGTAAGGAAATCTACTCTAAATTAACCTATGACACTGAAATTAATCCATTCTGCAACTTAAATTGTCACTACTAAGCCTCATTCGAAAGTTAGAAATCTTTTGGAACAATTTTGGAAAAGGCTATTTGTAAAATTATAAGAGATTGCAGAACAGTCAAGGCCTTGAACTGATATCACTAATTCCTATCCATATGATGATGTGTTGGAAGAGATTAATAACAACATTAGTTTGTAAATAATGAAGGCCTTGAAGTCTAATGGAACAAAACTACCATACAACTGACTAATAAAACTAAAAATACAATGGATAAAGCTGAACTAAAATGCAATCATTCAAACTTGAAATACAGTGACCACAACTATACTAGAATGCCATTATCCTAACTTGAAATACAATGAACAGAAACTGAAGTAGAGTGCCATTAATCTAACTTGAAATACAGTGAATAGAAACTGAACTAGCGCGCCATTAATCTTCGGAGTATTAAAAGTACACTATAATGAAACTAATCTCTAAAATATTACAGCTCTATCTCGTTCAGTATTAGTGATATTTTGGAACAATTCGGAAGAACAAGTCTAGCTGTAACAATTGATGTAATTGAGCAAAAAAACGTAAAGTTCAGAAAAAGGAAACTAATTCCTAAAATACTAAAGTTATATCTCATTCAATATTAGTGATATTTTGGAATAATTCGTAAGAACAAGATTAGACTGTAGCATCCAATGCAAGTGAATATAAAACACAAAGTTCAGAAAATTGCTTAAACTAGGAATGCAACAAGACTAAAGTTACTTATCTAAACAATGTGCACAAAGCTTCTCGGGAAGTAAGGGCCCTCTACCACCGGATTAGCATGCAAATCTCCTCAATATTTCCTCAAATCTTGCAATAAAGTGGTGCTTATTTCATTAAAGGAAAAGTATTTCAAAAACAGAGTATTACGGTCTTTTGAGATCTAGCAACAAAACATCAATCTAGCTAACTGTCCCTCGGTCTCCCGAGTCATTCTTATAAAATAAATACATAACTACCCTTGATAATAAAAAGGAACAAGTGTATTTTTCAATCAAAATCAAATTATAACACTTATGGAAGCCTCTTACTTTGCTGGAGACATCTGTAGAGTCCCTGTCCTGGTAGGAATCTGCTTCTTAGCTTTGATCTCTTCCACGTGCATAACCACCTGTAGATTCTTGCTCAGAATTCGTAGAGAGAAATAAATGATGTGGGAGCATTGTGGAATTCAACCATATGTGTTTTTCTCTGAAGTTACACCTGTAACCTATGAGAACATGAAGATAGCTGCGAAATAGGCGACTAGCTATAGAATGGCTACATTCTGTAGCTGAGTCTAGTAAAAAATTACTAAAACAACAAAACCATAAAAATATAGCAAGTCAGTCATTGTATACATTCCTAAAGTGTCTTTAACCAATCCTATTGACCATTTAATCCTGTAATTGATAAGGGACAAAGGAAATGAAGTGAAATTTGTTGAAGGTAAAGGACATCTTTGGGGCTCAACATACCCCCACTACAAATTTTTTGCATGTCCTCATGCAATCAACTCATATATTCTGAGACTTCTGCTAGGACATCTAGGCTCCTTCTTCTGCTTTTCCTGATAGTTAATGGCCTCCTAGGCTTCTTTATGACCAAATTGAATCTCAAATTTATAAGTGCCCTGCTCAACTTTTTGTTTTTCTTCTTCAATTTCTCACTAGCCTTGTACAAATTTTCCATTTGCAGAGAGAGAGTTGTATTCATATCACTTTTTAGCTTAACCTTCTCCCTTAAAATATCATTCTCATTCTTGATATGCCTATTGAGTACTTCTAACTCATATTTGTCTCTTCTTAGTACATCAATTGCAGATTTTGGTGGGCTAGGAGTTTTGTCTCTACTTTCTGAGGCTCTCTTCTCTAATGTCTCAATATAATTATAATTTTTTTTTTGAGCTAGGTGTATCTACGGAGTTTCTTCATCAAGATCCTCTTCATATTGGTACTTAGGTTATCTAGCAGTTGGTGTCTCTTCATCCTCAATGTTTATGATTCCTGTTTATCTAATCCCTGTTTTCTTCAATATACCTCTAAGTCTGTGGCTTCGTCTTGGTTGAGATGGTCCTTCACCTCTCTCCTTGGCATACCTTCTTATCATCTTCTCCTTTTTAAGCTGTTTCCTAATTTCGGTCAATTTCTCAGAAATTATCTCCTCACTATCCTCTTGTATAGACTTACCAGTTTTAGTTTCAATAGCTTCGGAATTTTTTCTTCTCCTACTTCTTCTTGTAAGCTTGCCTTCAGATGGAGGTTCCTTGGGTTCTTCAAAGTGATTCCTCACTAGAAATGCATCTCAATTATCTCCCACTTTTCTCAAATGATGCTCAATTAGGATTTTAACTAGGCTGTGGTGGTATAAAGTGGTTTCCAGGAATTGAACCCTCTTTTGTACATTAGAGGCCATTCTCTTCAGACTATGAAGTAGGAAAAAGGTTAAATTGATTTCTTCATCTAAGAAATGCATCATTAACCGAATATGATAAACATAGAGGGTACCAAACCTTCCCTAACAAGTTATAAACTTTTGAAAAATGAGCAACATATTCTGCCATTTATTCTTTAGTGCTGAGCTAGGAATGCCCTTCTTAAAAATGGAAACATCCATACCTGGTGTTTTAAGCATTTGCCTCCATGCCTCATTATGAAATTCCCTATTTTTGAACCACCGTTCTCCTTGCGTGGGTAGTTCCGCTGCTTCTACAATAAAAACTTCTGTAATAGTGAATTTAGCATCTCCTATTTCGACTTCTGCTCCATTGAAGGACCGTGCAAATGTTTTAGTTACCTCTTTATGAAAACCATTGAATTTTCCCAAAAATTGTAACCACCCAGCCTGTTGTAGCATTTCTCTAATTTGGGTAACCCTCTAAGTACTTGGTTCCAACTGGTTCAGATCTTACTATGAGACCCATGGCTTTTCTTCTCAACCTTCAATTTACTGCTCTTCTATCCACGGTGAAAATGGCTGTTAAAGAGTTGTTTTTACCCCAAAGGTGCTTTCTCTGTTTATGCAGTAGGAATTAGCTACGGAAGGATGATATGAAGATGTTATAGAATGAGTGAAATGTGGTGAGGGTGATTTGCACGAATTAATGAGTTTGAGAGCCATCATGGGAGAAAAGACTGCGGAAACATTTCGTGAGAAATTCAAAATCATCACTGAATACTTCGGCTGGTGACGTGACCGAATAGGTCATTTCAGTACTTTAACCGTTAAGTTTTAAATGATGATTTGAAATGGCGGAGTGGAAGGGATTTTGTCCAAAGTTTTTATGATAGGTTTAATAGGCATGATCAACACGAATAATTAAAACAACTTTTTGAATCATACATGACCTAACTATACTATAACTTTCATATTCTGTCATCATAATAATTTTACAACTTCACCTTTGCCTTTCCTTTAATTTTTTTGTGGTTTTGATATGCTTTGTCCTCCTTTGAAAATCATTGATTCTTCAGTCTTCATAACTCCTTTGATTTTTCTTGTTGTCATAGGTGTGCAGGATCAATTTGATGCTGATCAAATGATTACTAGATAGTTGCCTTCTGGATATCTGGCTGCAGAATGTCTAGCTGGCTGCAGAATGTCTGACTGGCTGCAGAATGTACCTGTAGGAAATTTGAAACATGGAATGGAATGTTGTATGAAATGGATCATGAAATATAGTGAAATGGATCAGGAGTGAAGTGAAATGTAATGGAATGAAATGAATCACAATTGTGAAATGGAATGAAACATAAAAAGTGGTCTGCAACTCATGATTTGTAACACTCAATCTACAGAAAGAGATCAAATTTAGAAATCTGAGATGGAAATGAAATGGACCATGGAATGGAGTGAATGAAGTATGGATGAATGGAATGAATGAAATATGAATGAATGGAGCGAATTAAATATGAATGAAGTGAGACATGATGGAGTGAACCTTATGATTTTGTAATGACTGCTTGCAGAAAAAAAAACAAATTTGAAAAGCTAAAGTGTCAGAAGGATTCTGATTTTCACTTTATCTTTTCTGTATAAACATGTTAATCAATGATTAGTTTCATGTTTATACTTTATTTATTTTTTATTTATTATTTTTTTTTATGCTTTTGAATTCAGAAAATTCAACTAAGTTGATGAAGAAGAAAAATTATTCTTCATTAACTTCACATCACTGTTTTCCTGGAATCTCTTGACAAATTCTTCTCTTGAAAGTGGCTTATGATACAGCTTCAATCTATGACCATTTACAAAAAAATTGACCTTCTCTTCATCTATTGTCCTGATTTTTATTGCTCCATTGTCAAAAAATTTTATAATTTCATATGGCCCAAGCCAATGTGTTTGGAATTTACCTTGAAAATCCTTGAACTTTGAATCAAACAAGAGAGCCCAGTAACCTTCTTTGAACTTCTTTTCCTTGATGTACTTATCATGCCATCTAGTCCTTTGTTGTTGGACTATACTTTTTTTCTGAACTGCAGCTTGTCTGATCTCATCCAATTCATTAATCTGCTCCAATCTATGCTTTTGTGCCTCTGTTAGATCAAGTCCTAGCTGAACTGCCATTTTAAAAGTTTGAATTTGAAACTCTATGGGAAACAAAACTTGTTTTCCATAAACAAGTTCATAAGGAGTATGGCCTATTGTGATCCTCCATGTAGTTCTATAGGCCCACAAAGCTTCAGGAAGCGTGTCTGCCCAATCTCTTCTATGTAAATGGACAATCTTTGTTAGGATCCCTTCAATGAATTTATTGGTATATTCCACTTGACCATTTGCTTGTGGATGATAGGGAGTAGATTTTTAGTGTCTGATTTTGTACCTCTCCATCATTTGTTCCACTAGCTTTGATGTAAATTGAGCTCCTTGATCTGTAACAATTTTCCTTGGGACACCAAAACAAGTAAGAATATCCTCAAAAAGAAAATTAACTACAGATGCTTCAGTAGCAGAAAGTAATGGCTTGGCCTCTACCCATTTGGTAACATAATCAGTGCAAACTAATATATATATTTTTTTGTCTTGATGGAGGACTAATAGGTCCTACAAATCTAAAGCCCATTTCTCAAAAGCTTCAATATGTACCTGAGGCTGCAATGGCATCTCACCTGAAGGAGAAGGTTTCCCTACCCTTTGGCAACTGTCACACCTTTTGACATACTCTTTAGCATCTTTAAAAAGGGATGGCCAATAATATCCTAAATGAAGGATCTTATAAGATGTCCTTTTATCAGCAAAGTGTCCGCCACAAGGTTCATCATGACATGCCTTGAGGATCTCAGGCATCTCATCTTCTTGAACACATTTCCTAATGATAAAATCTGGACCTGTTTTGTATAACTCATTAGCAACCCATGAATATTTTGCACTGTCATAAATGATCTTTCTTTTGTCTCTTGCATTCATTATTGAAGGAAATTTCCCTGAAACTAAATAATTAGCAATGTCAGCAAACCAAGGAGTTTGAGTAGAAATTGCAAAAAGATCTTCATCAGGGAATTGATCTTCAACTGGGGTATTGTCTTTGATGTTTTGGAGTCTAGATAGGAAAGCAGCTACTGTGTTTTGTTTTCCAGTCCTATCTAGAATGGTAATGTTGAATTCTTGTAAAAGAAATAACCATCTTATGACTCTGCCATTATTAATTGATTTATCCATTAGATATCTAATTGCAAAGTGATCTGTGTGAACAAAAGTTTCATAACCTGTTATATAGTGTCTGAATTTTTTTATGGCATGAACAACAGCTAAAAGCTCTTTTTCAGTTACAGTATAATTTAACTCTGAAGGAGTCAAATTTTTACTTGTATAATAGATGGCATAAGGAATAAGGTCTTTTTGTCCCAATACTTCTCCTAGAGCCGTATATGAGGCATCTATTGAAATATGAAAAGGTAACTTCTAGTTAGGGCCCCTTAAAATAGGTGCTTCAGAGATTTTTGTTTTCAGGGTCTCAAAGGCTAACTGGAAATCAGGATTCCACTTGAATTCACAGTCCTTGGTAAGTAATTTGAAAAGTGGAGATGCTATCTTGGTGAAGTTTTCTATAAACCTTTGATAATATCCTGTAAATCCTAGAAAACTCCTAACATCTTTTTGACAACTTGGAATAGATAAGTTAGAGATGACTTCAACTTTTGACTCATCAACTCTAATCCCATCCCCTGAAATGTGATGTCCCAAAACAATTCCTTCATTAAACATCATAAAACACTTCTCATGAATTAGTGAAAGATTTGCTTCTTTACATATCTTTAAGACTTTTTCCAAGTTTGCTAAGGCTTCTTCAAATGTGTTTCCATAAACTGTGAAATCATCCATATATACCTCTACACAATCATGTATTAGATCTGAAAAAATTCCTAGTACTACCCTTTGAAATGTTGCAGGTGCATTGCATAATCCAAATGGCAATACTCGGTAAGCATAGGTACCCCAAGGACAGGTAAATGTGGTTTTCTCTTGATCTTCAAGTGCTACTTGGATTTGATTATAACCACCAAACCCATCTAAAAATGAGAAGTAATTTTTGCCAGCTAATGTATCTAATACCTGATCTATGAAAGGTAGGGGAAAATGATCTTTAAGAGTAGCTTTGTTTAATTCTCGGTAGTCAATACATACCCTCCATTTACCATTTTTCTTTGGCACAATTACCAAAGGAGAAACCCACTGACTATCTGAAATGGGATAGATAAAGTTAACATTTAACCATTTCTGCAATTCTTCTTTAAAAATTTCCCTAAGATTTGGATTCATCCGTCTTTGAGGTTGTCTGATTGGTTTACAATTTTCCTCTATATAGATGTGATGAGTGCAAGTCTTGGGGCTTATCCCTTTCATATCAGTGTACTCCCATGCATATGCAGAAGAATGTCTCTATAATATCTTGACTAGATCTGCTTGTTGAGATTTCTCTAGGTTCTTTTTTATGTTTAAATTTTTTCCTGGAAATATCTTAATTGTAGAGCTGCCAAATTTATCCATGGAATAGAGAGACCTCTGTCTTGATGATAAAAACTCAATGTTGGATTCTTCTTGAAATTGTTCATGTTTGTATTCCGAAGAGGATTCAAAGTTTTCTAAGGTATTTAGAATTTGGCTATCTTCACTAATTTATGAAATTGTGAAGAGAGGTTGTAAGTCTTCTTCATCCTCTATCCATTGAGTATCATCCAATTCTGTAATTGTTTTTTCTGGAGGATACAAGGTAAATTTCTTGGTTGAACTACCATCAGAGATGTACATATCACCGGATCTACAACTAATGAAAGCATCAGCTGTAGCTAACCAAGGTCTTCCTAATATAATATGATGCCCTCCTAGATTATTCTTAGGAGTTAGGATCATAAAATCCACAGGGTACTCCCAAGAATCTAGGGACACTGGAATGTCTTCTATTACCCCATCAGGTTTGATCACAGATCTGTCTGCTAATTGTAATAATGTGGGTGTAAAAAGAAGATTAGGAAGTTTCAGTTTATCCATGATTTGTCTACTCATAATATTGATTGCTTCTCCTAAATCAATGAGTGTGTTTTGGATCTCAATTCCATTGATGTGAATTTTAACAACTGGATTTCCTGGGTCTAGATACTTTGGAATAGAAATCTTACCCATCATGATATCTTCTATTTTTCCTGCCAGTTGAATTTTCTTTGTCTCTCTTATTCTTTTTCCTGTTTTCTTCATGCTCAACTCCTTTATTGTCTTTGCTAAGATTGGAATTTCCTTGATAGCTTGCAATAATGGGATCTTAATACAAACATTTCCCAGCTCATCCAGGAAATCATAATTAGGCACCATAACTTTTTTTTCTACACCCCTATCAATTTGTAATCTTTCTGGAAAGGGATGTGTAGAAGTGGATGTTGATGGCTGCTCTAATATAGGAGTTGAAATTATTGGTTCTTTTTGTTTTGATTTTTCAATGTTTGGGTCTTGGAAAGATGTGTTCTCTTCAAGACTTTTATTTATCCGTAGAGAATCTTCCTCAGAATTTTCTTTCTCTTGTATGATTACAGAAGGTTTCCTGTTTTCAAGTATTCTTCCAGACCCAAGTTGAACATCACTAAGGTCTAAAGGAGTGATCAAATAAGTTGGAAACTATTGGCCTTCTATCATGTATGTGTTATGAGGATTTTTATTGTTGGGGTTTGGTATAGGTTGGGGAGGCAACTAATTTGTTTTCTGAGGAAATGGTAATGGAAGTGGTTGATTGTGATGTTGTGGATTTTGAGGATTTTGTTGAAAGTTTTGTTGAGCAGGGAAATGTGAATATGGTGGATAGGGTGGTGGATACTGATAGTACTAAGAGTGTCTTCCATAGGGATTTTGTGCTCCTTGTTCCTAATTTTGAGATTTATTTTGAAATTGGGGCCAAGGTTGCTGCCAAGAATTCCAATTTGGTAGGGGTTGATTATATAGTTGATCATGGAATCCTTGTGTTTGAGGTCCTTGCCAAGGTCTCCTAGAGACAAAATTAAGATATTCTGTGGAATTTGTAGGAGTTTCCTCCTGAAATACATCTTTAAGACTAGGAAGTGAAGGACAGCTCTTGATCTCATGTTTTTCTGAAAAAATTACACAGGTCTCTACTACTTTTGCATCCAAAGGGCACTCTCTCAAGGCATGCTTCTTTCTACATTTGGGACAAAAGATTGCTAAGGCATCAGATTCAGTTTTCTATTTGTTTTGTAACTTAAGGGTGTCTATTTGTTCACTAAGACTCCCCAAGATATCAGATTTGAATTCATCAAGCATATGTCCTATTTATGCCCTAATTACTGTCCCAGAAGCGTATTTACTTGCCCTTGCAAGAGCAGGGTCTCTTGGTCCTTTTATAGTTTTAGATTTCCCTCTTGAAATGTTGATACATAATTCAACTATTTCAGGTAATGTGAGATGAGATATATCCCCTTTTCCCATCATGTTAAGGATATCTAACCATTCATCCCTAATTGTCTTCAATAAGAGAGCTTTCAAAGTGTCTTGATCTAAGTTTTCCATTTTTTCCCTCTTGATGTTATAGCTAAACCTCTCCAACAAATCTTCCAAATTTTCATCCTCTTTTTGTAACATTTTAAACACTTCCTCCTTATGGTTTACTAGCATACAGTAATCCAAATACCTCTATAGAAATTCTTGTTTCATGTCTTCCCATGTCCTAATAGAACTGTTGATCAAACTCATAAACCATTTTAATGCTGCTCCTTTCAATGTTGAAGGGAATAGTTTAAGTTTTTGAGCATCTTGTAAGTAGTCATAGGTTCTACATAGGACTTCAAATTCAAATAGGAAGGTTTCAGGATCTTCAGTTTTAAGTCCATAAAATTTTGGAAGGACAGAGGGTGAAATTTTTTTCATAGTTGCATTGGTTTCTTCATCTACTATAGGAAACCCAAAAGAGATTCCCATTTCTCTTCTACCTCTTCCTCTGCCTCCTTCTCCTTCTGCACCTCCACCTCTTCCTCTACCCCCTCCAAATAGTGTGTTTTCTCCATTAAAAACTCCTCCTCCCCCTTCTTCTTCCATAGTTGATTCTTTTGTAGAAGTTGAAAAATTTATGTCCCCAGCAGGGGTCTCAGAATCTTCTTCTAAGACAGGTTCAGTGGATAAAGTGGAAGGTATTTCTAATGGAATATCTGATCTTAAGTCCTCTGGAAGTCTAGGATCAGTAAAGGATGGAATGTGAGTTTGAGTTGAAGGTGTGCTGGCTCTTGGTCTTGGTGAAACAAGTGGTGTTCTAGGAATCAAGCTTCTGTTTCTTATGAATCTACCCCTTGAGTCTCTTTCTCTACGCATATCATTATTTTTGGTAGGTAAGAAACAAGGCTACCTAGTTACACTTCCCCGGCAACGGCGCCAAAATGTCTACTCAACTTACTATTCCTAAATTGAGGTCATAAATTGTGAACTAGGGCTAGTAAACTGTTGAAGTGAAGTGCACTATATGTGCCTAGGTATTTGTTTCTCACTACGTTGTGTTTAGTGTTTTTCCAATGTTTCTGGTTTTTTGTTTTTATTCTAAGAGGAAAAGAACTAAGTTTTGGCAAAGAGAAGTTGTTGGTCACACTAAAACAGAGCGAAACCTATTCTAAATTATGTATGGCACTTGAGAACAGAAAATGCAATACTTTAACAAGAAAAATAACTCATAGCAAGAACTAAATAACTCATAACATGAACTCAGTCCCATTCATTCATTAGAAATATGTTGAAATATCTTGAGAAAAGGATAATTTTAATGCAATGAGGTTCTTCTAAGTAAACAACAACTTACAATATCACAAAAATCTCATCCATGGTTAGAAATTTATTGGAACACAATTGGAAAAGATTATTTGTAGCATAGTAAGGAACTCTACTCTAAATTAACCTATGACACTGAAATTAATCCATTCTGCAACTTAAATTGTCACTACTAAGCCTCACTCGAAAGTTAGAAATCTTTTGGAATACTTTTGGAAAAAGATGTTTGTAAAATTATAAGAGATTTCAGAACAGTTAAGGCCTTGAACTGATATCACTAATTCCTGTCCATATGATGATGTGTTGGAAGAGATTAATAATAAGAGTAGTTTGTAAATAATGAAGGCCTTGAAGTCTAATGGAACAAAACTAGCATAAAAATGACTAATAAAACTAAAAATACAATGCATAAAGCTGTACTAGAATGCAATCATTCAAACTTGAAATACAGTGACCACAACTGTACTAGAATGCCATTATCCTAACTTGAAATACAGTGAACAGAAACTAAACTAGAGTGCCATTAATCTAACTTGAAATATAGTGAATAGAAACTGAACTAGCGCGCCATTAATCTCCAGAGTATTACAACTACACTATAATGCAACTAATCTCTAAAATATTACAGCCCTATCTCATTCAGTATTAGTGATATTTTGGAACAATTCGGAAGCATAAGTCTAGCTGTAAAAATTGATGTAATTGAGCACAAAAACGTAAATTTCAGAAAAACAAAACTAATTCCTAAAATACTACAGTTATATCTCATTCAACATTTGTGATATTTTGGAATAATTCGTAAGAACAAGACTAGACTGTAGCATCCAATGCAAGTGAGTATAAAACACAAAGTTCAGAAAATTGCTTAAACTAGGAATGCAACAAGACTAAAGTTATTGATCTAAACAATGTGCACAAAGCTTCCTGGGCAGTAGGGGCCCTCTACCACCAGATTAGCATACAAATCTCCTCAAGTTTGCCTCAGATCTTACAATAAAGCAGTGCTTCTTTCATCAAAGGAAAAGTATTTCAAAAATAGGGTATTACTGTCTTTTGAGATCTAGCAACAAAACATCAATCTATCTAACTGTCCCTCGGTCTCCCGAGTCATTCTTATAAAATAAATACATAACTAACCTTGAGAATAAACAAGAACAGGTGTCTTTTTCAATCAAAATCAAATTAGAACTCTTATGGAAGCCTCATACTTTGCTAGAGACATCTGTAGAGTCCCTATCCTGGTAGGAATCTGCTTCTTAGCTTTGATCTCTTCCACGTGCATAACCACTTGTAGATTCTTGCGTAGACTTCGTAGAGAGAAATAAATGATGTGGGAGCATTGTGGAATTCAACCATATGCGTTTTTCTCTAAATTGACCCATGTAACCTATGAGAACATGAAGGTAGCTGCGGAATAGGCGACTAGCTACAGAATAGCTGCATTATGTAGCTAAGTCTAGTCAAAAATTACTAAAACAACAAAACCATGAAAATATAACAATTCAGTCATTGTATACATTCCTAAAGTGTCTTTAACCAATCCTATTAACCATTTAAGCCTGTAATTGATAAGGGACAAAGGAAATGAAGTGAAATTTGGTGAAGGGAAAGGACATATTTGGGGCTCAACAATAGGTGTGGATAGTTTTAATGAACATTGGAGATCGGAGAAGGTGTTTTGAATGCTCCATGCTGTGTCTTAAATATTTCATTGAATTCTTGACAGGATTCATAACTCTGTAGCTCGTTTGAGGCTATTTTGACATGACATCAATCACTCGTAGGGTGTTCTTGAGAAGGAAAACATCTGTAGAGGTATTGTATCTTCTCGATGTGAATCAAGTGAAGGATGGGCTATGAGGACTCCCATACTTCCAAATATCTGCCTCTAATAATTTGTAGTAACTTCCCTGGTGAAATCGCTATTCTGTCTCTTTTGTACTCAATCTTGTATTAGCTTTGTTCATGCTTCTTTTTGTTGATTGCCCGAAATGTTTATGTACTGATGCAGATTTCTCTTATGTGGTATAATAAATGCACTGTCAGGTCTTCGAGATTTTCTGCAAAAACTAATAACTGTGCTGGGGCTCGATGCAGAATGGAGAATGGGCAGTAGTGATTTTGTTCCTTCTTTCAGTAAAGGACTACCCTGCTGACATATCTTGTGCACTACTGTGACCAATGATTTTTGTTCAACCGTGCTGACTATGGATTAAGCCTCTTAATCTTTAATGTTTAGGATTTTTAAGTCCTTTAACCTTTTTCTGATACACTTTGCCACTCCTGTGATTGTCTCTGTCTTCCTATACATTCTCTCTGCAAAATTTGGCTCTGAAAATGGTATTCTATGCCACTGAACAACTCTGTCTGTGACTAATGAAACAGAGCACAACCACAATCTTTTAACACCTGCAAAACCACTAAACTCGTCAAGAAAATCCATGGGGGTGGAGGTAGGATGCTGTGGATGTAATGGAAATAGTGGAGAAATGAAAAAACATTAAAGTTTTAATGTTGGGCGTAATGATATAATGTTGATGCAAAACAAATGTTCGATCCTTTGAATCGAAATACAAGGGAATGCACGTAAAACATATGAAATGATTTTGGATATGGTGGGACCTGACGATGGCGGAGGGTGATTTAATATGAGCCATTGGATCGCATGAGGCAATCAAAGGTGGTGATTGTCCGATGGAGGTTAATAGGGAAACCCAATGGGGGAATTATGGTGGAAAAGCGATGAGATCTAGGCTGTTGATCTTAGACCAAACAGATAGACACGATGGAATCGGAAGATCGCAATCAGGGGAGGCAGCAGGTGACACATTTAAGAAGCTTCGATTGGCGATGCGCGATTCAATGCCAACTATTGGATCACGAAGGGGATCAATGGCAGAGATTAAATCGGTGGGGAGACGGGCGGGGACAACTTAAAAGTTGTGATGCGATTGGAGTGGTGGTGCGACGGAGCGACTGCCGTCTGATCTGGGGGCAGATCGATGGCTCTGATGAAATTGGAGGAGCGGATGGATAGGGGCGATGGGTGCAGTGCGATTAGCGCTGGGCCGTTGGATCAAAGCGGGGATCGACGGTTGGGATTTGATTGGAGGGGAATGATGGAGGGAAAATGAGGCGGAGCACGATTAAATCCTGACCGTTGGATTTTATGTGAGATCGACGTCGGACATTGCGTCGGAGGATCGCAAATCACAAAGGGCGGAGGGTGGCACCGTTTGAAAATTGTGATTGCAATTAGAACGAGTTTGCACGGGCTATCAGATCTTAAGAAGATCAACGGCGGATAACACTCCCGAGATCCACAGACCAAAAGCATCATCGCATCGGGGTTTTCTTTGTTTAACACTGGAAAGCGCTTCCGTCTGCCTCTCCAATTTCGATAAGCGCCTTACGAGCTAACGCTTGGTCTTAGCGTTGGGTCATGTGGGGAAGTGGTTTTTTGGGGTTGGGCTAAAAGGGGCTTAAGGCCTTAGTGCAGAGATGAGTTCTTAGGCCAAAAACCGGGATTTTTAGGGATTTTCTTGGCTTTCAGTAAAGGGGAAAGGGTTGTTTAAACCTATAAAAATGGATTTTTAGAGGTTCAAAAGGATTTTGAAGGCCTTCCAGGGGGAAATGGGGGTCTTAAAGAGGAAAATGAGGCTTTATGAAAATGAGGGGAGATGAGTCAAAATGGGCAGCTTCAGAGGCATTTGGAAAACAATTTCTTTGATAGATCTGGCAGGGTTTCGGGCATGTCCTTGTAGAAACAGCAATGGAGATTAATCCAAAGGGACAAAGGATCATAATAAGACTTCAAATATGATGGATTTTCAGGGGAAATAAATCTCTTGAAGGCTTGTAAACAAACTTAGCCACCATTTGGTATATCAGAATTTATGGGTGGCTAACAGGAAGAAGAAATGGAGACACATTATTATTTTGTCCAAATTTCTTCATAGCAAGCCAGCTTGCATAGTCCAACAGTAGAGGGATTGAAAGGAAACATATGTTGGCCAACCAACATCTCAGTCCAAGAGAGATAATTCCACCATTTGATCTTGATATACCATCCTTTTAGAGAGGGAAGAGACGCTTGGAGGAACTCGAGGGAATGAGACCTCCTTGTTTTGGGTATTAGAGCTCCATAGCTCAAAGGAATATTTTCAAGTGTTTAGCATTGTATCATTTTTCACCACCAACACCTAATAAAGGCTAAATTCTCTACTTGTGTTATTAGGTTGTTTGCTTCATCTAGTTTTTGTATTTTGCATCTTTTCTTTTGCTTTTTTCTTAGTGTTGTATGCTTAGTTTTCCCTCAAACTTAGTTTACATTATGTCAAATATGTTCCACTAAAATTAGGCAATCATTTTTCTTTGTGACCTTATGCAAGTAGTAACCAGCATGCTAAAGAAGTGTATTTTGGACACCCTTGCCCCAAATACACTACCACAAGAATGGCAACTCCACTGGATTATTTCTTTTTGAGTTAATGGTTCTTGTTGCAGGTCCTTCCTCCTATTCACTTTGTTGCAAAACACCCCTACATTCTCTTTGTATCTCACATCACACTCAGTGAAAATTTTTACATAGCAGAGAGGGATATTTTTCTTCATTTGGCCAGACAACGCACTTTGTGCTCTGACAGATGCCTACTCCACGCCTGTGGGAAGATAACCTGCACGACAGGCTAGCAAGAAAAAAATTAGCTACTTTTTCCCATTTTTAAGGTGATTGGAAACCCATAAATATTTTCCATCATTCTGTTCTGGTATTCCACTACTGTTAGGACACTTAAGTGTTATGCTTAACCTTGAATTAGCTTAGCAACTAGGTATTTTTAATTCTAGTATTTTATTTCACAAATTTCACATAGTTTAAGTAGGGATAAAGTAAGTGGCCTTAAATCCACCGATATTTTCTGAAAAAATAATTTTCTAATAATTATATAGAACACATAGCTTAATTAATCAAGATTAAGTGGCCCATGATATCCACACATATTTTACTAATTCAAAAAATTTCTATTTTTTCATTCGATTAGTTCACTTTTGCATTACGATATGGGACTAGGATCAAACTATCAACAAATAAAGCAAGCAATCTCTGCCACCCTTTTACCTCTCAGTGAGCCTAGGTACGCATATGAAATATTTCCTAACACAAGTTGAGCTATCATCTCAATATAGTGGGAACGTAATCTAACTAGGCAAGGCGTAAGCGATCCATAATCTACACATCATTTCAATTTTTGTAAGGGACAATAACAAATAGGGTAATTAGAAAAGGATTAGAAAGGATCACCACATATCCACATCTTATAACACTTGTGATTATTCACTCCAAAGCATGCACGAAGCATCAGTAAGCATTGGACCATAAGGAACCCAGTGCTTTGGGACCTTTGTTCTCTTCTTACATTTGTTTTGCCAAAACACAACCTAAATAAAAATTGAGACGCTATAAAAATAATCATTAACCGAACTCACTAAATTCTCCCCACAGGTGCCATACAAGAATTATAGTTCAGGTTAGGACCATTGTGGTTAGGCATCCAATAAGCCACTTTGGTAATAATACATTTTTAAACATAGATTTTAACATTTTAGGGAGCTTCAAACCCATCTATTCGCCCATGGAATGAATACCCAAGCATTACAAAGACCCATTTCTGAGGGGGTTAATCTTAAGCCCAGAGTGTGTGGTACTCTTTAGGTTGACATGACCCATCTATTTCTTGGTACTCATAGTTGATTAACAAGAAGCTCAACACTAGAATGCTCACGTGGGACAATGGTAATTTAGTGGCCAAAACAAGGGCATCCTTCCCTATAGGAGACGATGCATGCAGCACTCCATCCTCATACCATTACCTTGGTCGATTCTTCGACTGTTGGAAGGTGTTTCTAGTTCTTTCAGGACGTTGGCCCCAATACGCATTAGAAGATATCTTCGTAAGGCCTAGTTACATTGAGAGCATAGGGATGATTAGGTCTACATAGGCTTTTGGTATCATACAAAAAACACGCAAAAACCTTTTTTTTCTTGATTGATCACATAGTGTAAAAATAAAGAGAAAAGCCACCTTTTAATTTTTTTATTTTTTGTATGCATGTGATTAATATTTTTGCTTTTATAGGAATCATCCTACCTCCCAAATCACAAAAAGGTCACACTAATCGACACCATAGGAGACTCAACGGGATGATGTCGATCTAGGAATTTATTGAACTTGCCCCCATTGAAGGGAGGAGTGTCAAGCCTCCCGCCATTCAGGCGCATAGGACGTCACTTTACTGCTCTTATAAAAACCTCCTTTATTGGGGCATATTTGATTAGAAACACCCAAGGGTCACCAACTACGACACTAGAGGAAATCCCAAGAGGGTCACCACACCCAACTCCTCTGACAATCCATCAAGGACAAAGGGTAGCTACCCCTCCAAGGATTCAGTAGAATATCTCTCAGGGTATGCCATATGGTAACATTCCCAGGCACCTCCCCTGAAATAGCAAATTCAAATACTTGTTTCTCAACATAGTACGATGGAGGTCAATTCGTAGTTACTCTTCTTAGCATCACTAAATCTTCCATATCTATCGAAGTTAACGAATGAACCCATTTAAAATGGCAGTAATTGGCTCCCCATGCCCACAAATATCCCTTATAATATACCAAAAGTTCAAGGGAAGCAACCAGAAGACCTTGGAAATCATATAACGACTTTCCACCCGTGGTGTTTGTTGAACAGTATCATTGATGATAACATTCGACTAAGATTATTTCAATGTACCCTCATAGGACCTGTGGCAAAATGGAATGTTGAGTAGTTGTCTGCATCACATGGAACATTTAGTGCCCTCGCTACTGAGTTCCTCACATAATTATAACTCCCCGTTCATCATGACTCGGGAATGGAAATTCTGACACAATTCAGCATAAAAGAAGAAGAAGAAGAAGAAGAAGAAGAAGAAAAACGTTCATATATCATACCGAGTCTCCCTGAATGGCAGAGACGTCGTAGTTTGTGAAAATCAAACCTCGATGACAGAGTTCTATTTGAGTATTTTTTTAAACTCTCACTGCAGATATTTCAAAATACGTCACCACACAAAAACCTACCTTAGAGGAAGACGCCATTAGAAAATCCTAACAACTTGAACTCATTTACACCAAATTAGGAAATATTTACAATGTCCTGCCAAATTCCCCATGCTTGCAAACCAATAGAGAATTACTAGGCACATCTAATACAACTGATGGTTTGATAGGGTCCTTAGCTCAAGGTCAACCAAGCAGCAAGTATCAGTACCAAGCACTTAGGGTTCTTCTTCTAGTCAAAGTGTCCTTCTCCTTTGAGGTGAGGAGGAGGTCATTTTGTGTATAAAAATTCAATAGAAGAAAAAAGAATTCTTTATATAGTGAAACCCCTCCAAGTGGAAATTAACAGTTAGTTGGTTTCATGCTCGTAAAAATACTCTTGACTATTGAAAATAGTTTGATCATATTTTAATCTCCACCTTCAAATTTTAAATTTTGAGGAAATTTTTTAAATTTTATGAAGCCCACTTTTAATTCATCCAAAATTAATATTTTGGATTAATTTTCTCAAAACATTGACTTTGACTTAACCACTAAGGTCCAAAGGCTCAAAGTTTCTTAAAATATCCATTTCTCCCTTGGTAGGGGACCTCAAAAAATTGACTTTCCTTTGATCCACAAATCTTTTGATTATTTTCCACTTGGAGATAAATTAATTTCTCTATAATTATTTTTGACTCAAAATTAATTAATTTTTTTCTTGGGATTTTTATTTAATTTAGTGAGAAAAAATAATTGATTAACACTCGAGGGGATCAATAGTTTTTTCCACCCTCAAATACTTTAGCCATGTTGTCTAAGTATGAGCGCAGATGCAAAAAAAAAATAAAAAAAATCATCAAGATATTAAATTAACTCAGCCCTAAAAGGGGGAATACACCTTTTCACATAGACCCTTATGCCATTACCTAATTCTGTGACACAATATTATCTAGTATATAGAAATTTTGTTTGTATTAAAATAATTTAGCAAAATATGTTTAAATTATTCCCAAAAAAACTTTTACAAAGACTTTATATAACACTAGGATTCACCTAAGACCTTGTCAAGAGATTCCACCCTAGCTTTGGGTTTTAAGATTGAAGAAAAATTATGTCGATTGTCTGTGTTTAAAAATACACATAATTCGGTGAGGTTAAAAAACTTCCTAGGATGAAATTTGTTGCCGGAATCATAAGCTTACCTAGGCATTTTTACATATTTTAATGGTAATACTAGCATCATTTACAATATAACTTGTAGAAATTAGGTTCACAATGATACAAATGGTGCTTGATGATGAATTTGAACTATAAAAAATTGTCTTCATGTCTTTGTATTCTTATTCCCTTGATCATTGAAAAATTGTGGTGAATAGGATCCAAAATAACCTCATCTCAATAGAGGTCGTTAGGAGGTTGGTCGTTTTGACCACACCAGACCCACAACCATATACCATCGGGTGGCTCCACCAAGGATGAGTTCTCCGTGTTATCCATCAATGTCACATTACATACAACATTAATCCCTTCATGGATGAGGTACTATATGATGTTTATCCTCTTGAAGTTTGTGATGTTTTATTAGGAAAACCATATTTTTGGAAGTTTCATGTTGTGTATGAGTCTAGACCTCATATTGTTATTACTACTTTCGGAAGGAAACTGTACAGGATACTAAAGGTAGCTCCGCCTACTGCCATATTTTTTATTTATGCTAACTAATGTAGTAAGCTCGTCTCCCTGACCAAGAAATTTGTTTTCATTCTGATTCATTCTTAAAGTACTTGGAATATCATGGTCACATCCGTGGCCCCTACAAAAGGGTCCCTCTATGTAGAAGAAGCAAGTTGAAAAGGTCATGGAAGAATACAAGGAAATCTTCTCCTCATCCCCAAGAGTACCTTTGCACTACCAGGTCAAACACACGATCGATATAAATCTCAGATATCCTCTACCTAATGGGCCAATATACCACTGTTCTCTTCCAGAAAATGAGGAAATCAAGTGGTATATTGAAGAATTGGTAGAAAAGGGGCACATCTGGCCAAGCGCATCACCTTGTGGGAGTCAAATTTTATTTGTACAAAATAAGGATGGGACCTAGAGACAGTAAATTGAAATGGACATTAAATAAAATTACAATTAGGAATAGATACATGAGCCCACAAATTGATGACCTTCTTGACTAGCTCAAGGGGGCCAAATAATTCAACAAGATTGATTTGAAGCACAGATAACACTATGTTCCACTAGACCCCATAAATGTATGGGATACTACCTTCAAATCCAAGGAGGGAGTTTTTGAGTGGTTGTTCATGCCCTTCGAGTTAATAAATGCCACTAAAAATTTTATGAGACTGATGGATGACATATTATGGACTTTCACCAGCTCATTTATGGTTTTATATTTGGATGAAATCCTCATTTCCAGCAAGAGTTGGGAAGAACACTTGAAACATATTTGACAGGTCCTTAAAACCTTGTGGCAACACAAGTCATGTGCCAACATAGAAAATTTATCCTTTAGCATGGACCAGGTCCAATATTTGCACTACAAAATAGACAAGCAAGGGTTGCATGTGGATCTGGCTAAGATACAAGCTACCTATTATTTTCCAACCCCAACAAATATGACAGAGCTTAGCAACTTCTTGGGCCTTGTTAATTTACACCGGATATTCCTATTGGGGTTCTCTCACATTACTTGGCCCTTGAGCCAAGTTACCAATGGCACAGAAAAAGTGAAGTTTTTTTGGTTCATGGCATAGCAGAAGGAATTCTTTGAATTGAAGAACCACCTTTTCTATGTATGAGTCCTCACCTTGATAGACCTAAAACAACCATTTGAGATTGAGACAGATTCCTAAAATTATGCTATTCGTGCAGTCCTCACTTACTAAGGGAACCTGATCTCTTATCACATCGAGGCAGTCCTTGACACTATTTGCAGGTAACCCACCTATGATAAGGAGATGTACTCTATCTTGCAGACCTGACGAAAATGGAAACATTATATTATGGGATAGGATACAATCAACCACATAGATCAAAAACCTCTTCAATTTATGTAGACGTAGGGGAAGTTGTAGAATGATAACAATCAGAAACGCTCCACATACCTGCAAAAATTCCATCGAAACATAAAGTACAAGAAGGGAAGCACCAATCATGTCACATAATGCCTTAGTTGACCCCTGGTTATGGAACTGAGTACAACTATAAAATCTTGTTGGCACGAGAATTATAGATGGCCACAACTATACGAAAGTGATTCGGACTTTTTTTCCACCTACAAGATGTTGATCGAAGGAAATCCAATTCCAGAATTCCTCCTTTAAGATGGACAGTTGTGATATCTAGGAAATATTTATGTTCCTTGAAGCGAGTATGCCAAGTTGATTTGGGATTTCCATTACAACAAGGCTGCAAAAAAATTTGGTGTCGAAAAGACAATGGAAGCACTGTAGAAATTTTTTTATTAGCCAAAAATATAAGAGTATGTTATAAAATACATCAGATATTGCACTGCCTTTTCCATTGCCAAGCCAACCTTTAAGAAGCAAGGCTTGTACACTCCTTTACATGATCCTAATCAACCTTGGGAATCCATCTCCATGGACTATATATATGGCCTCCCTTCTACCAAACATGGTAATTACTTTGTATTTTTTGGTCAACGATAAATTTTTTAAGATGGTTATATTGATTATGTGCAAGAAGATCATCACATCAGAAGACGCTACCAAAATCTTCTTTGAATGAGTGTGGGTTCATTTTTGGATTCCAAAGACCATTGTATTGTAATGGGATAACAGGTTCCTAACAACATTTTGATCAATCCCCTGGTCGTTATTAGACAATAATATCACCAGGTCGACTGCATGCAATCCACAGGCTGATGGCTAGAAAGAGGTTGTCAACAAGATGATAGTGCACATACTACGTATGGAAAACTGCAAGCATCCACGAAAATGGGAGGAGAGTCTTCCCTATATGTAACACAACTGTAATATAGATATCCATAGCTCACCTAGTCAAAAATCCTTTCAAGTGGGCTTGTAATTTCAACCATTATGTCTCATTGATGTCACAGTTCCTCTTGCGACTACACAGGCATACATAAGTTTCAAATGGGTGACAAAGTTTGGTTACATTTGTAGAATGAATTCCTTAATGGAGCCCATCAGAAGCTTAAACCACTTTGATATGGGCCTTACACCATCACCAAGGCTATGGGTGATAATCCTTTAGAGCTCAACATTCCCCCATTCATTGGCTTGCACCTACTGTTCAATGTGGAACACCTTCGGCCATCCTTTCCACAATTGACACATGAGACATTGTTGAGAAGTAGACACCAACAAAGCTAAACCCGGATGGAATTGAATAGGCCATGTATAGCTAGATCATGGAAACATATATTAATCAAACTCACCAACATAGGGTCCAATTATATCAGGTTGTTAAAATCGACTAGATCCTACAGCAAGGCAAGTGGCTCACCAAGGACCAAGTTCAACAAAATTTTCCCCATCACATCGAGGCACTCAACCCAATGGGGACCATTGGTTCCTATGGGGATAGGAATTATCCAAGTGGATATTGGTCTCCACCTGCCTATTCCATTTCGACCCCTAACACTGTTTCCTTTCAGATCCCTTAATTCTAACACAATTTTCTATTTTGGCATTTTTTGGGTCCTAAAATTTTAGACCTGTTTTGAGGTCCTAAAAGACGTTTTGTTAGAAAATGGAAAGACTAGAAGAGTGCTATAATTTGTTTCATATATCCATTTTTTTCCCCTCATTGAGATATTTTAAATAAGGTATTATGATAGCCAAACAAAGATCATATTCCAAAGTTATGACCCGGGGAATCCAGTGGTCCAACTTACCACAACTGGGCCCAAAATCGTTGGCACTTAATCTCCTAGGGTTAGGATTTTACATTTATTATTTATGATAAAAATTCCATGGAGCTTCATTTTAAGATATTTCAAAAGGCATGTATGCAACACATCTCTTCTCAGAGATAAGCTCCCATCACTCGAGCTAGTTTGTTCCATTTTGCATGTAAATAGTTTTCAATACTTTCTATTAATTAATTAAGTTATGTTCTTTCATTGTATCTTTGTGTTCTGTTTAGATTTTTATTTCATTTGGTTCCTTCATAAATATGGATAACGTTGATCCACTATGAATCAAATCATTTTTGGGTTATATATGATGATGATGATGGTGGTGGTGGTGGTATGCTATGATTTTGTGGTTGTATTAAGAATGTTATTTCACAAATCAAGTTCAAGGTGAAAATGGTCTGGCTCGAGGTTTTCACCAAAAAAGAGAAAAATGTCACTAAATAGTTGTGTGATGGATTTAACCAAGGATATGGATAACCCATAACAACTTGGCATTTCAAATGTGTAGAAGTGTTAATTTTTCATAGGGATACATTGTTCTTCGCTTTGATAGTTGCATTTCTTCAATAACATGATAAGTTCACCCCATATCATTATATCATTATTCATATCTAAATTATTATCATCAGCATGTGAAACTATGTAGAAAGAACAATAACATCAACATCATAGATGCAGTAGAACATAAAGAAACACAAGAAGAAAAGCATGCACACATATAAACACCAAGATTGGTATGAGACTAGGGAAAAGCCCACTATGGTGAAAACCCTTGCAAATTCTTCTTCTCAGATCATAATCAAATGATTTAGCAAACAAGCGTACAATGATACATTGATACATATCTTCATAATGGAGTAAAAAAAATAGCACATGCATAATATAACCATAAACACACATATGTTAAAGGATCTTGAATCTGAGAAATCTAATGCATTGTCACTGGTTGTAGAATACTGATGAACACTACTGGTACTAAGTGAAAACTTAAGATACATTTTTATAGCATAAATATATATCATATGTACATATCTATAGATCTACAATAGTACAAAATCCTAGATACAACTGGTCACTGAAACTCACTGGAAAACGAATGTCCAGTCCTAGATATAAATCGAGGACAATGTTGAAGCTGTCTGCAAACATCTGCACAAGCACTGGAGGTTTATCAAGCCCACATTTTCCCACAAACCCTTCGCCTCACCCTTGCAATGCTGTGCTCATGGATATAGCTTTCCCAGCTATTAATAGGGTGCTCTGTGCCTACGGTTGTGGGAGAGCACAACCAAAACTTCCTTTTGGGTCCTAGACGCACCCATAGTACTCTGTGCCTGTGGCTATGACACCCCTGGCCACAGGAACAAAAAAATATGCCCACGGATCTGGAACAGATGATTTAGTTTTATGCCAGAGGCTAGAACATGAAATCCCTAATTATTTTGTGAGGTTCAGACCTGTGATTTTAGACTTTGCGCGAACTCTTTCCTTAGACCCTTTGCGAGCCAAGACAAAATAGGCAAACCAAGACAATGGAAGCAAATCAAATATCACTTGAAAAAGTGTGTGAGAATGATCTTGTTTTCACTTCTATTTATAGGATTTCGTGTGGGTCTGCTTCGGAATTAGGCTGACTTGACTAATTCCACGAGCACTTAGGCCGACCTATTCCATTTCACTTTAATAAATAAAATAATTCAGAATTTAAATTTCTCTTAACCGATTGGGGTGATCTATAGGTCGATTTTGGTCATCTTAAAAAGAGGAATCCAATGAAATTATGATATCAACCATTTGAGCTATCTAAAGTTGAATTTTACCACATTTTCACAATTTTAACACTCCCTCTCAACCAGGGAGAGTTCCACATGCCAATATTTGTTCATCGATCAATATTCCATTCTGGTATCTTCATGCATCAACACGTATCTTCAATGATTATATTTTTCATGTAGTCATCATGTTGCGAACCTATTACAAATCATCAATGTAATTTGCATGCTTATTCCTGCTTATCTCATGATTGTTTATGCTCATATGTTGAACATTCTTGGATTTAGAAGAAGAGGAATTTGTCACTAGAGGGGAGCTTAGGCTACCACACTTCATACATCATGATATCATTCAAAATCCTTTCTAGTAGGCTACTACCCGAAATATCATCATCAAACATCATCGGAAACCATATCGTCAAGGAGCATGCCTCAACCAGTAACCACATCAGGGAGCACATCTTGACCCAAAATCTCATGGGGGAAATATACCTCTACAAATCCATATATAGAAATAGGATATCCATCCATAGATGTGATCCCATCTCAACCCTGGTATCACATTGTGGAGCTCAATTTGAACTTGGAATCACATAGGTTTATCTCAACCAATCCTATTACCTACTAATATTCCCATCGATGAACTTGAAAATCATGTGGTAGAACACCTACATCATAATAGACTTGGGTTTTACACCCCAATTACACTCTCAACTCATTATAAAAAGGAGGAGTGATATTCCCAACAAGCCCTACTTGTGGGTATGATGCCAACCAGGGTATACTCTGCAAAGACCAATAAGGGGAGGTGCATTCTCCGACACTATGAAGATATGGGAGAAACATATCAAACTCTATGGGTAAAATATAGGGAATACACTCTATTTTCTAGATTTTTCTCAACCCTAGGATCCCTCTATCTCAATTCCTCATCCTGACATCTCATACAGGGAGGAAGATTTGGCTCAGTGTTCTCAATCAGCGTTGCTCTCAAAGTACTCACATCTAGTATCTGATTGTATCAATAGTGGTTTATTCCTGTTCACATAGGACATCAAATCAAATGTTATGTTAGAACATACATAATCATATAAATTACAACAAGATACCATAATCATCCTCCCTGTAATGGAGGTGCCAATGACAAGCATAATATTGTCTCAAAAAGCTACACGTAAGCATGTTTGTCTCAAATATATATATATATATATATATATATATATATATATATATATATATATATGGGATTCTTTGTCATCACAATGTATCCATGTCATATCCAGATCATGCTCGGACAACTCTCTAAGGAGCTTCTTCATCCCACTTCACAGTTAGCCATGCTAGCAGCATTATACCCAACCTCGGTCGTGCTATGGACCTCTCATCTGAGATATCATGGCAGATCTCATATTAAGTCAACATCCAAATGTTCTCATAAATACTAATCGTAAACATCATCATTTCATTCATGCAACTACATATCATGGGATAAATATCTCAACCTTTAAAAGTAGAATGTTTCATCCAGATATTTCAAAAATATGTTTGGTGGAATTTTTGAATGAAGCAGCTCAATCATGAATTTAATAATTTTCTATACACATCATATACAAATGGATGTTCGAAACAAAACATCAATGCTTCAATCAACAATTAGATTCCATGTAAAATTCAAAAAAAAATTAACTTTACCCTAGATAGTCCAAGGATTTACATTTCCTTTACAAAAATACATTAAATAAACATATTTTCAATATAGGATTTCATTCCCAATTTTAATAAATCGATTCATCATGCCATGATACATTATTTTGAGCTTCAAAATTCATCTACCTCTTACTTAGGTTGTCATAGGATCATTACCTGACAAGGCTATACTATCAGTATGTAAAACCAAATACATAATCAAAATCAAGGCCATACCTTGGGACTCATGATCATGACTTCATTAGATAATTTTCAAGTACAGAAAAATATAAATCGAGGAGCTTGCATCCCGCAACGCTCTCTGTAGGAATAATGTATTACCAATCCAACATACTCAACCTTACATAAATCAATGTTGTGTTGAAAAAATCATATTATCAGAGCTTAGAAGCTAGACCAAAGCTATTATCAAATAAATTGATATCATAGCATCAATTCTTTCAACCGGTGACATGCATAACTCATATCAAGCCTTCTCTTCATTTACTGCAAACTCAACAAGTCATTGATCTATCATGCCATTACTATTTATTTCCATTACCAGATGCAAGTGCATACATAAAAGTTAAGTTATCTATGTTCCATGTTCATACTAAGTCACGACAACCATTTTCCTAGGAAAAGGAGGCCAATAGAAAACCATAATTTTGAATACTCACATAAGACATTGAAGGTCGTTATGCCCACATAACATTTTCATTAGGGGAGATGAATAATCATGATATAAAATCATATCAAAACCAAACGTGGTCATGATAAGATATCTAATTCTATACATATCTCAATCATTGAGTCAAAGTTCTAAGTCATTGTTAAGAATCATGTCAAAAGTTCCAAACATAGCTCATAAATCATCCAAATCATGTCAAACATTTGTACCACAAACATAGTGATATATTCTTATGAATGTCTCGGACACCTGGAAACACAAGTTTGGTCCAAACATACACACTGATATTTGCACACATCTGTAGAACATAAATATTCCAAGTGACCATTTGATTTCATGCTTGATCCTCTATTTTGTGTGATCAACAAGTTTAACGTGGCAACTTAACAAATCAATTTACAGTGGCAGGACATGTCAGAGTACCCTTGATTCAGAATACAAACCATTTTCGTGCACAAAACCTCAATTTTGTGTCTAACAGACATACTCGCATGTATGGTCCTTCCATTGTGCACGAGAGGCTCATACCTCTACTTTGGATTAAAAATTTCAGATACCCATAAATCATATTTCAATAAAACATATATTTTAAATATGAGAAATAATATTTTAGGAGAGATATTCTCCCTCTCAATGAGAATCCACTTCATTCATGTCATAAACCTATCTTTAATAGAGTCATGAAACTGCATATATGTTATATCATAACATAAAACATATATCCATCATGTTTAGCTACTACATCATCGAATCGTGACATCAACCTTTCATCTAGGGTTTGTTGTGAAACCAACTCCAAAAATAGAAGAAAAGAGATATCAACACCTTAGAAATAAGCCACTTCGAGGGGGAAACCTCCACTACATTACATGAATGAATAATTCTTGGATGATACAAATTAAAAAACCTCCTTTCTATATATAGGAGTCCATGGGGCCACAATGTAATCCTAGCTGACCTAACAATAATAATTTAAGGCACAATAATAACAATATGGGGGTTATAGGGGTACAATAATAACAATAAGGGGGTTACACTAACAACAATAAGGGACTATACTAGTAATATAGGGAGCTAACATGACCCTCTCTTTCAAAAAAGTGTTGTCCTCAATGCTTGAGTAGCTCTCAGTGCTTCTGTATAAAATTCTCATCCTCCCATGTAGAATCTTCAGTGGGTAAGTTCTTCCACTTGATGAGATACTCTGAAATTGATCAATTCCGTAGCTGTCGAGTTCTTGTTTCCGTGACCGCTTCAAGTTCCAATATGATTTTTCCTTCTATTGGGGTTCCTGTGTTTTGGCCAGATTGGCAAGACCAAAAGACAAGACAACATCAAAACCACTTTGGGATCCTAGGATCTAGCCCTCCTGGATCCAGAGAGGGATCTCTCTATAAATACAAAGAATGATATATCTTTGAGAGCTCAAAATGAGATATTAGGCTAGGTATGAAGCATAAGGTGCTTTTAATGATTTTGTTGTTGGGTTGGAGATCATTAACTGAGAAGGTTATGGAATGAAAGGAAAAAAGTAGCAGGATGTTTCGGCAAAAGAAAATAGGTCGATAAAGTGTCAATCCATTGGGCTATGGAGTCATGAAAGGGGATTACTTGCATAAAAACTAACCAAGGATTTCCATAGGGCAAGTCATATGTACTAAAGGATCTTTCAGATAGATGGTGGAATGGAACATTAAGGAGTGAAGGTGAAAGAAGGAAAGAAACCCAAGTGCAGTCTGAAGATCAGGTCAGATGTCATTTAAATCCAAACCTACTTTGAAATACTCAGAGGAAACTCTCAATGAAGATACAAAGGGTAGATTAAGATCAGGTCAGAGGTCATTTAACTCAAGGCCTACTTTCAACATACTCTAAAGGGAAAAACAGTTAATATTTAACATAGAGAAAGGCCTAATATCAGAGAAGGGATTTTAACCTTCAATGCTTTTGACACCAGCTCAAAGGGATCTTAGAAAGGCTAATCTATTGGAAAAGGACCCCAATGGACAGGGCTTACACTAAATCCCCGGTATCCAAATTTTTCCAGCTTAAAACCAATAAGAACATCTAAGCAACAAACCCTGAATTCACACATCAGTAAGCATGGGCTAGACCGGCATCTTTAACTGGTTAAACTACATAAATTTTCTCTTAGATTCACTATCAACAGAAAACATCAAAGATAAGAAAAGCAGTGGGCCTTAAGGTACCATGCAGGGGTATATCATAAGCCTGATTTACTGATTCTTATCAGAGAAATATGAACATCATGATTAAAATGAAATGAATAAGCAAAACATCACTCGTAATATAGACTAGGATCCTGTGAAATTCGCTTGTTCAATTGATGTGAAAAACTAGTCACATACTTTGAGTTCAATGGCTGTTACATTCCAGACTTCTCCTCCCAGCCTACTAAAATACAAACTACTCAGCTACTTCCCCCAATAACAATTCTAACAATCGAATGAATCCCTACAACTAACAACAACAACCTTTACAATATGTTCTTTAGGAGTTCTTATAGGATAATGAGAAACTGTGGTAGTGGATGTACATTAATTGATTCATTAAGACAGAGTGGAGGAAATGTTCGTGCCCACTCTGCTTAATGGCTTTGCATCGTTGTATGTAATTTTTAGGCTGCTTTGGAAGTCTCTGTCAGGTGGAAAATAACTCCAGGTATGCTCTTTGAAGTCCTCTCTGACTGTATGGTACTCTTTGGTAGCCTTCTGAAATAAGTGACATGGATAGAAAGGTTTGCAGGTCTCCATGCTTCCATTACTGTTGTCCTGACAATATTTAAGAAGCTTCTGTCAGTGTACTAACTGTTAAGGGCTCGAGAAGGCATGGAGAATGCTGTAGGAAGTCCTTTCTGGAGAAAATACATTCTTTTGATGTTGAAACACTGATATGACTTATTAGTGTGCTTTAGACCTTATTAAGCCTCTTAATCATCTTCACGATATTCATTCTTTTTCTCTGTCCTTTGATCATTAAATTATAGCATTAATTCTCAATAACAGGCTCTTTAATCCTTTAATTACCTTTACTAATACTCTCTGCCACTTCCCTGGATTTCATAACAGGTTTACTGCATTGTGCAGGGTTTACAGAGCGGTGATTTCACTCTCTGTCTATAGTCACCGTCTCTGTGACTCAGAGTGTAGAGAGACCATCCTGAAGCGGAAGAGAGTATCAGTAAAGGGAATTAAAGGATTAAAGAGCATGTTATTGAGAATTAATGCTATAATCCAATGATCGAAGGACAGAGATACAGAATGAAGATCGTGAAGATGATTAAGAGGCCTAATAAGGCCAAAGGCACACTAATAAGTCATATCAGTGTTTCAGCATTAGCAAAATGTATTTTCCCTAGAAAGGACTTCCTGCAGCATTCTCCATGCCTCCTCGAGCCCTTAATAGTTGGTAAACTGACAGAAGCTTCTTAAAGACTGTCAGGACAACAGTAATGGAAGCATGGAGACCTACAAACCTTTCTATCCATGTCACTTATTTCAGAAGGCTACCAGAGAGTACCATACAGTCAGAGAGGACTTCAAAGAGCATACCTGGAGTTATTTTCCACCTGACAGAGACTTCCGAAGCAGCCTAAAAATTACATACATCGATGCAAAGCCATTAAGAAGAGTGGGCACGAACATTTCCTCCACTCTATCTTAATGAATCAGTTAATGTACATCCACTACCACAATTTCTCATTCTCCTATAAGAACTCCCGAAGAACATATTGTAAAGGTTGTTGTTGTTAGTTGTAAGGATTCATTTGACTGTTAGAACTGTTATTGGGGGAAGTAGCTGAGTAGTTTGTAATCTAGTAGGCTGGGAGGAGAAGTTTGGAATGTAACAACCATTGAGCTCAGAGTATGTGACTGGTTTTTCACATCAATTGAACAAGCAAATTTCACATGATCCTGGTCTATATTACGGGTGATGTTTTCCTTATTCATTTCATTTTAATCATGATGTTCATATTTCTCTGATAAGAATCAGTAAATCAGGCTTACGATATACCCCTGCATGGTACCTTAAGGCCCACTGCTCTTCTTATCTTTGATGTTTTCTGCTGATAGTGAATCTAAGAGAAAATTCATGTAGTTTAACCAGTTAAAGATGTTGGTCTAGCCCATGCTTACTGATGTGTGAATTTGGGGTTTGTTGCTTAGATGTTCTTATTGGGTTTAAGCTAGAAAAATTGGGATACCGGGGATTTAGTGTAAGGCGTGTCCACTGGGGTCCTTTTCCAACAGATTGGCCTTTCTAAGATCCATTTGAGCTGGTGTCAAAAGCATTAAAGGTTAAAATCCATTCTCTGATCTTAGGCCTTGCTCTGTGTTAAATCTTAACTATTTTTCCCTTGATAGTATGTTGAAAGCAGGCCTGGAATTAAATGACCTCTGACCTTATCTTAAGCTACCCTTTGTGTCTTCATTGAGAGTTTCCTTTGAATATGTCAAAGCAGGTCTGGATTTAAATGACATCTGACCTGATCTTCAGACTGCACTTGGGTGTCTTTCCTTCTTTCACCTTCACTCCTTAATGTTAAATTCCACCATCTATCTAAAAGAACATTTAGTATAGATGACTTGCCCTATGAAAAGCCTTGGTTAGTTGTTATGCAAGTAATCCGATTTCATGACTCCATAGCCCAATGGATTGACACTTTCTCAACCTATCTTCTTTTGCCGAAACATCTTGCTACTTTGTTCCTTTCATTCCATAACCTTCTTAGTTAATGATCTCCAACCCAACAACCAAATCATTCAAAACTCCTTGTGCTTCATACCTAGCTTAATATCTCATTTTGAGCTCTCAAATATATATCATTCTTTGTATTTATAGAGAGATCCCTCTCTGGATCCAGGAGGGCTAGAGCCTAGGATCCCAAAGTGGTTTTGATGTTGTCTTGTCTTTTGGTCTTGCCAATCTGGCCAAAACACAGGAACCCCAACACCTTCCTCATCCAGTTCTAGCAATATTGTTTGAACTGGAATATTTTCACCTATAACCTTATTTAAGCATGAAACATGGAAAACTGGATGCACTCATGAAGAAGTAGGAAGCTACAATTTGTATGCCATATTACCAATATTTTGCAACACCTTGTAAGGACCATAGTAATTTGGCAATAATTTATTATCCTTCTTAGCTTGATTGAGGGAAATTTGTTTGTATGGTTGTAGCCGTAAAAATACCCAATCTCCTACATCAAAACTTCTTTCGGTGCGATGTTGATCTGCCTGTTGTTTCATTCGATTTTGTGCCAAATTCAGGTTATCCTTTATGAGTTGGAGAAATTCTTGTTGATGCTCGATGTGATCTTCCACTGCTTGAACCTTCAAATTTTCTCTTAAATATGATGTGATGGATGGTGGATGATATCCATAAAGTGCCATAAATGGGGTCATTTTTGCTGCAGTATGGAAGGAAGTGTTATACCACCATTCAGCGAGAGGTAACCACTTGACCCATCGTGTTTGTTTATCAGATACAAAACAACGAAGATATCCTTCCAAACATTTATTTACTATCTCAGTTTGACCATCATATTGAGGATGATAAGATGAGCTATGAGCTAATTGAGTACCCAAACAAGAAAATAACTCCGTCAAAAAATTTCCAGTAAAAATGGGATCTTTGTCGCTCACAATAACCCTTGGGTTTCCATATAGCTTTTGAATTGTGTCCATAAATGTACTAGCAACTGTACTTTCTTTAAATGGATGAGATAATGCACAAAAGTGTGCATACTTGGTAATTCTATCAACTACCACCATGATGACACTCTTTCCTACGGACTTAGTTAAACCTGTGATAAAATCCATTGAAATCTCCTCCTAACGTTGAATTGGAATGGATAAAGGTTGTAGAAGACTCGGGGTCTTAATTGTCTCAACTTTATTCTACTGGCAAACCAAAAATTCCACCACAAAATTTTGAATATCATATTTAAGGCCATCCCAAAAAAATCTTTCTTCACCCTGTGGTATGTTTTTAAAAATCCTAAGTGTCCTCGTAAAGGTTAAGTGTGTATTTCAAAAAGAATATTTTGTTTTAGTTGGGAATTCTTATAAAAATATAAGTGATCTTTGTACCATAAGGAATCATTTTTCCAACTAAATGTATCAGATGTACTAGGATCTTGCTACAACTTTTGAATGAGTGTCCACACTTCTTCTTCCTTTCTCCATTCATCTCTTGCTTCGGTTATCCAATCTAGTTGGATAATATAAATGGCACAAAGCAATGCTTCCACCTCTTCATTCTTTCTTGAGAGTGCATCTGCAACAACATTTAGTTTCCATTTTTTGTAGATTATTTCAAAGTCATAATCCAACATCTTTGTGACTCATTTTTTCTACTCTTCTGAAGATATTCTTTGTTCCAAAAAGTGTTTAAGACTATCATGATAATTTTTTAGCTTGAAGTGTCTTCCCATTAGGTAAGTTCGCCATTTATTTAGTGCATGCAGTATTGCTAACATTTCCTTCTCATAAATAGGTTTCTGTAAATACTTTCCTTTGGTTGAACGACTTTCAAAAGAAATGGGTCTTCCTTCTTGCATTAAAACAACACCAATTCCATTTCCTGAGGCATCACATTCCATAATAAAGGTTTTTGTGAAGTCTGGCGTAGCTAAGACCGGTGCTAGGCACATTTCCTCTTTAAGATGTTCAAAAGCCTTAGTTGCTTCAGGAGTCCATGAAAATTCATCTTTCTTCAATAATGTTGTTAAAGGTGCTGTTATTCTCCCATAATTCTTAAAAAATGTGTGATAATACCCTGTTAACCCGAGAAATCCTCGCAACAGCTTTATGGTTGTGGGGACTTTCCATTCCTTAATGGCTTTAACTTTGTTAAGTTCTACCTTAACACCCTCGTGAGATAAAATATGACCCAAATATTCCACCTCTTGTACTCGAAAGAAACATTTGGATGTTTTTGCATATAATTTCTTCTCCTGCAATTTTTTGAGCACCCTGTCAACATGTTGAACATGATCCTTCCAAGACCTATTGTAGATTAGTATATCATCAAAAAATACTAGCACAAATTTTATAAGGAAGGGTTTGAAAATGGAATTCATCAACCCTTGAAATGTAGAAGGTGCATTAGTAAGGCCAAAAGGCATGACCAAAAATTTATAATGACCCTCATGAGTTCGAAATGTTGTTTTTGGAATATCTTCAGTATTCATTCTAATTTGATGATATCCTGAACGAAGATCTAACTTGGTAAAATAAATTGTTCCATGTAATTCATCCAATAATTCATCAATCACAGGAATGGGAAATTTGTCTTTAATGGTGAGCTTATTGAGCTCCCTATAATCTGGACACATGTGCCATGATCCATCCTTCTTATGTACCAATACTATAGGAGTAGAGAAAGAACTTTGACTAGGTTGAATTATACTTGCCTCTAACATTTCTGCAATCATACGTTCAATTTCACTATTTTGGACATAATGATATCTATAAGGCCTGATATTTGGAGGAACACTTCCTGGAATCAAGTGAATATCATGATCATGATCACGAATAGGTGGGAGTCCTTTGGGAGTTTCAAACACCTTGGAATGATTGTCCAAGACTTTTTGGAGATCTCCAGAAATAGATGATTTTGATGTTGGAACTTCTAGTGAGCATAGTTGTGCAATTACGCCTCATTGTTCTTTATTTAGAAGCTTTGTCATGACATTAGAGCTTATTATCTTTCCCGGATTCCCTGAAATACCCCGTAATTCGACTTCCTTTCCTTCTGAAAAAAGTTTCAAGAAAATTTCTTGAAAATTAAAAGCTACCATCCCCAAAGATTGTAACCATTGTACTCCTAGTACAACATCAGCACCTCCCATAGGAATGGAAAGCATTGGACTATTCAATACATATTCCCCCACGGTTAGCTTGATATTATGGCATTTTCCAGAGCAATTTATAGTTCCTCCATTTGCAACCATCACTTGACATTCTGGTGCTGGGTATAGGAAACAATTCAATTCCTTGGCTACCTTACAATGAATAAAAATATGGGTGCTACCTGAATCAATCAACACTATTACCTTTTTCTTCTTTATATTTCCTTCTATCTTGAGAGTTTGAGGAGTGGTAATTCCTACCAATGCATTACACGATATGGTCAGACTCATTTCTTCCTCCTCTAGGGCTAGTTCCTGGTGTATATCCTCTTCTTCTTCATTTTCTTCTTCCTCTTCACAATCTATGTAAAATAATTTCTTCTCAACACACTTATGACCTTTAGTGTATTTTCTATTACAACTATAGCAAAGCCCTTATGCTCTTTTTTCTTCCAATTTCTTGTGGTGTCAACCTTATAGGTTGTGGAAATCTAGGATTAGAAACACTTCCATCTTTATAGAAGTGAGTGGTAGGCTTCCTTGTCTCCATAATTTTACATTCAATTTTTCTTGCCAACCTGAATTCCTTCTCCAATGAATCAGGTTCCAAAACGTGACCCTCATGTTGGATGTTATCCTTTAAAGTACCTATGAAGACATCGATTCTGTGTTCCTCTGAAAGATCAGTTACCCTTATATTCAATTTTTGGAAGTCCTCAATGTGCTCGCCCACTGAATACTTTTGCTTGAGATTTATCAATTGGCTAAAGAAAGTTTTGATCTTTTTATCCTCATAATGTGCTATCATTTCCTCCGTAAAAAATGACCAAGTGACAATTTTTTTACGGGAGAAAATCCATTGATACCATACAAATGTATTTTGTTCTAAATGTAAAGTTGCAATGCATACCTTTTGTGTGTTTTGCACGTTATTGAGATCAAAATATTGCTCCATCTGTAGTATCCTTGTTACAGGATCCTTTCCATCAAACTTCCTCATAAACATTTTTGGAATATGGTGGTTCTTGCCTCCAACATTAGAGTTTAGGAAATCACGTTTAACATTTATTTTGTTCACATCATGAGTTTCCTCTATTATCTTTTCACCATTAGGAAACATTTCTTGTATCAACTTTTCCAAGCCTTTGATGTCTAATTTTAGATCTTTCTTCATGTTTTCCATGTTGTCTTTCAGTTTTTTCATCGATCTTAGCTTTCTTGTCATCCATCTTAGCTTCCATGCCCACTTCCATGCCATCGATATTAGCTTTCAAACCATTCATATTAGCTTCCATGCCTGTCTTCAAACCATCCATCTTAGTTTCCATGCCTTTCTTCAAAACTTCCATTTCATTTTTTGTTGTTCTTTGCGAGAGCAAAATTTGTGGCACTTGCTCTTGTAATTTTGATATGTCATGTTTCCATTCTTCGTCTTCATGAGTCATAGTAGAGCCTTCTAAAGGCTTAATGGGTGTTGAATTATTTTTAGGGGCCATTTTAGAATCCAATACTGATATCTATTCTACAATATGCCCTTGAAATCAATTCAACTTGATTCTTCAAACAAGACTTATGCAATTCGGAAAAAAAATACACACCTTTTACTTGCTTTTGAGGAGCTCAATATTTAAATTGAATTATCTCTATAATTGTGGATCCTAAATATATTAAATTCAGCCTTGTAGTAGCCCTCTAAAGCTTCTTTCAAATTCCATAGGTCTGATCTGAATTGGATTCTTCAAGACAAAGTTATATCCAATCTCCCACAATGACCCAATTTTGGACTGGTTTAGTAGAGTGAACTTGTACGACTTGCCGCATGTCATTATTTCCTCCCTTGGCTCTAAAATTGATATAAAAAAATCTACAGTCTGTGTAATTATGGACACTTTTTACAGAATTCCAATCCGATGCTCAGAGAGAGATCTATGAAGTTTTTTTGACAATCACCTCTTTGAGATGAAATTTAGAAGCCTGAAAAAGCCCTAACTTCCGCAAATCATATCTCCAAAAATATTGAGTACCAAGCTCTGAAATTTTTTGATGATATTCCTTAGGCTTTTGGCTTCACACTCTAAAAATTTCAGCTTCTGAGCCTTCATAGAAAAAACGTTATTACGACAATACCACGATGACCTATTTAGGTTAAATTCAGGAGCCTGCAAAATGACCTAACTTTCATAGATCATATCTCCAAAAATATTGTGAACCAAGCTCTGAAATTTTGCGACATTTTTCCTCAGGACTGTGGCTTCACACTCTAAAATTTTCAGATTCTAAACCTTCGTAGAAAAAAATTTATAGCGAAAATTCCATGATGACTTGTTTGGAGCAGTGAAACCCTAGAATCTCAAAGCTCTTATACCAAATGTTGTGAAACTAGCTCCAAAAATAGAATAAAAGAGATATCAATGCCTTATAAATAAGACACTTTAAGGGGGAAACCTATAATACATTACATGAATGAATAATTCTTGGATGATACAAATTACAAAACCTCCTTTCTATATATAGGAGTCCATGGGGCCACAATGTAATCCTAGTCGACCTAACAATAATAATTTAAGGGCACAATAATAACAATATGGGGATTACAGGGTTACAATAATAACAATAATGGGGTTACACTAACAACAATAAGGGACTATACTAGTAATATAGGGACCTAACACGGTTGGATTTCCATGATAGCGTAGTGCACAGGTGAGACATCATACTTCAAATAACATGAACATAATATCATTTTCTATCAAGTCAATCCATAAGTTTCACCATATACCATCATGATATGACCACAAGTATTAAGATATCTAGAGCATCAATCTCATAGATATACCTCTATCATCATGGTCATCAATACCATGCTTTTCATGATCAATAGGATCAAGTTAGGTTATTCAATAAACCATAATAGTGAAATCTCTATTTCCATGATATTTCATCATGCTTATCACAAGAATTATCAATACCATATCAATGAGGTAACCCTAAGAGATTCAATAGGTCTTATGCATATCAAGAGTCAAGAGTACCATTTACTAGAGTCAAGATCAGGATCTCAAAACAATGGAATCTAGCCAAACATCAAGCATATCATTATATTAAGGATCGACACTAAGGAGCCTCATAGAATCAATTATCATGATCAAAATTTTCAATACCACGTGCACAATTTCATCTTTAGGATCATGAATCTAAATACCACTTTCACATGCACAAGCCACTTGATAATACGACATTCTCAACATACCATAGGGTTGACCTAGCCATCAATGTTATAGCTGAAATATAATATACCATGCATAACTTGTGGTATTTCCTGTGCTCCTTCACATAGGAAACATGTAGTGCTCCAGTGCCTCTTTACCTCTTCTAGATCTAGCCATGTTTCCTACATTTCAGAAGATCCTCAAGAGGGATCTGCTCATAATATCTCATCAAGGAGGATAAAAACATCCAAGTAATCAAATATACATGCAGGAAGAAATAATCAGATCCATATGCATAAAAAAGAGTAAGGAGGTAAATAAACATCAAAAGTCAGGGAGTACTTAGCTTAAATGAGAGATGATCCTCTCCCTCTTAAACTAGTCTTCAAGATCGATCACTATCCATAGTCCATATGAGAATGCTCCCTTCAATCAACCAGATCATATAAGGCTTCGAAAAATCAATCACAAGTTCTTGAGAATCTTCACATATACCATTATAGGGTTTCATACACCGAATCTCAAGACTTTACCATAAACTATGGTTTCTCTCAAACCCTCACCATAAAAGCCATAAGCACTAACTACCTAGGGTTTTATTCATACACTGGAATTTTTTTTCTGTCTCTACCATCCTCTTCTTGCTTCCATACAAGGTGTCTCCATGGGGGTGATCTCCATGGATTTTCTTCAGCCCAACTCTGATACCATGTTAATTGTTCATAGGGATACATTATTATTTTATTTTATAGTTTCATTACTTCAATAACATGATAAGTTCACCCCATATCATTATATCATTATTCAGATCTACATTATTATCCATCAGCATGTGCAACTATGTAGAAAGAAAAATGACATTATCATTATCTATGCATCAGAACATAAAGAAACATAAGAAGAAAATAATGTAGACATATACACACCAAGATTCATCCCAGACCAGGGAAAAACCCACTATGGATTTTGATTGGTTTACATATTATGACAAGGAAATTACATGAAAAATTCATGGGCACTTTTAGGCCGAAATTTCCTCTAATGCAAATTCTTCTTCTTACATAGTCATCAAATGATTTAGAAAACATGAGTACAACGATAAATTGATGCATATCATCATAATGCAATAAAAAAACTAGCGCATGCATAATATAACCATAAACATACTTTTTCTTAAGCATCCTGATTTTGAGAACTGTAATGCACTATCACTAGCTACAACATACTAATGAATGCTGATGGTACTAAGTGAAAAATGAAGATACATATTTTCAATGGAAATATATATAGTAGGTGTATAGATCTACATATCTACAATAGTAAAAAAACTTGTATAGAAATGAGCACTAAAACTCACTTGAAAACAACTATCTAGTCCTAGATCTGAATCCAGGACAATGTCAAAGTTGTATGGAAACATCTCCACGAGCACCAAAGGTTAATCAAGCCTAGATATGTCCGAAAACTCTTAGCCGCACCCTTGCAATGTTGTGCTCATATTTATAGCTTCCTTGGCTGCTACCAGGGCACTCTATGCCTACGACCATGGGAGAGTGCATCCCATAGTGCCTTTTGGGCCCTAACCGCACCCATAGCACTATGTGCCTACGGCTCTGACACCCTAGCCATAGGCATAACACATTGTGCCCACGGCTCTGGCCTAGATCAACTAGTTCTATGCTTGCGGATAGAGCATAAAAACCCCAATTCTTATACGAGCTTCGGACCTATGATCTCAGACCCTACACAAACTCTTTCTGTAGAACTTGTGCGAGCCAAGAAAAATTAGACGAACCCAGAAAATGGATGAAAATCGAGTATCGATTGAGCAAGCATGTGAGAATGAGATTGAGGTTGCTTCTATTTATAGGATTTTGTGTGGGTCCACTTGGGGTTAAGGCCGACTTGACTAATTCCACATGATATTAGGTCGAGCCATTCCGTTTCACTTTAATAAATAAAATAATTCATAATTTAACTTCCTCTTAACTAATTGGGGCGATCTATATGTCGATTTTGGTCCTCTTGAAAAGAGGAATATAATGCAAATATGATATCAACCATCTAATTTTTTGAAAGTGGAATTTGACCGTAGTTTCAAAATTTTAACAAGAAGCAACATTAGAACATCTTCTCCAAGGGACCAACATTGATTCATCAATAATAGTCATGTTTTAAATATCTTTCGAAGGAGAGGTTGGAACAGAAATTGCCAAAAATAATCCTGAAATGGTTTATATAATGATTCTCAAGAATACTCTTACATTTTTTTTGAACATTGAAAACTATAAATGCCTCATCACTATTTTTAAAAACTAATGGAAATTTACATGATAATGGAAATTGCAACAACATACACAACTTCTTCATAAATAGAGAAGAAGTATCTACATCCAATACCAATTATTTTGAATGCTCTAGCACTGATAATGAAAAATAATTCTTTTTTTATTTACTGGTAACAGACCCTAGTCATTAGGTTCACCCTTCTCGATTGATCCTTTTAGAAATCATAAACCTGGTATTTTTTCCCTATATGAGTGGATAAATATTGTCGTATGCCTTCCCTTAGTTGTTGTGGGGCTGGTGTTATTCATATTATTGTTAGGTATTGGGTTTCTAGCCACCAAATTTGAAATTCAAGGATGGAATGAAGAGTACCACCCCATGCCCAAATGGAGATGCAAGATCATGCTCATCACTTCGATATCCTCTCATTCCATCCCATTTTGCTTCGGGTATCACTGGATACAATTTTTTGGGAAGATTTATTCAAGAGCATTAGAAATAGGAGTGGACCCAGATTAAACTTATATGATTGAGATGTATTTCCTAGAAAATGTGTTTGATTTAAGCATGATAGAAGCACATGGATTTCTCAATAGATTTATTGCAATGGGTCCTATTATAATCTACAAAAGGAAGCTACCATATAAGCCACCTAATTTCTACCAGGAATACCAACAAGTGAACTATATTTAGTTTTGTGGTATGTCTATCCTTAGACCCTTTTTCATCATGGTTATGGGTCAACCATACAAAACCCTTGCCACCTAAGTCTCTTTGCTAGGTTGTACACTATCAAAATCATGGTTGGACACAAGAATTACAGAGTGTCTCTACCCTTAGATCTTCATTCATCATAGTTATGGGTCCACCACACAAAACCCTGATCTTCATTGGTTCATATTCAACAAAAGCTTCTAAGGAGGGAACTCTACATAATGAGGACTATTTATTCATAAGGGGGAAGGAATGATTCGAATGGAAAGTCACATCCACCATGGTATTTTCTTCTGGTATTTTCTGATGGTATTTACCCATGGTATTGTAACTCAAAAGGATATAAAATTGGGCCTCACTTTGTAAAAGGACATATTTTTCCTCACAACGTAGTTGTAGTAGTTTCTGTAATTTAATAAAAACTTTTCTTCCCTTGAATATTTTTTTTTTCCTTTCTCTCTCTAAATAAGGTAAAGTCTCTTTTATCTTGCCCCCCCAAGATCCATATCACTTAATCTTGTATTAACCCTAGTTTGACAATTAAATATAAGACCCTTGGGAGTTGCAACATTGTTTTTGTGATACTGAGGGCCATCAATGGTTACCCAATTTCATTTACCCCACATGAAGGCAAGTCAAAGGGGGGAACCATTGTCTGCAATTAAACCCATGCATCTCACATAGACCACCACACACCTTGGGCACCCATCTCCTTATTTTTACAACCCAAACTACTTTTAAATTTTTTTTTAAAGTGTAAAAATATTCTCTTGGAAACAAATCCTCACTGATATTTTTGTGTCTACTACCTAGTTGCAGTTTCTAGTCACCCTTGGTTGGAGCTCATCTCACATGCATACCATCTTATCAATCTCATCGTACATAATATCACCTAGATACTTCCAATAAAATCATAATATGGATGCCAACACATCATTTTCAGTTAGAACAATCATTTATACCTCCCCTAGATGTTCTCTCAATTATATTTTTATTATCTTGTATTTTAGTGTGTTTTTTGTTCATTGCCTATTTTGTATCTCGTGCTTTGTTTCTCCATTGGTTACATGGAATTTTTGTTTTATGTTTAATTTATAGCCAATTTTATTATGGGCATATTTATTGTTTGAAAAAAATTTGTAAATAAATATTGGATTTGGTAGACCATTGCTTCAAATCCACAACTACAAACAGATCACTTTTGAATGTCGGGTTGAATCTAAGCATCCGAGAATAGATATTTGGGAGAGTCAAGGGGGCACTCCCATCTGCAAAGGCTAGATTATAGAATGGAATAGATGATTTTAAAGGGAGGTTAGATCTAGTGATATAAGGATTCTGAACTGATGAGGGCACAAACAATTGTGAGGGGCTATAATAGTGATAAGGCAGATATCATCTAGTGGGTCCTTCATAATATACATTGTGCGTGAGGTCAATCCAGAGATCCAAAGGTCTAGGGGTGTTGAAATTTGGCATTACATTGTAAAAATTGATTCAGAGTAAGCCAAATATAACATAAAATTTTTGAAACATGAAGTGAAAAGCATGGTGGGGCCCAAGTGTGAATATTGACATGGAAAATTCCATAGGGACTTGGCAGTTGCCACAGAGAGACACTTGGTGATGTCGACCTACATTATGATGGAATTGTAGAGACATGTGGACTACACATGGATTCCACATGGTAGTTATGTGATGATGTTGACCACACATTTATGTTAACATGGTGGTTCCATTTCGGCCAAGAAGAAGCCACATGGATGCCACATAGACGTTCAGTGGTAGTGTGGCTCTATATAATTGGTCAATCTTCAACTAGGCATGAATTTCAATATGGTATTCCAGTTGATATAAATTTTATATCACTCAAAATATCTTAATGAGTTTCATGTGATGGTGGAATTTGTTTTGGGATTTCAAATATTTGTATAAAGAAGATTATTATAGCCCCATATTCATAGTAGACATTGGAGGTCAAGTTAGAATCAACATTTAACACCTCTCATAGCTTGATAAAGTACAAGGGGTTGGGTGGGAGTGTTACACAGGGATCAACTAGTAATAAAATAATTCTCATGTGATGGTATAAAACATATCTAAAGATATTTTCATGATGGGGTTTTTTGTATCTCAAGAAATAATCCCTCGGTTGTGGTAAGGAATTAGTGCTTAAGACATTTTGTTAATGTATGTCACAATTATAGTATCAAATGTCTTATTTTTAACGCCTTTGGAATTTCATTACTTAATACCCTCAATAATATGATATAATGAAAGCCTTCAAAATGCCATAAAATGATGATATTTGAATGAAATGAAAAGAAGAACTGTAAGGGAAACTCATAATGATATGTTGAGAAACAAAATATATCACTTTTAAGTTTTAGAGGAAATTCATGGAGAGAGAGGAAACTCGAAATAATATGTTGTAAAGACAAAATCTATTACTTTAAAGTTTTGTCAGTAGTTTGTGAAGAGAGGGGAAACTCAAAATAATATGTTGTAAACATAAAATCTACTACTTTTAAGTTTAAGGGAGAATTTGTGAGGGGAAAAGAGATGAAGTGAAGGAGCGCAAATTAAGGTTATTTAACTCTTACTCACAGATGTAATTAAGACACTGAATACTACATACTTTGCTTCATTCAAAGAGGAATAAACATAGAGTGAAACTGGAAAGACATATCAAAATCAACAGGTGTAGGAAACTTGATCTTCTTTCATTTAATTCTCAGAAAATTCAGTACAAAATCAACAGTCATCTAGAGGTCCCAAAACTCGGAACCCCTTTTCTTTATTTCTATCTACTTAAATACATCAAAGTAGTTTGTAACTGATGAGCATCTTGAAACTACTGGACTACCTCAAATGTTAAGATTACTTATGCAATCATACCAAGAAAAAAAATTGAAACTGGAAATATCATTCGTTTTGTTGAATCTGATGTTGCTGATGCTTCCCCCTAAAGTGCTGAGGTGTCCTTCCTGGTTATGGTGCGGTAGTTGCATAGTTCTGTAACAACGCCTTAGTGCCCGACTTGACCCATCTATCGTGCTTCCCATAGTGCCACTATATGTTCTTATGCCTGACTCTGCATATGCCTTTTTCATTTCGAATGTTGTCATCATGTCACCTGCTACCCGACTCTGCCTCTTCTACGCGTGCCTGTTGTGTTTAGTCTTCTCTTCTTATTTTCTCTTCGTCAGTTCACTTACCTGAGTCTCTCTACTCTGTTTTTCCTATTTCTTCATAAAATGGCACACAAACCTCATAATACTGGACTTGAAATACTTTATATTTCACCTTGGAACCACATAACGTCTGTGCCAAAATTGCACTTTGCATTTTGTTGTCTTTAACTTTTCCTTAGCAATTATCTTTTAAAAATTGCGATGTGCACTATGTGATCAGGTCCCACCTGGCATCACACATCGCACATCGACGAATTTATCACTTACCTCCCGTGGTTATCCTTTAAAACTTATGATTTGCGATTGGGCCCCACCACATCGCACATCACACTTCGTCGACTTTATCACTTACCTTCCATAGTTATCATTTAAAACTTGTGATTTTCGTTTCGCGATTGGGCCCGACCACATCGCACATCACACTTCAGTGATTATAACACCTACCCTTTGCACTTAACTTTTAAAACTTGTGATGTACGGTATGTGGGCCAGGGACATGTCATCTGCCACGTCATCTGGCCACATCACCGCATATCGTACTTTGGCGAATTTAACATTTACCTCCACACTTATTCTTTAAAACTTGCAATTTGCAATTTGTGATCAGGCCCCACCGCATTGCATATCGCACTTTGGAGATTTTACATTTACCTCTTGTGCCTATCCTCTGAAACTTGTGATTTTTAGTTTGCAATTTAATCTTTTCCTTCCATCTCTCCTACTTCAATTTTGTGCTTTGATCTTGGCCATCTATTTTTCCCTTTGCGCCTCCTCCAAAACTCTTCATTTTTTAAGGGAAATACACCATTTCTCTAGCTTCTGGAAATTAGTTTTTTTGCTCCACGGTGTAATCCTCGTGAGCTTATCCAGTGTTCTGTCATACTAGTCCCTCCTGAGTTGTGAATGAGCTCGACTTGACCCTCTCTAGTGTGCAATGTTATGAATGTGCCCATCGGTCCAGCTCTTGAACCATTCTGCACATGAATGAGGCCGACTCGACCCACCTTCACATCTCATCATGTAATGTTATTGTACCAACGCATAAATCAAAATTATTCTATGACACAAAAAAAATTACATTTTCTATCATATAAGTTTTTTCGGTGTTTTGAAAAAATATTTCAAATGTAAATTCAAATGAGCCACAACATCTGGCTCCACCTGGCGATAGTGCTTTTTTCCACGGAATCACTAAGAACAACATATTGGTGCCTTATCCAGTGGGCATGGAGTCAAATATTTCTTGGTGATGTATGAACAATGAGTAATACGGTATTTACAATGGTGGAATGCTGACTTTTAATGCTGGAAATAACGCTTTAGATACTGCCCGTTCACAGGTAGTTGTACTGACTCTCCATCTAGATCTTCCAAAATAAATTTGTTACTTGACCTTGCCTCAGATATCTTGTATGACCATGTTAGCCCCCTATAAATTTTTGACAAGCTAACAGGGGGCTAAAATGTTTTTGAGCCTTCAAGGAATGCATTTCCCCTGAAAACACATCATCCTTGAAGCCTCCTTATGCCCTTGTCCTTTGATAAATTCCCACTGTTGTTTCCAATTATAAAGCCTCTATGTTTGCAAAGAAATGCCCAAAGGCCTCCTTTTCCCTCTTATTTCATTCCCTCTAAGCCTTTGTTTTCATCCTCTTTCCTTCCCCTTCTAAATTTCCCACTTACCCTTCAAATCTTCCTAAATCCCCTTCAAATTCTACCAATACCCCTTGTTTGGTCTAATTCACCCTTTTTTCCCTCTATCGTTCCCCTTCCTAACCTCAAAATTGCATTAAAATGGGAAAAAAACCCACTTTTCACTTTATATTAGGGCTTAGCCCCTTTTCCGCCAGCCCCGCAAACCACTTCTCCATATGCCCGCGCCCAGGACCAAGCGCTTAAGCCCCGGGCACTAATCACAATCGCAACCATTGGGCGAGCGCTTCTATGTGTTACCTCAAATTTTCCGACACGATTTGGTTTTGGTCTATAAGACCTCTGCCGAGATCTCCACCGTCGATATATCGCTCAGATCGGATGGCCCGGCACTAATCACACTCCCGCTACAATCACAATCGGAACTTTCAATCGCTGCCTCTTGCCACCATTTGCGATTGCAATCCCCTGACTACATCTCTGCCATTGATCTGTCATTTAATCCAACGTCCCAGTGCTAATTGTTGCGCGCCCCGTCGCCCCTCTCCATATCCCTCCGATTGAATGTGGGCCGTTGATCTGGTCCCCAGATCCAACGGCCAACGCTCAATCGCGCTACCACTTCCAATCACAATCGGAAATTTCACCGCGCCACTCTTTGTTTTCCCCCGATTGCGATTCCCCGATCCGATCTGAGCCGTTCATCCCTCCAGATCCAATGGTCCAGATTTATCCCACTCCGCTCTTTTGTCCCCGCCCGTCTCCCCGCTGATCGTTTCTCCACTGTTGATCTATCGCTCTGACCCAACGGCCATCGCATAATCGCGACATTTCTCCAATTGCAATCGCAAATTTCAAACCGTGTCACCCCCGTCCCCCCCTGATTGCGACCCGCCGATTGAATTGCAACCATTCACTGCCTTTGATCTGACGGTCCGCATTGAACCGCCCTCCACCATTGCTGGGTCCCACCATTTCAAATAAATTTCGTATGTTTTGACCCTCTTTCCTTTGTATTTCGTCGAAGTCTAAACCTACCCGATTTATATTAAAAGGTTGTCCATTCCACTCGACCTTCGAACTTTATTGTTTTTATGATAAAGTTCACTGCATTTCTCTGCCTTTTTCATTGTATCCATATCGTTTGCCTCCGTTATGCCAACATTCCTCTAGGCCTTCAAAGAATTCTTCCACCACCGTCCCCAGATTGTATAATTGAATTAACTTACTGTGCAGGGATTATAAAGAGACCATTACAACGGCCAAGTGAAGCAGCGACGAGAATGCGGGTTACACCATAATTGAAGATTAACAACTATGATCCCACATTTTAGGATTGAGCGTGGATTAAGACCCAAAGGGTGCACCGACAAGTCATAACAACGCTTACCTAATAGAAGAATGTGTTTTCTCTGAAGGTACCTTACTCAATGATCTTTGTGCCTCCTCAAGCCCGAGCTTGATTAAAGACAACGACGACTTTAGCAAGGCTATCGGGGTGTAGTTATATGGAAGCATGGAGACCTGAAGACCTTTCAGTCACCTTACTTGCTTCAGAAGATAGAACAGAGGGCCTTACGGCTAGAAGGGCTTCACGAAACATCAGATGTCAAAGCCGACCTGACAGAGTCTCCCAGACCATACCCAAAGTACTTATAGCAATGCAGATTGCTATTAAGTAGAGTGGGCTCGGACTCTTCCACCACTGCTGCATTAAACTATGGATCCATTAGTCTATGTATCATCCTTCTATTATTCATTCTCTGTAAAAATTCCCAGAGCAGATTGTAAGGGTTGTTGTTCGGTTGTTGCCGATTTATTAGAGGATTCATTTTGGTATTAAACAGATTTGGTAGAGGTAAGCGAAGTAGTTTTTATTGCGATGGTAGGAGGAAAAGTTTGGATTATGACCATTGAGCTCAGAGTATGTGACTGGTTTTGCATCAATTAATCAAGCACATTTCTTTGGATCCTGGTCTATTACTACGGGTGATGTTTCTCTTATCTTATCGTTTAATTACATTTTCATGTTGTTCATTGGTCTTCTGGGCTCGCATCAGAAATATGGCATAGGATTTACCCTTGTTAGGTACCCTATGTCTCTGCTCTCCTTGCCTTAAATGTTTTCTACTAGATGTATTATCTGAGGATTTATTTCACACTAATTTAACCAGTTTAGTAGTTCCTTATGCTGCTAGCTGATGTGTGAATTAATGAAATCTATCTTTAGTTTTTCTTGTTGGGTTTAAGCTGGAAGATTTGGGAAACTGGGGATTAGAGTTAGTCCTGTCCACTAGGGTCCTTGTGCGACCAGCTGGCCTTTCTAAGATCTCTTACGTTAAACTTATCTATGTTTTTCCCTTGGAGCATGCTAAAGCTGACCTGGAGTTAAATGACCTCTGGTCCGATCTATAAGCTGCCCCTTTGTCCCTCCATTGAAAGTTTCCTTTGAGTATGTCCAAGCAGGTCTAGAGATAAATGACCTCTGACTTGATCTATATACAGAAATTGGGTGTCTTTCCTTCTTTCACTTTCAATCCTTAATGTTCCATTCCATCATCTATCTAAAAAGATCCTTTAGTGTAGATGACTTGCCCTCTGAAAGCCTTGGCTAGTTGTTGCATGTAATTACCTTTACTCCATAGCCCAATGGATGGCACTTTATTGACCTATCCTCTTTGCTGAAGCATCCTGCTGCTTTGATCCTTTCCTTCAATTACCTTCTCAGTCTATGATCTCATGACCAACCCAAAAACCAACCAACCAAATCATTTTAAAACCCCATTTGTGCTTCATAACTAGCCTAACACCTCATTTTAGTTTTCAAGGATATATCATTCTTTGTTTTATTGGTTATTGAGAGATCCCTCTCCTGGGTCTAGAGGCTAGATCCTATGGCCCCAAAGTGGTTATGATGTTGTCTTATCTTTGTCTTTTTTAACTGCCAAAACATAGGAACCCCAACATAATGGCGATTAGTGACTGGGATTTGAGTGCATTTATCTTACACACCTACACTCAAAAGACCCAAGATCTCTCGGTTAGGATTGGAATTTAATTACCGACAGGGATAACATCCTATTTCAAACATTCATATATATCCACTCCGCTACCCAAACTCATAACTCTCAAATACCCACTCAGAGGATGAACTCAAATATGGGCTGCAATGAATAGAAGGATAGAACATACGGGTTGGATTTGGTTTAGAGAATTCATTGTTTTTTTCTATCACTATGTTCTATCCTACTTCAAGCCTGATCAAGTGTACAAAGATGAGACCCACAATGAGTATGGGAAAGATCTCAAGCCTTAGTCTTCAGACCATAAGTAGACCTGTACTCCCGTGAAGAACCTAGTGGAACAAGAAGCTTCTAGCAGCCATGAGCCCATTGTTACACCACCTACACCTACAAAGTTCATAGAAATATATAAGCCTATGGTTTTACCTCTTATCTTCCAACCCCTCCCTTCAGAACTTATAAACCAACTGCCTCATTTTGATAGAGAAAATAAAGGAGCCACTGCTGAAGAACATGTTCAAAACCTTGAGGATTTACTTGAGTTGTATGAAATAGAAGAAGATGATGTGTGCATCCGAATTTTTGCCTTGTCATTACAAGGAAATGTTAAGAGTTGGTTCAAAGGCCTTTCAGAGGCAAGCATTTGCAACGTTCATCAATTTTCTCAAGTTTTCCTTGATAAGTGGGCAGCCCCAAAGAGTTCTCTCCTCATCCTAAAAGAGTATCAAAATTTGAAAAGGCAGCCAGGAGAGACAGTACAAGAATTTTCAGCCAGGTTCAATAAGGTATATAACGCGATACCTTCTGATATAAAGCCACCCTTGGGATGGGCTCTATTGCACTATCCAAGTTCTTTTGACCCCGAGGTGGAATTCCATATAAGAGAAAGAGAACCTTCGAGCCTGGAGGAAATGCAGAATATAGCAGTCACTGTCGAGTACAACATAAAGTGCAGGGAGATAAGATTAGTATTATTACGGCACCTAGGATCCTTGTGCGACCAGGCAGCGCTAGATCTCTTCTATCGAACTTATCTTTGTTTTTCCCTTGGAGCATGCTAAAGCTGACCAGGAGTTAAATGACCTCTGGTCCGATCTATAAGCTGCCCCTTTGTCCCTCCTTTGAGATTTGCCTATGAGTATGTCCAAGCAGGTCTGGAGTTAAATGACCTCTGACCTGATCTATAGACAGAAATTGGGTTACTTTCCTTCTTTCACTTTCAATCCTTAATGTTCCATCCCACCATCTATCTAAAAATATCCTTTAGTGTAGATGAATTTCCCTCTCAAAGCTTGGGCTAGTTGTTGCAAGTAATTCCATTTCATGACTCCATAGCCCAATGGATGGCACTTTCTTGACCTATCCTCTTTACTGAAACATCCTGCTATTTTGTTCCTTTCTCCCATTACTTTCTCAGTCTATGATCTCATGACCAACCCAACAACCAACCAACCAACCAAATCATTTTAAAACCCCCTTTATGCTTCATAACTAGCCTAACATCTCATTTGAGCTTTCAAAGATATATAATTCTTTGTATTTATGGAGAGATCCCTCTCCGAGTCTAGAAGGGCTAGATCCTAGGGCCCCAAAGTGGTTCTGATGTTGTCTCATCTTTTGGTCTTGCCAATCTGGCCAAAACATGGGAACCCCAACAGGACCATACCAGAGAGGGTAAAATTTACCATGCTTTACCTTCTCTTCTCTTCTAGTGTCCCATCTCAGTACCAAATCTCCTGCTTGAAAGAGAACTTCTTTTTCTTTTTCTGTCCAATATAGACTTCATATTTTCCTGATAAGTAATCAAGCTATCCCTGAATTTGTTTCTATTGTCACTTGATTCAGTTATTTTTTTCAATCTTCTTACCAAAGCATTTGGTTCTTCCTGAGCTTCTTGAAGGAAAGAAATCACTGGTTTGGCCAACCGAGGAGGGAATAGTGCTTGAGTTCCATAAACTAGTTCATAGGGAGACTTCCAGTAGATCTCCTAGCAGTGAATCAAGATGCCCATATGGAAAACTTCAACTTCATATCCCAGTCCTTCTGATTCTGGGTGATTTTCTTCTTCAATATTTTGACCAATGTCTTATTTGAAGACCATGCCAATCCATTCCCTTGGGGATAATACGCTTTGTAATGTGATAAAATTACATTATATGTTTGATAGAAATTAATTAAATGAGCAGAGTTGAATACTTGAGCATTATCAATCACAATTTTGACTGGACATCCGAATCTGCTGAAATTGTTTTCCTCCAGAAACTTCATCACTACTTGGTCATTCGCCTTCTTAGTGGGTATTGCTTCAAACCATTTTTTAAAGTAATCAGTGGCAGTTATAATCCACTTGCCAGTGGATCGATCTCTCCAATAAAATCCAATCCCCATTTCCTGAAATGTTCTTCAATAAATACTAGGATGAGAGGTAACAGAGCAATTTTTTTCTTTTCATCAAAACAAATGACACTTCTGACAACTTCTGACCAATCTATAAAAATCTACAAATAGGGTTGGCCAATAAAAGCCTGACTTGAGAATTTTATGAGAAGTGACCTTCCAACTATAATGTCCTCCACACATACTTTCACGTTATTGTTTTTTGACTTCCATAGATTCTCCTTCGGTCAAACATAACAGCAAAATACCAGTAGGATCTTTCCAGTATAGCTTTGCTTCTATGATAACATATGGCTGAGACTTGAGCTTGAGAGTTCTGTATTTTGTTCTATTTAGTGAAGTTGGATAGGAAAAGAAACACAGGTAATGCACAATATCTTTATATCAATCATAGCACAAAAATTATTATTGAATACCTGTTTTGGACTTGCTTTAACCTTCTTCATTAACACCTCTATCCACTGGTGCCAATAGATTAATTCCCAAGGCTTGAAAATTTGTCTTTGTCAACAAATTCGCTAACCCCTGTCCCTTGAACAGCTTGGTGGGTTTTATGTCCAAGTCATACTCTTGGATATTTTCTATCCACTTCCCCCTTTTTCCTTCAACATCACTTTGGATCAGCACGTCTTTCATAGCGGAATTAGGAACATAAGCATTTATTTGGGACTAAAACACATAATTCCTAAAGGCTTTTAGTGCTTTGACCAAAGTGTATACTTGTTTCTCCAGAATATTGTATTTGAGCTCAACGTCTCTGAGAAATTTACTAAAAAATGCAATTGGATGCTCAATATATTCATTTTTCTGCAACAAAAAAACAACAATAGTAGTGGGGGATGAAAATGAGAATACCTGAAAGGATTTTTTATAGTCTAGACTAATCAGAACTAGAGCTTCCTATAGTGTTTCCTTTATTCTAGAAAATGCATCTCTTGCTTCCTTATCCCATTGCACTTGTGAATTTTTCTTCAACATATATGTTATAATTCTCACGATATCAGAATAATTGGGCACAAATCTCCTCAAAAATTTTATTTTTCCTAGGAATCTCTGGATATATTTCTTACTTCTGGGTACAAGAATCGTTTGAATGGCTTCCACCCTTGCTGGGTCAATATTTACTCCTTGTTTAGAAACTATTTGACCCAATAATTTACCTTATTCTAAGGAAAATAAAGGTTTCTTGGGATTTACTGACAGACCAAACTTTCTGCACTTTTGAAAATATTTTTTCAAATCCTCCAAGTGTTCATCATTTGACAGTGAGAAAACAGTACATCATCCAGATATATAACTACAAACCTATCACCAATGAAGGCTATGTCCATGGACATCTAAAATTTTTCACATGCGTTCATAAGGCCAAATGGCACCCTTGCATACATGAAGGTGCTCCAGGGCATAGTGAAATAAATCTTCTTCTGATCTTATTTTTCTACTGCTACCTGATTATACCCAGAAAATCCATCAACCATAGACAGCCTGTGAGCTCTTGTCACCTTTTGTAAGACATAAACCATTTTCTACAAAGGATAATTATCTTTTAGAGATGCTCTGTTCAAATTCCCGAAGTCTACACACAATATTATCTCTCCAATCTTCTTTCTTACAGGAACCATATTAGAAACCGAGTCTGAATATCTGAGAGGGACTATAATTTTCGCCTACAACAATTTCTTCACTTATTTTTCGATTGGAGCTAGCAACAATGGACTGATTTGTCTGAGCTTCTGTCTGTGTGGTTTGATTCCTTCTTTCAATGGTATATTATGTTGAATTATTCTTTTGTCATATGTTTTCAGGTCTTCATATGACTAGGAAAACACATTTATATATTTCTTAAAAATATCGATGTATTTTTCTTTGTAGTTTTTGGGAACACCTTTGAATAATTTCACTATTTTTGGTTCCTGCTGAGTTCCCAAATTACAATATTCCATATCTTCTTCTTGATGTGTTTTCTTTGAATCAACAGCAACATCATTAGAACCAAATAATCTTTCAAGGGGAACCAACCCTTTATGGAGCACGTTGTTGGAATCACGATTGTCGTTAGACCAAAACCCGCAGCCATTAATCTCCACTACAATCGCAAGAGTTAGGATCCATGAGAGGAGGTTAGGCCATGTCGTGAAACACACGGGGCGCATTGAACGCAATGTCCAACAATCTCCTCCCCAGTGCCAGTCGAGTGAGTTTTGAAATCGAGACCTGTCGCTCTGATACCACTTGTTGGAATCATGATTACCGTTAGAACAAAACTCGCAGGCATTAGTCTCTGCTACAATCGCCAAAGTTAGGATCCACGGGAGGTGGTTAGTCCATGTTACGAAACTCATGGGAAGTATTGAACCCAATGTCCAACACACATTGTCTTTCAATTGGATAATCTTATGTTCACCTATTGACTGCTTAAGGTTTCTTATTTCTACTCTTTGCTCTATTTTTTCTTACTCTCGATTTATCTTAGCATCTTCAAAGTTTCCAATCATTTTCAAGAATTGATTTATCTGTTCATCATCTTTGAACACCTGCCAATGTTTCACAATGTCAGGGATTTATGGTCTATGTCTAATTTCAATTTCATACCTTAGCCTTGGATTTATTGGAGGTTTGAAGGTTCTGGCTGCAACTGCTAACGAATCAGCCAATCTATTCTCCTCCCTCGAAATATACTCAAGATTGAAGGCTTAAAAATATTTTTCTATAAGATCCCAAACTTCATTCCTATATGATATGAATATTGGATGCTTGGTTTGACAATGATTTTTAATCTAGCTTATTATCAATTCAGAGTCACCAAAAATTGAAATACATTGAACTCCCATCTATTTAGCAACTTGAAGGCTTGAGATTAAGGCCTTATACTCAACCACATTGTTTGTTGAATCAAATTAGGGTTTAAAAGAGAAAGGCATGAGGTTACTATTGTAAATACTAAGAGTGGGGAGGGGGGGGTGAATCAATATTCCTTTCAATTAGTATTATTATTAATATTTCAAAGCATTAGTTAATCTTCAATTATTATCAGTGTTTGTACAATGATAGCAGTAAACAAAAGGAACACAATTGCACAGAGTTTTTTTAAGCTAGAACCCCCTTCGAGACGAAAGCCACGTGAATTATTTCTAATAATCTTTAATATTCAAATGCAATTGAAAATAAAAATCCAACTTCCTAGAATCTAGAAAAAAATTCTTCTCCAGCTCCCACTAGATGGATGCTCCAACGCCAGATATTCTTCAGTAGTCAATTGAACGGATTCCCGAACACCCAATGAGATACAACTCACCCTACCACCACCCTACCACCCTAAAGTTTTCACAAGCTTGAACTTGTTGGTGACTTCATGCATCAGACAAGAACCACCCTACCACCCTATAGAAGAATAAAAGAATAGGGAAAATGGTCCAGTTTACAATGATATAGAATGATGTAGAGGAAGAAGACACACTAGGCCATAACCCCAACTATGACACAACCACCTAATGATGATCCTAGACCTCTCGACACTGCCTCTTCAACTCTTGGCAGATAGACACTTGTAAAATTTTTATAATTATTCTTTTACAATGATACCTTTACAATGACTGTATGTAGTGCTGCCCATGTGAAGACGTCATGTGGTGAACTTCTTGCTGTTGTTATGCACCTTGATTGTTGCTCTTGTCATGCTACACTTTCTCACTCTTCACAACATTAGATCATGTATTGAGTCTTATCTTGATGAATATATAACACCTGCAAAATGTCTTCAAGGAAATACCCATGACATGATAATAGAAAAACTTACCTCATCCTGCAGAGCATATGTTAGTGCCAAATAAAAAAATAAATTAGAATAAAAAGAACCTAATGCAATTAAGAGATGAACATGCATATAAAAAATATATTTACCTGGATCTTACCTCTATTCCACCTTGCTTTTCATTTATTTCCTAGAAATTTTGGTCCTTTGCAGCCCTTGACAACACATGATATAGCTTTTTGACGATTTTCCCAAGGTCATCTTTGAGATGAAGTTCAGAAGCTTGAAAAAACCTAACTTCCATAGATCATATCTCGGAAAATATTGTGCACCATGCTCTGAAAAGTTTATAGGAGCATTCTCAGGATTTTGACTTCGTCTCATAAAAATTTCAGATTCTGAACCTTTGTAGAAAAAAAGTTACAGTGAAAATTCCACGATGACCTATTCCAATTAGCGAAATCCTGACATGAGGAGGATATGAGGATCATAATTTATATAAATTCTTAGGTTGAGAGGGAATTCAAGAAGCTAAGATGTTAGGGATTTTAGGAGCTTAAAATTTATTAAATATCAACTTTTCAATGACTCATGCCACAACCCCATGGGGTTTTAGCCCACTAACTGGGGTTACTAAATTCAAACATGAATATCTCTCAAACCATGAAGAATTACGTGGTGTGCCATATATCAACGAAAACATATCGACAAGAAGAAACCATAAAAAACATCCTTGACCATGAATATAGTAATTTGATAGGTCAAAATTCTCGTGCAACATCAGGGTAGAACCTAGTGCTGCTTTGGTTGACATCAATGACAACCACTTATCAACAATCTCCCCCTTTGGAATTGATGGCAACACAAGTACTCCCTCTGTGATCATGAAACCTCTTCCTACAACATTATCTCTCCCTTTGACATCAATGGAAAAGGGTAACTCCCCCTAACACACAACCATCCTGTGGACCAGTACACACTTCTACTCCCACTTTATATTCTGAATAAAGAAAATCTAATGACAAGTTGGGAGAATCCCAAGATTCTGGTGAATATATTCAAATTCTTCACGAGGTAAAGGTTTAGTGAAGATATCAGTGATTTTTTCTTTTGTACCAACATATTCAAGTTTGATATTCTTTTCAGCGACTTGTTCTCTAACAAAATGATATTTGATCGGAATGTGTTTTTTTTTTAATGCATGACATGATTCTTGGAGATGCTGATGGCACTAGTGTTATCACAGAATATGGGAATAGGCTCATTGAATTGTACTTTAAGATTTTGCAAAGTTTGTTTCATCCAAAGGACTTGAATACAAAAAATTGCCGCTGCAATGTATTCTACTTCCGTTGTAGATAACGAGATTGAGGTTTACTTTTTTCTCAACCATGATACAAGACAACCACCTAGATATAATGTTACTCCATTAGCACTCTTATGATCGTCAACGCTTCTTTCCCAATATTCATTTGTAAAGGCTTGAATAGTGAGATTGTTACCCTTGGGATACCACAAGTCATATTCTGTTGTGCCCTTTAGATATCGAAGAATTCTTTCGACAACAATAATATGTGATTCTTTTGTTGCTGCTTGGAATCTTGCTACCTGTCCAACTTCTTGCATAACATCTAGCTGGGAGGTTGTTACATATAGAAGACTAAAAATCATAGATTTGTACAACCTCTGATCCACATCCTTAGATGTGTCGTCTATGCTCAATTTGCAACATGTTACCATCGGGTTAAGGAAGGATTTGCAATATTCCATTTTGAATTTCTTGAGCATTTCTTGAGATATTTGAAGCCCTAAGAAGTATGTTAGATCACCAAGTAAAGACATCTCCAACTCACTTTGCATATTTGTAGCAAAGTTCTTACTTAGTCGATAATCATTGTTACCAAATATTATATCATCCACATATACCTCAACGATTGTTAAATTATCTTTATATATTTGTACATAAATATTTCTTTTAGCATTACCTTTCTTGAAACCTTGTTGACCTAGATATCCATCAAGCTGAGCATACCATGCTCTACGAGCCTGCTTGAGACCATATAGAGAATTCTTTAACCTACAAACGTAGTCTTTTTTTATGATAGTAGAAAACCTTTAGGTTGTCCGATGTAAGCTTCTTCTTCTAATTCACCATTCAGGAATGCTGACTTAACATCCATTTGGTAGAATCTTATTTTTCTTGAACATGCATAGGCGAGAAACATCTGGATGGCTTCCATTCCGACAACTGGTGCAATTTTTTTATCGAAATCAATTCCTTCCACTTGTGCATAGCCTTTGAAAACAAATCTTGCTTTGTTTCTGATAACATATCCATCTTCATTCAATTTGTTCCTGAACACCCATTTAGTCCCAATGACATTTTTATCTTTTGGTCATGGAACTAATTCCCATGTGTTATTCTTCTCGATTTGATCCAATTCTTCATTCATAGCTGCTACCGAATGTTCATTCTGGCTCGATTCCTAAAAACTACTAGGCTCAAAGGTTTCTAGAAAAGCAATGTGAGCTTGTTGTGATGAAAGAAGATGTCGACCTTCATTTATGTCACCAATGATTTGATTTGATGGATGGTTCTTTTGAATCCATTCTTTTCTTCTCTTTGGAGGATCTTCTTATTGTTGTTCTGGTATATCTTGTTGATCATTATTTACTTCTTCATGGTTGATAGTTGCTTCTTGTTCTAGAATTTTCTCTGTGTCCTTTTCAGCCTCTGTATCAAGTTTCAAAGATTCTATATCCTCATCATTATTCGTTAGAACACCATCTTCGTCAAAGGTAACATTTATGCTCTCCACTAGTTGTTTTCGTCTTAGATTATAGAATTTATAGGCCTTTATTTTGTATGAGTAACCAAAAAAGATACCTTCATCAAAACATGATTCAAACTTACCCAAATTTTGATCTTCTCTTTTGATATAACATTTTCTTCCGAAGATTCTGAAATATTTTACATTAGCTAGTTTTCCTTTTCGTAATTCATATGGGGTCTTGTTGCAATTATTTTTTAGAAGACTTCGGTTGATAATGAAGACTACAGTATCAATTGCTTGAACCCATAATTTTTAATCCAATTTTGAGTCCTTCAACATTGTTCTACCCATTTCCTATATGGTTTAATTCTTTCTTTCAGCAACTCAATTTTTCTGAGGTGTTCGTGCTGTTGAAAATTATCTTTTTATTCCATTTTTGTCACAGTATTGCTGAAATAATTTGGAAGTAATTCTCCACCATTATCTGATCTTAGAAACTTTATTTGCAATTGAGTTTCATTTTTTACCAACTACTTGTAGATCTTAAAGCACTCAACTAATTCAGATTTTTTCTTTAGGAAACTGACGGCTGCCATCCTCGTATAGTTATCTATCATTAACATGAAATATAATTCTCCATCTAAGCCTTTTGTTCTCACAGGACCACATATATCAGTATGTATCAATTCCAACAGACTATAATAAAGTATTTATTTTGTTTTAAATTATACCTTTTACTTTAGGTGCCAAAGGCCTCACATAGTGTGTTGGAAGGTTTTATGATTTTCAACATTTCTCGTACTGCTTCCTTTTTTCTTATCCTGACAAAATTGTCAAAGTTTATGTGACCCATTCATTTGTGCCATAACTAGCTTTCATATTATTTATCTAGTAGACGTACTTTAGTTTCTTCATCCATAACATATATGACATTTGGACCTAGACTTGCTGTAGCCATGATTTTACCATACCTGCCTTTCCTAATTTCACATTTTGTGAAGTTGAATAGCATTGTGTGTCCTTGATCACATATTTGTCCAACACTGAGCAGATTTTGATTCATGTTTTCAACCAATAGAACATTCTTGGCTAGGACATATTTGCTTCCCAGAGTGACGGTACCCAATCCTATAACATTTGAAGATCCATCATTCCCAAAGGATATGGTTCCATCCTTCTTATCTTTCAGAGATACAAATTTATTTCTATCTCTAGTCATATGCGTTAATAAACTGCTATCAACATACCACACATCTTTGTTGTTTTGAGCGAGAGCACAATTATTAGTCTTCTTCTTCTTCCATGTTAGTTAAGTTTAAGTTACTGTGGCTTTGAAGCTTCTTACGGAGGATTTTTGAAGTCGTGGTCTCTAGCTATGTGTCCAAAGTTCTGGAAATTTGTAACATTCCCTTGTCTTTTGTAAATGTTAGGAAATCTATTGATGTTTCGTTGAACCCTGGGAGGTTCATATTTGAACAATCTTAGCTGTATTGGTTCTTTAGGGTGCGTGTGACATTCTAACTTGATAGTAGTACCACATGAATAACTAATATTATGAAAAATATATTCAGTGCTTGGATGGAAATATTCTTTGAATGATCGTCTTTAAAAATTTGTTCTTGCGAATATTGTCCAATGAAGTCTACATGCATGTCAGATCTCATAGGTTCATTGTATTTTGTTGTAGAAGGTCCTAATTCTTCTTCTTTGTAACCGATGCCAGTTTTGTCGTTGTAAGATCATTGATTTTTGATGAATTCCTCCAATTCCCTTGAGATGTTGGCATAGTTTTGGATAGTTTTTCCTTTCTTCACTTCCTCACGTAGCGAGACTATTTCAACTTCTAATTCTTCCCTTTCTTGGTTGCTTTCTTCCAACTTATTTTGAAGTGAATCTTCGATACATTTGTGTTCTTCAAATTCAATTTTGAGACCTTGAACTTATTCTTCAAGAGTGCTGGAACGGATCTTCTCAGCATTGAGCTCTTTTATAAGCTTGATTGCCTCCTTAGAAAATTATTCTATGGTAAACTCTTCTTCTTCGTTGTTTGATACCTATTTTTTATTGTGCTTGGCCATAAACAGTACTCTCTCATTAGCTTCTCTTCATTGTCACTATCTTCATAGGATGATGAGCTATCTTCTTTAGAGAGAAAGTTCATTTTGAATCCTTTCTTTTGACCTCGCTTGTTGAATTTCTTAAAGAATTTATTTCCTTTTTAGTTTCCATTACTTCTGTTCAGACATTTTGCTACGAAATGCCCAACCTCACCACAGTTGAAACATATCAATGGAAGTTTACCTTTGAATTTTCCCTTACAAATTTTCATTTTTCTCCTACAGTAAGCATATTATTCATCTGAAAGACCTTCTTCATCATCTCCCTTTTCTTCACACTTGCAAGTGGGTCATGGTTATTGGTTTTCTTAGATGCAAGGAACGCAGTTTCTAGATGCGAAGTACCCTCTTCTTCATCAAGTCTCATTTCATATGCTATGAGAACTCCATGTAATTCCTCTTTGCTGAGTTTGTCCAGATTTGCACTGTATTCTAAGACCGATACCTTTGGGTTGAATCTCCATGGTAACGTTCTAAGAATCTTTCGTATAATAGTCTTCTCATCAACTAGCTCTCCCAATCCTTCCAGAGTATTGGTTATTTCATCAACGTATTGGAAGTATGCAGCAATGTTGCAATCTTCTTTCATTCTAAGTTGCTCAAATTTTGCTCTATATATTTGAAGCTTTGCTTCTTTGACATTTGAGTCACCTGCATATATATTCTCAAGCTTGTCCCATACATTTTTGGCAGTTTTACAACCCAACACCTTATGATAAGCAGATTCAATAAGTCCACTAATAATAATATTCTTTGCTTTTGCATCATTTACCAAATTATTCTTACCTTGTTCAATCGTGGTTGGTGTAAATATGTTTTGAACAGTGTCCCATACTTCGTAATCTTGCGCCAAGAGATAGACCTACATTCTTCCTTTCTAGAGTGCATAATTATTTTCATTGAACAGAGGTACACCATTCTTGGTATGCTCCATTACCTCTTTCCAGTTTTTAAACTGTTATTGAAGGAACCAAGATCTGATACCAATTGTTGGAAATACTCACTCAGAGGGTGGGGGCAGGGGGGGGGGGACTTAGTATTCCTTTCAAATAGTATTATTAATAATATTTCAGAGCATTAGTTAACCTTCAATTATTATCAGTGTTTGTACAATGATACAAGTAAACAAAAGGAACACAATTTCACACAGTTTTTTAAGGTGGAAACCCACTCCGAGACGAAAATCACCTGAATTATTTTCTAATAATTATTCAATATTCAACTCCAATTTAAAAGAAATATCTAACTTCCTAGAATCTAGAAAAGAATTCTTCTCCATCTCCCACTGAATGGATGCTCCAATGCCCGAGATTCTTCAGTAGGTAACTAAATGGATGCCCCAACACCCAATGAGCTACAACTCACCCTAGCACCACCCTACCACCCTAAATTTTTCAGAAGCTTGAACCTATTGGTGACTTCATGCACCAACCTGGCACCACCCTACCCCCGTACAGAATAATAAAAGAAGAATGGACTCCTGTACCAAGGAAAATGGTCCACTTTCAAATGATATAGAATGATGTAGAAGAAGAAGACACACTAGACCATGACCCCAACTATGACAAAACCACTTAATGATGATCCTAGACCTCCCAACGTTTCCTCCTCAACTCTTGGCAGATAGACACTTGTACAATTTTTACAATGATGCTTTTACAATGACTCAGTACAATGATACCTTTACAATGACTGTATGCAATGCTACCCATGTGAAGACTTCATGTTGTGAAATTCTTGCTGCCATTGTGCACCTTGATTGCTTCTCTTTTCATCCTACACTTTATCACTCTTCAGAAAATTATATCATGCATTGAGTCTTATCTTGTTGAATATATAATACCTGCAAAAATTATTCAAGGAAATACCCATGACATGATAATAGCAAAACTTACCTCATCATGTAGAGCATATGTTAGTGCTAAACAAAAAAACAAATTAGAATACAAATTAACTATTTGCAATTCAGATATGAACATGCATATACAGAACAAAATTACCTGGATCTTACCTCTACTGCACCTTGATTTGCTTTGTTGCCCTAGAAATTTTGGTCCTTTGCAGCCCTTGACAACACATGATCTATATTTTTCTTTCCTTCTAGGAGCTCGATATTGAATCTGGTGTATCTCTATTATTTTAGATCCCCAACATGTTATTTTAGGTCCTATAGTATTTCTCTGAGTCTTCTTTCCAATGCCATATTTTTGACCCAATTTGGATTCATCAAGACAAATTTATACCCAATATCTCACAATGACCTAAATATGGACTAGTTCGGTAGAGTGAACTTGTACGACGTGCCACGTGTCAATTTTTCTTCATTTAGCTTTGAAATTGATGCATAGAAAATGAAATTCAATGCACTATCTGCCACGTTTTACAGAATTCCAATCTGAGATTCAGAGAGAGATATATGACGATTTTCCCAAGGTCACTTCTTTGAGATGAAGTTCAGAAGCCTGCAAAAACCCTAACTTCCATCGATCATATCTCCAAAAATATTGTGCACCATGCTTAGAAAGTTTTACAGGAGCTTCCTCAGAATTTCATCTTCACTTCATAAAATTTTCAGCTTCTGAACCTTTGTATAAAAAACATTGTAGTGAAAATTCCACGATGACATGTTCCAAGTAGCGAAATCATCACATGAGGAGGATATGAGGATCACAATTTATATAAATTTTTAGGTTGAGAGGTAATTCAACAAGTGAACATGGGAGGGGTTTTAGGAGCTTAAAAATTATTAAATCTTGAATTTTCAATGACCCATGCCAGAATGCCATGGGGTTTTAGCCCACTAACTGGGGTTACTAACTTCAAACATGAATATCTCTCAAACCGTGAAGAAATACGTGGTGTGCCATATATCAACGGAAACATCTCGAAAATAAGAAACCATATAAAATATCCCGGACTTAGAATATAGTAATTAGGTAGGTCAAAATTCCCATGCAAGATCGGAGTATCCCCTGGTTCTTCTTGGGTTGACATCAATGGCAACCACTTATCAACAGTTACCTTCTGGTGATATCATCAAGAATCCAACACCTACACCTTCCTTGGAGTAGGCACCATCAATGTAGAACTTTCAAATTTTCCTTAAGTGCAGCTCATTATTTACAACTGTTGAAGGGATTTTCTTCCTTGTGTCTTAAGAAAATTCTGCATCTTCATGCAGAATGAAACAAGAAAGATCTTCTATTTCTTGACTATAAATGGGGGAATTTCTTGCATATTTATTTGAGGTGGTCTTCACAAACCTTGTTTCCTTGTACAATCTCCTTTCTTCCCTATTAAAAATTGGAACGATAGTAGAAGTGAAATCTAATTTTAGAACACCTCCCAAATTTTCTCTCGAAGATCTTGACAGGAGCATTCCAAACTTAGCTAGGTTGTCAGCAACCACTAAATCCATGACTATACTCTTTGCTGGCATTTGTGACGACAATACCGCTACACCTTTAATTAAGCCAACGCATTTCACCCTTTTGGAATCAAATGAATACAGATTCCTATAAGGTTTGGTAATTTGCAAGTTAATTTCCTTCATAATAGACAATGGCATGAGATTATGGGACGCCCTTGAGTCCAACATGCAGTTATATAGAGTAAAATCATGGAGCAATAGAGAAATGTAGAAGGGTTGAACAGAAGGATCTACTTATTCTACATGAGGACCAAAGGTGACCATTGGCTTTTCATCTTGTAAGTTCACCATGTCACTTATATATTGTGCCTATGTGAGATTAACAAATTCTGAAATTTCTTTCTTGTAAGCTGGTATTTTAGCTAATTCTAGAAGAGTTACCTAAATTTTAACCTTCTCCAACTCTTTTGCCAAACTGAAAGCATGAGATTTCTTAACATTCTTTTCAGGTTCTTCTTCACTCTTTCTAAAATTTTCCGCTGTTTGGGTACACGAACAACTCTCTCCAAAATATTAGTGTCAACTGATTTGTTTTGGGAAGATTCGGCCTGCTAGACATTTGTTCTATTAAAAGTGAATTTACAGGTTGTTTCCCCTTACAGACATGTTTCATGGGGTATTTTTTTTGTGGAGTCATCATTGGAGGAGGAATCGAACCTTGTTTTTCACCTTCATTATCCTACACTCTAGATCTCTTTCTAGACCTTAATTCATACTTTTTATGCAACTTAGCTTGCATGAAATCTGTGAATTGTCTATAGTATTCATCCATTTCATCTTGATCAAAAGATAATTCAAATTCAACATATTCTCCCTCACAATCTTCCTCTTCATCCTCTTCTATTTTATACATAGAAGATACATATTCCTCGGCCTCCCATTAGTCATCTTATGGTGCCTCTGTGGGTGTTGATTCTATATACAATGGTGCTTGAACCTGGTCTTGATCTCTTCTTTCCCTCTGCAAAATTTGCAAGGGATGTCTTCTAAATTGAGGGTTAACTCACCTCAGTTTTTTTGTACTTGTCTTTGGGAGTTTTTATTCTCCAATTCCATCTTAGGTAGCTTTTTTGTCAAATTTTTCATCGCCTTTTTCATATCTTAATTCTTAGATCTTTTGATGATTCTTCTTTTTCTTTCCCCTTCTGTTGGACTGGTTGTTTCCCTTTCGCCTTTCCAGCTGCAGTCATATTAGCTTCAATCTCTAAAGCTTATGTCTGTATCTACTCAAGAGTAGGGGCTCTTATCTCTTTCAATGTAAATCAAAAATCATCTTCAAAAGCCCCAACAAAAACTACCTTTTCTCCTACAAGGGAGGCTTCATCTCTATAGGTAAACTATTGTACAATTTGTTGAACCTTTTTACAAAATCAGAAATGTTTTTATCAGGCCTTCTTTTAATTGCATTAAACTATGTCAATGAGTAACCATGATCTCTCTTTTCTCCCCATCTCTGAGCGAATTGAGATTCTAACTCTTCCCAGTTATTTATTAAACCATTTGGTAAACCTTTGAGCCATTTTCTAGCCTCTCCATTTAGATACTGCACAAATAGTCTCATCACAACATCAAGATGTTCTACATTTAAATTCTCAGCAAAAGTTGAAAACAAGGGTAAATTTTATTTTGTAGTTACTTCATCTTCTCCCTTGAAATGAGAAAGTAATTTGAGATATTCTTGAGGCATGGAATTCATTAGTTGCGCAAGATTTATTGGTGCATATCTATTCATCAAGAAAGCTAGTGCTTCCATATTTACACCTTGGTTAATTGTTCCTTGGGTAGTTGAGGTTGATGAACATGTTGTCAAAATGAATGAAGGTGGTGCGAAGACTAATATGGGAGTGGGTTGATGAGCAATGGCAGAAGAAGAAGAAACTATATTTGGTTGAGCTTGAGTGAAGGTAAAATAAAAATACTTGAAAGAATTTTCTTCTAACTTAGGTTCTTGAAAATGAATGGGTGTGGAAGGAGAATCCAGTTCCAGGAAAGAGAGTTCCTTGGAAATATCTTCAAACAAAGGGTTATGAGAACTGCTTCTAAGAGCATACAATGTAGGATTGGGTGTTGAAGGAGTTTCAGGTTTCTGAGCCTTTTTAGAAACCCATCTTTCTGGATCTAGCAAAGCAGGGACTATCTATTGTGAGGTATCGGACCTCGTGTAAGGCCTTTTGAAAGCCATAATTTTTAAAATAACAAACACAGCCCAATATTTCCTCCTCACTGAACAACTAGAGGAAATAATGTGAAAAACCTAGGGAAAATAAACTTCATTTCTTCATCCCCATAAATGGCGCTAGAAAATGTTGTATCTCAAGAAAAAATCCCTTGGCTATGGTAAGGAATTAGTGCTTAATATATTTTTCAAATGTATGTCATGATAACGATATCAAATGGCCTCTGTTTAACACCTTTGGAGTTTCATTACTTAATACCCTCAATAATATGATATAATGAAAGCCTTTACAATGCCATAAACTACTGATATTTGAATGAAATGAAAAGAAGAACTATAAGGGAAACTCAAAATGATATGCTAAGAAACAGAATCTATCACTTTTAAGTTTCCGAGGTAATTCATGGAGAGAGAGGAAACTCGAAATAATATGTTGTAAACACAAAATCTATTACTTTAAAGTTTCATTAGGAGTTTGTGAAGCGAGGGGAAACTCAAAATAATAATCTGTAAACATAGAATCTAGTACTGTTAAGTTTCAGGGAGAATTTGTGAAGGGAGAAGAGATGAAGTGATGGAGTGAAAATTAAGGTTATTTAAATCTTACGCATAGATGTAATTAAGAGACCGACTGCTACATTAATTTTCTTCGTTCAAAGAGGAATAAACATAGAGCGAAACAGGAAAGACATATCAACATCAAGAGGTGTAGGAAACTTGATCTTCTTTAATTTAATTCTCAGAAAATTCAGTACCAAATTAAAATTCATCTAGAGGTCCCAAAACGCGGAACCCCTTTTCTTTATTTCTATCTAGTTAAATACTTCAAAGTAGGTTTTAACTGCTAAACTTCTTGAAACTACTTGACTACATAAATTGTTAAGATTACTTATGCAATCAGACCAAGAAAAAAAAATGAAACTGGAAATATTTCTCATTTTGTTGAATCTGATGTTGTTGATGTGTCCCCCTGAAGTGTTGAGCTGTCCTTTTGGGTTATGATGCAGTAGCTGCATAGTTCTGTAACAACGCCTTCATGCTGACTTGACCAAGCTGTCGTGCTTCCCACAATGCCACTATATGTTGTTATGCCTGACTCTCCCTATGCCTTTTGCATTTCGAACGCTATCATCATGTTACCTTCTAGCTGACTCTACCTCTTTTGCACGTGCCTACTATGTTTAGTCTTCTCTTCTCATTTTGTCTATGTCGGGTCACGTACCCAAGTCTCTCTATCGTTTTTTTCCTATTTCTTCATAAAATGGTGCACAAACCTCATAATACCGAACTTGAAATCCTTTATATTTCACCTTGAAATCACATTGCGTCCATGCCAACATTGCACTTCACATTTTCCTATCTTTAACTTTTTCTTAGCACTTATCTTTTAAAACTTGCAATGTGCGATATGCGATCGGGTCTCAACTGACATCGCAGATTGTACTTTGGTGACTTTATCACTTACCTCCCCCAGTTATCCTTTAAAACTTGAAATTTGCGATCGGGCCCCACCGCATTGCACATCGCACTTTGGCGACTTTATCACTTACCTCCCACATTTATCCTTTAAAACTTGTGATTTGTGATTTACGATCAGGCCCCACCGCATCGCATATCACACTTTGGTGATACTTAGGTGGAAAATTTTCCACTACAACATCCATAACCATACACTTGGCAAAGATTTGGGTAAAATTCACACAAAGATCTTTGATTAAGCCAAGGCACTTCACTCTGCTAGAGTCAAATGAATACAAATCCTTATAAGGTCGGGTTATCTCTAGGCCTAACTTCTCCATAACTACCTTAGGCATAAGGTTGTGTGAAGCCAAAGAATCATGCATTGCGTTGTGGAGGATTTTTTCATGGATATTGAGGCTAATATAAAAAGGAGGTACTACCCCTTCCTGAAACTTCCCTTCTAACTTTAGACCAAACATAAGGGCTAGTTGATCATCACTTAGATTGACAGTGTCACTGTTTTCTCCTAGATTTAAAGCTTTCAAAATTTGACCTTTGCATGCATCTTGGGTGGCCAACTCAGTGAGAAGCACTGAAATTTTGATCTTGGCTATCTCACTTTCAGATTGAAAGGAGATGGACTCTTTGAAAGGCTCAATTCTATTTTATTGGCCATCATTTTATTGACAGAATCAGCTTGCTGATTCTTAGTATGTACAATGTTTGAAACTATTTTATCAGGAGCGCTAGCTGCAATGCTAGTACTACTATTTTCTTGACTTTTTTTATCAGTATTTTGGTTGTCCTTCTCTTTGTTCTTCCCAGAAATATCAGTTGTTGATTTGCTACTTTTAGTAGTCACTTTAGGAGTTTTCTCAGGTCTCTTCTTAATGGTAATCTCAGAAGCTTTTGGTTTGGAAGTATCTTAGTTCTTCTTACTTCTAAGTTCATATTGTTCTCTGACCTGCATGATGGAATTTTCAAATCCCAACCTATAATCCTCAGATTCTAATCCTTCCTCATCCCAATGTGAGTATGAGGTCTGATCATCTTCTGTAATATGAGTGTGAATCGAGTTGTCTACTTCCACCATGTTTATTGTGGTTCCCTCAAACTCTTCTATTATCCCTTCATCTTCATCAAGAAAGTTCTCTTTAAATGGGGGTATGACTTGTTGATCAAAGTCTCTTTGTCTATTTGGGGGATTTTTTCTCCTAAAGTTCAGATTCTAGTTGTGATTTTGGTTTCTATTCTAATTACTGACTGTGAAAACCATTTTCTCCATCATTTTCTCTAGCCTTTCCATGTTTTTGGCTAGACTGTCATATTTGGGATTAGATGTGGAAGCTAATGTGTCATCCCTATAGGTTACCTTCTTCTCAGCCCTCATTCTAGCTCTTTTTTCAATCAGGTTTGCCTCTACGCTCACTGCTCCTTTTTGCAAGTCTTCCAATGTGTTATAATCTCTCTCCCTAAGCTGGTAGGCCATGTCAACATCAAATCCTACAGGGTATTTCACTAGGGCCATTCCTTGGGGAGGTTTCATATGTGGTGGAAGAGCATTGTAGACACTGTTGAATCTAGTAGAATAGTCATGGACACTCTCTCCCTAGTTTCTTTTCAGGTTCTTATATTCAGCTAAGATTTGGAGAGGGTTACTTTTGACTTCCCACTTGTTTATGAAATTTTGGTGCAAAGAGGGAAGGTTATTGATGCTATTAGGAGGTAGGCCTTTAAACCAATTCTTCACTTCTCCTCCTAAAATCTAAGCAAATATCCTCATCTTAATGGTTTCATATTCGATTTCCATATAGTCAAAGGCATCTTCCATTCTATCTACATGATGTTGAGCTCTGGTAAACTCTTTCTCAGTGAAGTGATGGATTTTAGATTGATAATCATTTGGTAGTGGAGCCAAAGGCTGTGGTAACACTAGAGGTGCATACTAGGCTGCCATGATGGTGTTTTGTGGAGGTACATGATTGGCTTGTGCAGCAGGTATATGGATGACATAAATGCTAGGACCAGCAACACACTGCTAAGCTGATTTAGGACGATAGAGACCCAAGTTTTGGATGAAATGAATATCAGGAGGTGTATATGGAGGGGTCTCTCTATCCCTAATGTGTTGACCACTGTGACATGGTGATTTTGGAGGCTCGAGGTCTGTCTGATCTAAAGTATTGAATGACTTAGTTCTTGGTAAATCATTTTGTGAGTCTAAGTCAAAATGAGTGTCTGATAGAGCTGAAACGTTTTCAGGGCTTGAATTTGCTCTATGAATGGGTCTGGAAATAGTTGGCTTTCTAGGGGTGGGAGACTTCCTAAAAATGCTCTCAGGGTTGTCAACTATTTCAGGAGGGTTTGGGTTAGGATAAGCTCTAGTATGAATGGTTCTTGAAGCCAGCATGTTGTCTCTAAACAAAGAAGCTTACACTTATGTGTTACTTCTAATCTAGCTGATGTTGTTATGAACTCTGGTCTCCCAGTGGAGACTTATGAAAACCAAGATAATCAACAGGCCTACTGATTACCAGTGGAGTATTTTCATCATTAAGGAACTATGGAGTCGCCAGGTGGAAGGTTTAGAATGTTTCAAGAAGGTATATTGTCCACCACAGTGATTAACCACCAAACTCAGGCTACGATGGTATTCTTTGAGTTCTTAGAAGTGTTCAAAGGTGTGTTTTACTCAAAGCTTCCCTAGTGGAGTCGCCATTATGTTGGGGTTCCTGTGTTTTGTCAGGTTTGGCTCTACCAAAAGTCAAGACAACATAAAAACCACTTTGGGACCTTGGAATCTAGCCCTCCTGGGTCCAGAGAGGGATCTCTCTATATAGGAAAATAAATATAAATATTTGAGGTTCAGTTTTAACATATTAGGCTAGTTATAGGCACAAGGGTTGTTATTTTGTTTGTTTGTTTGGTTTTTGGGAAACACGAAAGAAGGGTTCAATATAAGAAAAAGGGTGAGAAAAGAGGATTTTAGGCAAAGGAGAGATACTTCAGGGAACACTCGAGACCATTGGGCAATGGAGTCCTGAAAGGGTTTACTTGTTATTCAATATCCAAGGCTTTCAATTGGGCTAGTCATCTAAAACAGAGGATCTTAAAGATGATAGTGTGGTATGAAATGGTAAGGAATGAAGGGGAATGACAAGGAAACCTCCAAGGTGACCCCTTAGGAAGAAAATCTAGGGACAAGGCATGCCTTAAACACCTATGATCCAAATCCCTAAGAGGCTAGCTCTTCAGACAATAATAAACACTTAATATTTAACACAAAGGTGAAGCCTGAGATCAGAGAAAGGACCCTAGTGAGACAAAAATTAGTTCTAATATCCTAGTATCCCAATTATTTCAATTAAAACTAGACAAGAACATCTAAGAAAAAATTCTAAATTCATCCATCAGTAGGAAGGGCACAACCAATTACTATACTGGCTAAATTACCTTGAACTAGTTCTCAGATTGCACCATTAGTAGAAAACATTAAGGATAAGAAGAGCAGGAAGCATTAGGGTACCATGCAAGGGTATATCCTAAGCCAAATTTCTGATTCTTACCAGAGAAATGAAATGTAATGAATTACATAAGGGAAATAAAGACAAAGATAGAACACATCACCACTACTTTAAATCAGGATCCAAAGAAATTTCTTGTCATATTAAAGAGAAACAACAGTCATATACAACATTGTCCAACAGCTTGATATTCAGTCTGAAATCATTTCCACAGCCTATTTTTCAACTTAGCACACATAAATAAATCTCAAGAGAAACAGCTTACAATCCAAAGACATCCAATCAACAAAAACCTTTACAATGTATTTTTCAAGAGATTTACAGCTGAAAGAGAGGCAGAGGAGGTAGATGGAAATTTAAATGAAACATTAAAACAAAAGTAGAAGAGTGCTTGAGGCCCATTCTATCTTAATATTCATTCATTGACTCTTAGTACTCTTTGGATGAAAGAGTGGTCTTCAACAGGTTTATATTAACTCTAGGTATGTTATTTGATGTACTTCTGGCTGTTTTGTACTCTATAGTACTCTGGGATAAGAAAAAGGAAGATAAATGACTTCAGGTCTACCATACTGTATAGAAAATTCTCTGGCAATATTGGGACTTTCTTTCAGGGTGGAGATCTTCTCGGTAACATTGATGAAGAGTAAAAAACATCATGGGAACTTTGTCCTTTCTTGGGAAAGAACCTTCTGCTGATGTGAAACAATGATAAGGAATGTTTCTATGTTTTCGGCCTCATTAGGCCTTCTGTGTTAATCCTAAGGTCTTCAATCTGGTACATTCGCCCTTTAAACATTGAATTAAAGCTTAAAATCTTCAATAATGGGCATTAAGCCTCTTTAATTCTTCACTAATACTCTTTGCCACTTCTTTGACTGTCTTTGTTTGTGGAAATGTAATTTTAATGGTGATGGAGGTTTTACGGAGTTAAACACTAGTCCTTTAATGAAATGTTTCGTTCAAAAAACCTTCCCAGGCATTTTCTTTGCAAAATCTGGCTCGGTAAAATGGCCTTCTCTGCGCTCTGTGTCACTATGACAGTGATTATGAGCAACAATGGTTTTCACCGTCTGCAACCCTGCAAAACAAAAAAACACATTAAGAAATCTAGGCGGGAGGGAGGGTGAATGCCGTCGAAGACTATGGAAATGGCAGCGCAGCAGTGATGGATGCAGTGGATGCAGGGGAAACAGCTGAAAACTGCAGTGAAACAGTGAAATACTTATCTAATGGTGACTTGGTGAAGAAATGGTTCTAGACCATTAGATTTGGATGGACTGATGATGATCAACGGTCGAGATTCACCGTGGGGATTGCTTTTGGAAGTTTAGGTGGAGAAAATCAACTTGAATTTTTATAACACCAAAGTTCTAGCGTTGGGCGAAGGAAATTATTTTTAATGTAAAACATAAATTTTTGACCTTCAGTGCAATACAAAGGAAAATTATGAAAATGCAGTGAAACCGAGCTTTGAATGGTGTGACCGGCATGGGGGGAGGGCGATTTATTGTGGACCGTTGGATCTCGGAGGAGATCAACGGTGGAGATTACTCTGATGAAATTTTGGAAGCTTGATGGAGAAATATGAATGAATAATGTGATGGAATGAGGACCGTAGATCTATATAAATCAACATTCGAGACTACATGGAAGAACTTTCGGAGGTGGAAGAGGGGAAGTGGTTTCTACGAGAAAACAACTGTTTTCGCATTGCAATGGAGTGGTTTTGAATTTTTCCAAAAAAAATGCGATGTCGCTTGTTGGCCGACACGTGGCAAAATAAAACTGTCCATATCGCATGATTTCAAACCGTTAAAGCTCGGATGCCAAAGTTGCGCGATATGCTTCCTGGCCGTTGGATGTGGGGCGATGAGATCTGATGGTGGGAGAAGGAGTGCGATATGGGAAAGTGCACGGTCGGTAAGGTGGGGATAGCTCAAACAAGGTTTGAGTGTGGGTCATTGGATCAACACGATGGACGGTCAGGATCAATGGTAAAAGCGCTAATGTTTCAAAGGGGAACATAGCATAATGAATGGGCGAGAGGAATCCTGACTATTGATCCATGGGGATGGACGGCGGAGATTAAAAGAGGAAGCAGAGGCAAAGGATCAAATTAATGGGTAGGAGAACGGAGGACCGTCGGATCAAATGGAATGGACGGCTACGATCTAATCACACCGGAGGATGGCAGAGGCCAAAAACTCCGATGGTTTGAACTTGCGATTAGATGTGGACCGTTGGATCAGTGAAGACCCATGGTCGCGATTGGAATGGGGATCACCAATCGGGGACACAGGGGCAGTGAGAGAGGGAATCCTAGCCGTTAGTTCTTGTGGATTCCATAGCCAGGATCTAATCGGGAGTCATCCAATTGGGGAGATGAAAAGTGGCACATTTAAAAATTTGCGATTGGCTATTGCAACGGTGGTGCGATGGCCGTTGGATTATTTAAGGATCAATGGTGGAGATCTTTATCAGAGGTTGACAAAGGGATGAGGCGGGGTGCAATGAGTTTTGCACGGACCATTAGATCTTTACAGATCTACGGTGGATATTGCACTCGCGGCGAACAGACCAAAACCTTTCTCGCATCAGAACTTTTCTATTTACAAAGAGAACGCGCTCTGATCAAACTTTTGATTGCGATTAGCTCTGTGGGGCTTAGTGCTTGGTCTTAGCACCCGATTATATGTGGAGAAGGGGCTGGGGCTTAGCCGAAAAGGGCTTAGGCTTGCTCTATGGTAAAAAATGGGTTTTTGGCCTAAAAACATAGTTTTTGAGGCTTTAAAAGGGGTTCTGGTAGAGGGAAAAAGGGATTTTAAAATCAAATGAAGGGGTTCACATGGTTTTTAAAAGGGAATTTATGGTTTAGAAGACTTAGGAAGGGGTTTTGGGGGTTAAAGGGGAATTTTGAGATGGGAAACAAAGGGTTAAAAAAGGGGAACTTTGCAGGGTTAAAGGAAGCAGATGGAGGCTTTCTGAGCATAATTGTTTCACAGACAGTGAGGATTTCTTCATGGAAATAGTAGTGAAGATTTTTTAAAAGGAAAAGGGCACACAAAGGCTTCAAGAATGATAGATTTTCAGAGGAAATGTATCTCTTGAAGGCTCAGAAAAATATTTAGCCACCTGTTTTCTTGACAAAAAATTTATAGGTGGCTAGCAGTTGTGTTGGCTCAGGATGTGGATTGTTTCCCTATTTGAGGGTTTTAACCACGTGATAATACTGGTGTACTGATTTTTGATATTTTTGTGGGCAGTAACCTTTGGTTTTTGATCTACGAAACTTACCCTGTAAATTCCTACAGGTAATTGAGCGAGTGGGGGTGAAAAACAGTGGGAGTGCGACACGTGGAGGAGAAGGTGGTAATGGATATCACCAATTTTTGACCCCCCCCCCCCACCCTTGTTAATGTCCGGCAGCTGAAGGTGGCCGAAATGAATTGAGGGTCGTCGATGGTGAGGTGAGGGGCAGAGATGGACGGTAAGGTGATATGTGTTCAGCGCTGATGCGACGGGGTGATGGGACTTTGGGCTCGAGTCCATGGATGAGTGTCAAGGGGAATGTGTGATGTGGCAAGGAGGTGGGACCCTACGGCAATCACAAATGGCACGTTGGAGGATTTAGTTATGAGCAGTAGGGGTAAAACTTAAATGTTGCGAAGCATGAAGTGCACAGAGAGGGAGGTGACGTGGCAAGGGGGGGCCCATGGCTATCAAAAATCGCACATCGATGGATTTAAATGTGAGTGGCAGGGGTAAATGTCTCCTTTCAAATAATCCCTTTGTTCTTCATTAAGACTTTGCTTGTGATATCTACCTCTCTTATCACTGTGTGTCTTTGAAATTTCAGACAAGAAACATGGTTTTGATTATGAAAGTGCTCTTTGTCTATCCATTGGGAAAGGCACTTGGATAGATTGCAATGGTCTTCTCCAAAACTGTGACCTAGCACATTATCTAAAAGGGTATAATAAAAAAATTCTTAGTACAACCTTTGAAAACACCATGTATCCATTGTTTTTTTGAAGTAAGGAGGTCCTTTCAAACCAAGATTTGACCTACTTTTGTTCATCAAGGAGGTGACCTTTAAAAAGCACTAATGCAACTTCTTAAAACCATATAAAAAGAAAAGTGTCTGTTCTTATTCACATTGAAGGTTTTCTCCAAGACCGTGATGTGTTTTATCTCCTCGAAGGCTGTCTTGAAACTTGGAACACTATGTTATGCCCATTCTCATTCACACTGTCTCTTTGTATTCAGTTGCAGAAATCACTGTAAAACCAAGCTAGCTCTATCTTCTTGGCCATTTAGATGAGACTGATCTTAGCTAAAAACTCCACCCTCATAGTACACTTTGAAGGAGGATTTCATAGATAGAAGAAACAAAGGCTTCTTAGCACCATTGTGTCACTTTTGGCTTTTGATGTGGAAGATGCCTTTATCCCATAAACTCTTATTGACTCATTAGTGATTTTCAATCTTTCTTACCAAAAGAGACCTTTCTCAAACAAATCACTTAATCCTACTATGCATCCTCTTTTTATTTTTGGAGGAGGTAGCGCAAAACAATATTTGATGTTATTTTAAAAACACCTTAACCTTCTTCCTTTTGAAGGAGGTTACATCACTGTTTCTAACCCTCTGCTTTTAAATGAAGGAGATTCTATTATTTTGCTGCTAACCATCTACTTTTCATTGAAGGAGGTTATCATCCTGTTGCTAACCATCTGCTCTTGAATGAGGTTATATCATTTTGCTTCTGACCATCTACTTTTCATTGAAGGAGGTTATCATAATACACATGAAATCTTATCTATTTCAACACTGTGTCATTTCTCTATAGTATATGTCTCTACTTGAAGAATACCAATAGGAAACAAAGTGAATTTTGACATTTGTCATTGGGAAAATCACTTGAACCTAACGTCTTCTTTTATTTATGAGGCTTTGTCTTAGATGTGTATATCCTTTTGTAAAATATCACTGTGAACACAAAACTAGAAGAAAAGTGAATTGTATATGGAGAGTGTTTTCTACTAGGTATCATTGAACTGTCTTTTCCCTTGACTGTGTTTTCACGGGTACCTTGAAGTTGCCTTTTTTTCCCTCCTTTGTATGCTGATTATCATTAAATTACACCCCTGAAAAGATGTAAAAGTAGATGCTTTGGAACCTTGGAGAGCTCTTTGGTGTTTCACGGAGATTATGATTGATATAAGCATATTTCTTCAGACAGTGACAAACCTTCTCTTTTACTGATTTGGATCTTTTTTGAACTTCTTCAAAATGAGAAAAAGTGACCTCTTAGTGGTGTGTGAACTATGGATAGACCAATGCTTTCTTTGCAGAATAGCGAAAGTTTTAAGGCTGGCTGGTACTAGGCACATGGTTTTTGGCTTAAGATATCTTAGCTAAGGAAAAACTTCCTAAACACCACTATCTAACTTCGGGACAATTCTGACAGATTCTGAGTGTTTTCTTAGGCATGATCAGATTTTCAAATGACAAGATGACCAGGGATAGAGTTACAGACACTTTGTCAACCTTTGGACAGTGAATGGCATGAGAAACAAGGGTAAGTGACAACAGATAAACCAAGCTAAGACAGCTCTAGACTTGGATATTTTGCTGAATCAAGATAGGACTTGAAAACTAGAGATTGTTCTTATCACAGACTGATAGGAAGAGGTAGGAGGACGAAAATTGTTTTGGGGTGTTTTCTAGATGACAAAATGACAGTTTTGAGATCAGCTTCTAGAAAACTCAACTAAGGAAACTATTCATCAATAACAGGTAAAAATACTGATGACTAACAGTTGCTCCATTTGGGGAGGGCAGCTCCTTTTCAGGAGGTGTCCAGAACCACAGATCTTTGGCTTGTGAAGACCAATGCCTTATCCATTGGCGCAAATTACCCTCTTTCTTGATGCTATTTCTGAAAATTGACAGCATGATTAGCATCAAAGTCATCTCTACCTACCCAGCTATATTTCCTAACATTTTTTCTTCTTTTAGGTGCATTTGGACTAGAAACCCTTTGACATGATATTTTTGAAAAAGACACTATCTAATTCTACACTTATATCTTCCGAGAGTTCAGATTAAACTGATGAACTCCTTTGTTTCTCTACCTATGCTAGATCGACTGTCAAGATTAATCTATTTGACAGGATCTCATTCACTACGCTAAAACATGTAATTGAAAAATGAAAAAATTAGGATTAGGCGGTTTGATTTGTCATGTGTTTGTGGCATAAAAGACAGGCTGCACACAAATATTATTTTGCATGAAAACAAGACTAAGAAAAATCAGGGCTATGATACATAGTTTTTTTTTCATCCCTATTTTCCTCTTTGGTTCTGTTTTGAGTGTGTGAAACTAGTATCTTTTCCTAATCTACTTTCTTTGACAATTCAAGCTTACAAAATTTGACTATCCCTTCTTTCACTAACTTATCAGCAATCAATTTAAAACATGTTCAGTTATGATTAGGCTAGATAGTCGAACAAGATATCTTTGAGCACTAATAGTGGCATTTAGAATTGCGCACTTTCAGCATGACTATTTTTTGGGTATGGGGTTGTACCATTTCTTTAGAAACTGCCCTCCTTTTCTAGTTTTCTACTGTTTTTGTATTTTCTGTTTTTTTTTTCTTCTTCTTTTTCTTCAAACAATCTAGAACTGAAAAGATGCTCACAAGGCTGAGCTTATTTTTCATACCTATCTATCTATCATAATATAACCTATACACAATCATACATTCATTTAGTGAAATATATTTTCCAACAAAGCCAATCAAGTAGATGATTCCATGAGGGATTTAGTTTCAGCTTTTTAAGAGTGCTAAAGAAATGAAAAGGCCACTTCCACTTTACTTGTTTTCGAAGAGTAGTGCCTAAATTTTTTTTCACTCTTTGCAACTAAATGTTCTGGGCGGAACACACTACTCCTTAAGATTTCTCAAGGAAAACAACAAATGGATCTTGGAATAATACCTGATCTAGAAGATTTGATATATAGGCTTCATTCAAGACTACTCTTTCTTCCACTTGCCTGTATTTGGGACTCTCTTGGGAAAGAAACTCTTCCCCATGCTCATGATCACTTGAACTGTTAGACTCCTCATATATTCGAGTGTAGTCTTCTTTCCAAGTTGATGTGTTTTGATTAAGTGGACTGAAAACTATGTAAAGGTCATCATGTTGACGAGCAGGGATACGCTTTGGCAGCAAATCCTCGTGAGAGGATAGTGTAACCACCCTTATGTGATTATCAACCTTTATTTATTCATCTGCAATTTGTAACTTAATGGAACTTGGTGGCTGCAAATCTGGAGTGAAGGAGGATTCTATGTCCAAAATTATTTCCTCAACCATTTCAGGAAAAGGCTTTTCCTTTACAACATGCTCAAGAATTTCATCATCCTCCTTAACCTCGTCATCAAAGCTGAAAGATTGTTGATTTCCAATGATGTGAATGTTGTTTCTGATGGACTAAAGTGAAGTAGAGTAAATATTCAGAGACTCTTCACTTACTTCTAAACTCTCAAGGCTCTCCTTATCAGTGTTATAGGTGACCTACATTCGCTGCTTACTTTTTTCAACCCGATGATAATGAACTTCGTCCCACAAATCAATTGTTGATTGTTCTACAAGGTTAGTTTCTGTTTGGATATCATAAGCATCAAAATATTGATCAAACCTTGGAGAATCATTAATATAAGTAATGTCACCAGCCATGCATATTGGACTATCATATTTCTTCTCTTCAAATTGATTTACAAATCTATTTTTTGACTCATGGTATGCAAGATTAACAGGAGAAAGATCAGAAAATGTTTGGTCATATGAAATTTTAGAGGTTGTCTGCATGTTTATAAGTTGATCTATTTCCTCTTTAGTTAAAAAGGGAGGCATTTTTATCTCTCTTTGAATATGACTATAATAATCCTCTTTCTCTTGGGAAAGCTGATTTGGGGGATGAATGTCTTTTTGGGCTTCACCTATGAGAGATGATGAATCATCACTTGTGTCTTTAGAGAGATCCTATGGGTTCTCTTTCATTTCTTGATTGTTTTCATCTTCAACCAATTCTTTGTGATGTTGAAAATAGTTAGCATGTAATTCGTGAGTTGCTCCTGACAGGTTTTCAGGAGGCTAATTTGCTCGTATGAACTCAAATGACTCAAAGCATAAAGGTAGAGATCCTACAGGTTTTGATTTTTCTTCTATTTCAGATTTGAATTCATCCTCAACCAACTCCTCTTGATGTTCGGGACAATAAGCATGGGATTCATGAGTTGCTTCTGATAGATTTTCAGGAGGCCAATTTGCTCGTATGAACTCAAATGACTCAAAGCATAAAGGTAGAGATCCTACAAGTTTTTTTTTTTATTCCATTTCAAATTCTGTTTCATCTTCAACCATCTGTTCTTGATTTATGTGAGAGTTAACTTGAGCAGGGGTTTCCTGAATAACTGCTAAGAGATCTTTAGGATGCAATTTTTCTTTCAAAGTATGGAATGATTTAAATCATAAGGGTAGAGAACCTAAAGGTTTTGATTCTTCTTCTATTTCATATTTTATTTCATCCTCAATCAACTCTTCTTGGCTGTCAAGATGGTTAACTTGAGTATGAAAATCATGAATCTCTTCTAGTAGATCCTCATGATTCCAATTTCCCAAATCTTCATCAATGCTAACAAGGTGTTGTATGATATCTTCAAATTGATCACAAAAATTTTTAGCTAAGGATAGAGATGGAAAATGCCTTATATAGTGTTTATAAAATACTTTGTGGAAATCCTTCAAAGAAAACAAGATGCCAGGTTCTAGCCATTCATACCAATTTCTCGCCTTATCTTCTAATGTTGCCATAAACATTTTCATGAGGCAATCCTCATGCCATTCAACCTTCAACCTCGATATGTGTATATGAAATTTGATGAGGTGTAACAAGGGGTCATCAACCTTTTCATCTCGAAAGATAGGTAGGTTTTTCATCCAATTTATTTCAGGCATTTTGTGGGAATCCAGGGATATGATCTATGTTCATCGAAGCATATCTCCTTTGTATCCTTGGATCCATCTTTGTTAATCAGAAAGTGTCACTTTGTCTTTTAAACCAGTCTAAATTTCTCTACCAGTGGAGTATTTTGGTCTAATGAGGGTTGTGGAGTCGCCAGGTGGAAGATTTGAACTTTGCTGTCCACCATTAACATGATTGGGATTGCTCAATGCATTCTAGGAGATTTTATAAGGACTAGTGGAGTAATAGGCCTACTGGAGGCTAGTGGAGTCGCCAGGTGGATTTTTTTAGTTGTTTTTAGATATATGTATTTATGTTCCACCACCAATAGCTGAGAAAAAACCAATCTGCGGATGTTTTTTGGGGTTTTTTGAGTTTCCTATATGTAGCCCTGAGGTTCGTAAGAGTTTCCTATAACTAAATCACCATTTTTCTAAGATGGTGAAAGAGCTAGTTTCTACTCTTCGGACAACACTTAAGTTTTCTAAGTTTGACTAAGACTTTGAGAGTTCCTAAGGGATACCTAGGATGTTTTGACTCAAGGTCCCACCATGATTGCCATTATGTTATTGAGCGGTGGGATAAGTCCACAAGATAGTATTCTTAAAGGTTTCTGAAGGTTTAGGGAAGTCTAATTTTGTTTATCACTCAGGGTCCCACTGTGATCACCATTATGTGAGTGAGCGGTGGTATAAATCGACAAGACAGTTTTCTTAAGGGATGCTAAAATGTTTAGGGAATTATAAATTTGTTTATTAGTTAGAGTCCCACCATGATTTCCATTATGTTAGGGTCCCGTGATTTTCCAGATTGGCAAGCCAAGTGACAGGGTAACATCAAACCAACTTTGGAGCCCAAGGACCTAGCCTTCCTGGACTTAGAGAGGGCTCTCTCTATTTGTGCAAGGGATGTAGATCACTGATAACTTACGAAGTGTGAAGTGCGGGAAGGGGCAAGTGATGTGGTCGGGAAGGTGGGACCGCCCACAACCCACAAATCGTAGACTTTACCACTTCGTTAGCACTATCCTGTTACACTTGCGAAGTGCGAAGTGAGTGGAGGGAGAAGTGACATGGAAGGGAAGGTGGAACCACCCCCAGTCCATAGATCGCAAACTTTACCATTTTTGTTGGCACTATCCTTTTAAATTTTCAAAGTGCAAAGTGAGGGGAGGGGGAAGTGACATGATAAGGAGGTGGGACCCGCTAACATCGCAAAACGGAAATCCAACGATTTAGTGGTGATTGGAAGATTTTGGGAAATGAATCAATTGTAAGGGATTTTTGTGATTTGGTCGATGTGAATTGCGATTTGGTCCTTGGCAAGACTTGCATGGGCTTAGGATAAAATAGATTTAGCCTCAAAGGATTTTGAAGTCTCCATTTCACCTTTTCCTTTCACTTCTTCCTCCTTTGCATATCTGCCTACCTAACCTACTCATATAACAATTTTTCTTCCTTTGTAGGGTGCATTTAGACTTGCATACCTTGAATATTATCTTTTAAAATTATAGCATAACCCCTATCCCTTATTTCTCCTATTAGTTTAGATTAAGTTGTTGAACCAACCTCATTTTCTACCTATCTACTGATAAGCCAAGATTAAACATTTTGGCAAATATTTATTTTATAAACTATGAACAAATATTGAAAATTGTCCAATCATGATTAAACTGTATGAATAGACAAACCTATCTAACGAGTAGTGGCATTTGAACTTGTAGCACTTTCAATTTTATTTCTTTTTTGCGGTTCTTCTTTCTTTTTTCCTTTTTTCCTTTTCATTCTTTTCTCTTTTCTTTTTCTTTGTTTCTTTTGCACGCTCTTTTTTTTCATTTTTCCTTTTTATTTGAAATCATTTGAATTTTGAAAAGCCTTTCAATAATTAAAACCTTGCATGAAATATGAAGTATCCAGTCACCTTGAGATCCTATAATTTATAGGGTACTAACAGCTGCGAGAAGCATGTCTACTTTTCTTAGGCTTTCCGTATTATACTCTTGATCCTTCTTTCCTTTGAACTTATTAGGGTCCTCCCACCAACCCTTCAAGGTATCTTGCACCGACACATAATGTGGGGCTATCCATTGGGTGTTGAAAGACTCTTCCTTAGCCGAGAGTGACAAGTATACTTTCGTGTCCTTCCTAATTAGATTGAAGAAAGGTTTTACTGCGTGATCACAGATTACCCAGATCTTCGAGTCCACCTTTTGGAGGATCCACTCGATCACTTATGAGAATGGGAATATTGGTGTGTGGGCACCCACATAATGTATCTTGGACCTCTTGACCTTAATGTACACTTTTCGGTCTACGAGGTCTTCTGGGAATTCTAGTTTTGTGAACTCTTGGTAGATTTCATACCATGACATCTTGGTGTCTTTCCAAAAAACACAGGCAATATCTTCGTATGTGGGAGGTGGTGGAGGAGGCATATCTCCCTTTGTTAACTCTTTTTCTGGGCTCTTTTGTCTCCTTTGAACTATCTGTGTCCCCATGTCACATGAGGTTGAAGAGAAGGAAATGCACTCGACATCGACTTCGATATTACCTAGCGTATTCAGAAAATAGTCCCACGATACGACAGAAGGCGTGAAATAAAAAGAAAAGGAACAAATTCCAACACTAACTTGGGCCTTGGATGCTTAGGATGGGTCATTGTGACCTACATCAGTCATAAAAGTCTTAACTGGAAGGGATGCAACCTGGCGACCTAATATCATGGTCGCAAGGTCGCAAAGTTGCATCTACGTGAACAATCATGCCTTTACGACTTGGTGACTCAGAGACCAGGTTGCAAAGTTGCAAGGTAACAAGGTCGCAAAGTCGCGATTGTATGGACAGTCATGATTTTGCGACTTGGTGACTCAACAACCAGTTCGCAAGGACGCAAGGTCACTAGGTCGCCACGTCCCATGAAGGATTTTCTGAGGGAAATAAGGTCATCGAGACACGTAAGGAAAAATGGGAAAAATGGAGGGAAATTCCAAGGGGGGGGAAGCAACTCAAGGTTGAGAAGGTCACAAGAAGGCCAGGGAAGGGTGCCCAAAGTGGAAGGAAGAAAAACAAGGTGCCAAAACAAGTTTATGCATGATAGGATGAGAAAAGAAAAAGGAAAACCCTAGCTGAAATAACTGCGAGGGATAGCATTGCAACTAAGGGGCATCTTAGGAAATTAATAGCCTAGGTTAGGGCCAAGTGGGGCCATATCCAATAAAAACAGGAACTGTGGGAGGTTTCGATAAATTACTTAGATAAAATCGCACTCTGATTGGCTTGTCAATGTTCTTGTTTAATTTTTCGCGCAGGTCAAATGCGACCTACGTGACCCTTTTAGTTATAAATGAGTCACATGTGTGATCATTCATGGAGGTTGTAAGGTTAAAAATTGGGTTTAGTCAGGTGTGAATGTGACCTTTCGACCTGGAAACTTGGAGGTCACTGGTTTGCAAGGTCGCATAGTCGCATAAATGAGATTTTGACATGATTTACGACCTAGCGACTTGGGCACCTTGGTCAGGTCACAGAGTCGCTAAGTCACAATCTACCTAAGGTTGAAAGGGGATCTAATTTGTGACTTTGTGACTTTACTTATGAAAACTTGGAGTCATGACATGGTTTGGGGTTACCTGCTTGAAGTGGAATTTTCTTAGGCTCACGTCTGATGCTTGGAATGGGCCCGTCCTCATCAAAACAGCAGGGGCTCTGAAATTTTAAACTGGTACCAAATTTAGGAGGGTGTTGTAGTGGCTACAACATGTCATTCAACACAAAAATTAATCTTTGATGAAAATGAGAAATAAGAGGGTAGGCTAAGGAAAATATATCACTCATAACTTTGAATGCGTCCATTCCAAATTTTGAAATAGTTCTAGTTCTGATTTCTGATCTGATATGTCCAATGAACCAATACTTAGTATTCAACAAGCTCCTCCAATTCTAAGAAATATCCTTCTTCATTGGAGCCCCTTCAGAAATCCACTTTCTCATATCGCGATTCTTTAAATATTTGTATTTTATAATATTGTTCCATAAACATTCAGTGTTAAATGCCTGGAAGAAATTATTGAGAAATTTAGCATGTTTTAAACCCTCTAGTTCCTTGATACCCCACCCACTGAGGGCCTTATTTTTAGAAACCAAGTTTAGCCTGGCTAGATGAATTTTCAGCTCTCAACCAATGCCAACCCATAAAACAATGGGAAATGATAGAGTTTATTCTTTTAATAATCCTCGTCAACATTCAAAAAATGTGCATCCAATATATCGATATGTTTTGTAGGACAAAATTTATCACAATAAGACAACCTCCCATGGATAACCATTTTTGAGACCATAGTTGTATTCTCTTTTCAAATTCAAGGTTAGCCAATCCCAATCTTTGATTTTGTAGCAATTTGGTTTCAAGAAAAAACCAATGTACTTAAAGCCACCGTCTGAAGGGATCGATTGAATACTAAACATTTCAAAAATGGAATTCATGAAGTCCACCTCATGATAAAAATATATCAATACCAATTTGGCCTTGTTCATCACCAAACCTAACACCTCTCTAATAATCTCATGTAGAACCTTCCATTCACTAATAGAATCCCTACCCATAATGAGAACATCACATACAAACATCATATGAGAAACGGTTACATGCCTAGACACATGTACCATATGAAAAAACCCTTGTTACATGCATCAATCAAACTTCTACTAAGACTATCAACCACAACAAGGAACAAGAGGGGTGAAAGGGTGCATCAATGTCTAGGACCACGAAAAGCCTTAAAAAAGGTAGCTCAGAGACCATTTATGACAATTGTGTAGCTAGATAATGTAATGAAAGCCATCATCTAGCCAACCATACTTGCGCCAAACCCCATTTTGATGACGATTATCCTCAAGAATTCCAAGCTGACGCAATCATAGGTTGATGAGATCAATGCACATTAAACATGCTTTAATTTGGCTAGTTTTGATGGAATTTATGCACTACTATGTGATTTCTATGACATCATGGATATTCCTCCACTCCAAAAATCCAATTTTCTCAATATTGATATATATAGATAGCAAAAAATTGATCCACATAGCAACGGTCTTGGAGATTAACTTATACACTATGTTGCATGGGGAAATGGGTTGGAAATCCGCAAGAAATTCAAGCTTAAATTTCTTGGATATTAGAGAAATAAAAGTCACATTCAACGCTCCTAAGACCCAACATAATCTCCTAGACTCCTCAACTAGGTTTGTTAATTCACCAATCATAATTTCCTAGAAATGAATGGAAAGGTCCATGGTCCAACCATATGGTCGTAGGCTCTTCAATTTTTTCATTTCTTTCAAGACCAAAAGAACCTCACCTTTATATATCAACCTTCCCAAAACGTCCCTATCCTCCTCAAAAACCATATCATGGAATGTATTAATGTACTCCAACTCTGTGTCAACAAGACATGCTACTCTATCTAGATAAAGTTAAGTCAAATGGTAGACTGCCTCCCTTTGGATTTCCATTTGAGAAGAAAATGTATTGTCTACCTCATCTCGGATACTCCATATAGAATTTGTTTCTGGCTGCAAGTACCTAGACATTGGAAGTATTAAGGATATTTATTTTATGAGTCTCCAGTTCAAGAATCAACTTCTTTGTCAATTTTGAGAAATAATTTTGGTATTGTGCATCTTCCAGAATCTTGATTTGGTCGTCGATTTGAATCAATTCTCTCAGTATCTCTTTTTCTTCTCTTGATCCCATTTATGAACCTCATATTTCAGTGTTTCCATCTTGTGGCATACCGAACACATACATGAGGATCCAACTTTGTTATGCTTGATGCAGGAATCTTGAACCATTGAATCGAAATATTTTTCCTTCAACTAGAAATGGTTAAATTTCAAAGGGTATCCATGTTTGTTCATTTCCCCTATCCATTCCATAAATAAATTAGAATGGTATGGAATGTATGATATAAATATCCAATAATGTAAGTCCTTCAGACTTCTGACAGTGTCAAATTTCACTAGAAAATGATCTAACTGCTCATTGAACTTATCTTGATTTCATTTTCTTTGGGATTCGTGATGTGCATAGCTTAACCCATATTTGTTTCCATTACCATTTTTTACATAAACATAGAAATATATCCACTTCTAATGTCAAAAAAATTGTGGGAAAATTTCAATTGGAACCTCGTGTAGCGGTGTTTCTTTTCACTATACCTCGCACAGTCTGTACCATATCCGAGAGGGGCTAATTTTTTTTATTGAAATGCTTTTTTAGTTTAATATTTTGTTCTCCAATGGTGAGTGTTTTGCACCTGATTGTAGAGGATTTAATACAATTCAAGCCAAATCACCATGCAAATTCCCTTCCACATAGAGAGACTCACCTTAACGGGCGCGACGGTGTTGCAGTCAGGCCGATGAAAATGTACATGGAAACTATGCATATCCACCCTTAGAACCCATGGATTATTGAGCTCATGCTGATGGATGGATATTAATCATGCATAGAATATTTATGCATGTCAATTAAATCAAGTTTAAATTTTTATTTTTTGGCGGTTCACTGTGATTTTGATTTGAATGGATTTGGAAGGTCCAAGTTCAAATACCGCAGGAAAAGGAGGAATTGCGAGGGAACCATGTTAGAATAATTTTTTGATTTTGTTCTCATTATGATACATGGATGGGACCAGATAATTTTTTATGATTCACCTTCATTTATGGTTCTTTATTCATTGGTCCTTATATTACCCAAAGAACCTAGTTTAATTTTACGTAACACGTCCCACCAAAATTATTTTTAACATGTTGCTTCTTTCAAAGTTGATATCCATAAAAATTTTGAACACATGTGAAGTCGAGAGGTTATGGCTCAAGGAATTGAATTTATCACATAAAATCATCAAGCCAATCAGTGCTACAAGAATTCTCTTCACCAATTCTATAGGGAATATAATATTTTAGGCCTGTAGAATTAATATTTGGGAATGTTGAAAAAATATTTCAGAGACGCACTTGTTGGGTGTGGAGCCTTATTATCTTGTTTATTTTGTATCACAACATTGGACCCCTGTACCTTAATGGGGCGGCAACACCGCTCGTAATTAAACGATGCTCGGGGGGTCCAGGGGGGGCGGCTGTGACTTTATGGAGCCCCCCTTGGTGGGGGGTTTTGGGGGCAGCGCCCCCGAAGCTAAAAATAGATGTAAAATTGCCTTGTAAAAGTATAGTAATTTCTAGTCAATCTGGGCCATTCATTAGGCGAATGATCTGACGATAGAAGTTATGTTTAGTTTAGGGTTTTTTTCCCTAGAAGGCAAACCCTCTCTTTGTATGAGGGTATTGTATTGCGACTGTGTATGGTATGAGTATTTTCTCAGAGAAGGAAATAAATAGTGAGACTGTGAGAGAGAACAGAGGATATTACAGCAGATCTGTTGTAGGTTGTGTCTCTTCATTTTGCTAGATAATCGAAAGGAAGGACCGGCTATTCGAGGTGGACATAGCTCAAACTGGGTGAACCACGTATATCTGTGTCTCTTTGATTTTATGTGTTTTTTGTGCTTGTGTTTTCCACATATTTTATGTGTTCCATTTCTTTGTAATATATATAAATTTATAACAACTGGTATCAGAGCCAAAGGTCTATTTGGATGATAAACTCGTAGGAAAGAAGGGTTCCTGGTTTGAGTGGGATAAATGGTGGAAGATGGTAAGTTTAGGGTCGAGAAATTTAACGGCCAAAACTTCTCATTGTGGAAGATGTAGATGGAAGATTATTTGTATCAAAAAGATCTGTACCTACCATTGAGCGGAAAAACAAATAAGCCGATAGCTATGAGAAACATAGAATAGGATATTCTCGATAGAAAGGCACTCGAAACATTACGGTTATGCCTTGCAGTGTTGGTAGCTTTCAATATTTCGAAGGAAACAACAACAGAGGGTTTGATTAAGGCGTTGGTGAAATTATATGAAAAACCCTCGGCCTCAAACAAGGTATTTCTCATGAAACATTTATTTAATATGAAGATGTCAGAAGGTGGATCTATTGCAAACCATTTAAATGATTTTAATATAGTTACCAGTGAGTTAAGTTCTGTAGGAGTAAACTTTTATGATGAAGTTAGGGCTCTTTTATTTCTGTGCTCATTGCTAGAAATTTGGAACGGTTTAGTTATGGCCATTAGTAACTCTGTCTTTGGATCTAGTACTTTCAAGTTTGATGATGTTGTCAGTGCTATCCTTAGCGAGGAAATGCGATGGAAAATCTCCGATGAGACATCGGGTAATGTTTTGAGTGCAGAGTCTAGGGGAAGAAAAATGGAAAGAGGAAAGAGCTCAGGATATCACAGTAATTCAAGGAAAGGCAGATCCAAGTCCAGATCGAGGATAGTGTACTGGAAATGCAGAAATAAAGGACACTGAAGAAAGACTGTAGATCTCGGAAGGGAAAATAAGGAGACGCACAGCAAGAAAAAAATCATGAAGAAAATGTGACAGCTGATGTGTTACAAGATTCTTTGATTCTTTCTTTCGAAAATGTTATTGATTATTGGGTTGTAGATTCAGGGGTCTCATTCCATGCCACACCTGATAAGAAATATTTTCATGACTATGTTCAAGGAGATTTTGGACAAGTCCGTTTGGGTGATGATAAAACTTGTAAAATTGTTGGAATGGGTAAAGTTCTTGTAAAACAACAGAATGGAAACCAATGGCTATTAAAGGAGGTAAGGCATGTTCCATATCTGAAGAAAAATCTGATTTCAATAGGGCAGTTCGGCTGTGAAGGTTGTGTGAAAACTTTCATATATAAAACTTGGAAGGTCACCAAAGGAGCCCTGGTAATAGTAAAAGGAGAAAATTTTGGTACATTGTATTTATGCAATGGTATTTCTAACTCTGTCAATGCTTTAACTTCCAAAGGATCAGATGCAAAATTATGGAATCATAGGCTTGAACACATGAGTGAGAAGGGGATGAAGATTCTTCACTCAATAAATTTGTTGCCGGGTTTGAAGAATGTTGATTTGGATTTCTCTGAGAATTGCATTTATGGAAAACATAAGAGAGTCAGATTTCTCAGAGTTGGGAATGTTGATCAATGGTTTTCATTGATGTCAACCCAAGCAGCGCCAAGGGATAACCCAATATTGCATGGGAATTTTTACCTACCAAATTAATATATTCTCGGTCAATAATGATTTTGATGGTTTCTACTTGTCGAGATGTTTCCGTTGATATATGGCACACCATGTAATTCTTCACGGTTTGAGAGATATTCATGTTTGAAGTTTGTACCCCCAGTTAGTGGGCTAAAACCCCATGGGTTTAGGTCACGGGTCATTGAAAATTAATAATTAATATTTTTAAACTCCTAAAATCCCTCCCACGTTCACTTGTGGAAGCCCCTCTCAACCTAAGCATTTATATAAATTGTGATCTTCATTTCCTCCTTAGGCAAGGGATTTCGCCATCTAAAACAAGTCATTGTGGAATTTGCAATCTAAATTTGTTTCTACGAAGGTTCAGAACCTGAAATTGTTATGAGGTGAAGAAAAAATCCTGAGGAAGCTTCTATAAAAATTTCAGCTCAAGGTGCGCAATATTTGTGGAGATATGATCTGTGGAAGTCAGGGTTTTTGCAGGCTCCTGAAATGCATCTCAAAGAAGTGACCTTGGTAAATTTGTCATAGCTCTCTCTTTGAGTATCGGATTGGAATTCTGTAAAAAGTGGAAAATAGTGTACAATCTGTAATTTTTTCTCTATCAATTTTAGAGCCAAATGAAGAAAAATGACACGTGGCATGCCGTACAAGTACGCTCTGCTGAAATAGTCCATAATTAGGGCATTGTGAGAGATTAGGTATAAATCTCTCTTGAAGAATCCAAATTGGGTTAGACCTATGGAATTGGTAAGAAGACTCAGAGGACTACCACAGGACTGAAAATAAAATATTGAGGATCTGAAATAACAGAGAGACACCACATTTAATATCAAGCTCCTAGAAGGCAATAAAAAGCTAGATCATGTGTTGTCAAGGGTTGCAAAGGACCAGAATTTATACGGAAACAAAGCAAAGCAAGGTGCAACATAGGGTAGCATGACAAGACTAGCAACCAAGGTGTATAAAAGTGGCAAAAATTTCATCATATGAAGTCTTCAAGTGGGCAACACTGCATACAATCATTGTAAAGGTATCATTGTACTTAGTCATTGTAAATAAATTATTGTACAAATTGTAATAGTGTCTATCTGCCAAGGGTTGAAGAGGCAGTGTTGGGAGGTCTAGGATCATCATTAGGTGGTTGTGTCAAAGTTGGGGTTATGGTCTAGTATATATTCTTCTTCTGCATCATTCTATATCATTGTAAAGTGGACCATTTTCCCTGGTCCGAGAGTCCATTCTTCTTTTATTATTCTATAGGGTGGTAGGGTGGTGCTAGGGTGAGTTGTAGCTCATTGGGTGTTGGGGCATCCATTCAGCTGACTACCGAAGAATCTCGAACATTGGAGCATCCATGGAGTGGGAGACGGAGAAGAATGCTTTTCTAGATTCTAGGAAGTTGGAGCTTTATTTTCAATTGGAGTTGAATATTAAAGAATTATTAGAAAATCATTAGGTGGTTTTTTTCCCGGAGTGGGTTTCCACCTTAAAAACTATGTGCATTTTTGTTCCTCTTGTTTGCTATTATCATTGTACAAACACTGATAATAATTGAATATTAACTAATGCTCTAATTGAAAGGAATATTGATTCCCCCCCCCCTCCCCCTCCCCCCCCCCCTCTCAGTATTTCCAACATGGAAAGAAAAGAAGACCGAAAAATCATAGCTTGTGCATACAGATGTATGGGGACCTGCTCAGGTATCATCTCTTGGTGGCTTTCGTTATTATGTTACTTTTATTGATGATGCAACTAGAAAAACTCGGATTTATTGTATTCAGAATAAATTTGATGTATTTGATACTTTCAAAAAATGGAAAGCTTTGGTTGAGATTGAGACATGAAAGAAGTTGAAGTGTCTCAGATCAGACAATGGAGGTGAATATTGCAGCAAAGAGTTTGATAGGTATTGTTGAGAGCATGGAATTCGTAGAGAGAAGACAGTTCCAAGAACACCACAAGAAAATGGTGTGTCAGAAAGGATGAACAGAACAATCATGGAGCATGCAAGGTGCATGAGATTGCATGCAGGATTTCCTTTACAATTTTGGGCAGATACTGTAGATATCATTGTTTATCTAATAAACAGAGGGCCTTCAAGTTCCCTGGATGGTGGTATTCCAGAGGAAGCATGGACAGGTAAAAAGGTAAACCACTTTTTTTTAAATCCTTTTGGCTGTGAGGCCTTTGTCCATATTAATAAAGAAAACAGAACAAAGCTTGAGGCAAAATCAAAGAAATGTACATTTATTGGATATGGTGTTAATAATTTTGGTTATCACTTATATGATTATGAAAATCACAAAATAATTAGGAGCAGAGATGTAATATTCAATGAAAAGGTATTGTATAAGAATTAGTTGCAAGAAAAGAAACAGGAAAAAGAAAACAAAGAATACATAGTTCTTGATGAGATCACAGAAAAAGTAAAGGTGCTTGAAAATAATAATAATCAACAGCCACAGCAACAGAAACCACCACAACAGCAACATGCACCTCAAACAGCTGAAAGTGGTGTTAGAAGATCTACCAGGATAATTAAACACCCTGAATGATACTCTCCTTCATTATATTATTTATTTTTGACTGATTCTGGTGAACCTGAATGTTATGAAGAATAAATGCAGGTTGAAAGCAAGAAGAAGTGGGAGCTAGCCATGGAAGAAGAGATGGACCCCTTAATGCATAACCAGACTTAGGACTTAGTCAGGTTGCCTGCAGGTGAAACTACATTTCAGGATAAATGGGTTTACAGGCTGAAGGAAGAAGATGGAGGAAAACAAAGGTACAAAGCTAGACTTGTGGTGAAGGGGTTTGCACAGAAGAAAGGTATTGATTTTGATGAAATATTTTCTCCTTTTGTTAAGATGACTTCAATCAGAACTATTTTTAGTCTTGTAGCAGCGAAAGATTTACATCTTGAAAACTTAGATGTAAAGACAACTTTTCTCAATGGAGATTTGGAGGAAGAGATCTATATGGAACAACCAGAAGGATATGAGGTCAAAGGGAAGGAAAAATTAGTGTGCAGTTTAAAGAAGAGCTTGTATGGCTTAAAACAGGCTCCAAGGCAGTGGTATCTAAAATTTGACAAGTTTATGTCTGAACAAGGTTATACTAGATGTCACTCTGATCATTATGTTTATATGAAAAAGAAAATTGATGGCAGCTATATTATATTTTATTGTATTTAGATGAAATTCTTGTTGCAGGGTCTAACATGCAGGAAATAAATGTGCTCAAAAGAAAACTGGCAAATTCAATTGCAATGAAGGATTTGGGAGCTGCAAAAAAAATCCTTGGTATGAGAATAAGTAGAGACAGGAAAAATCACAAATTAACACTATCTTGGAATGAGTACATACAAAAGATGTTGAAAAGATTTAATATGAAGAATGAAAAACCAGTTAGTATACCTTTCGCTAGCCATTTCAAACTTAGTAATGAGATGTTCCCCAAGATCCAAGAAGAAATGGACTATATTTCTAAAGTTCCATATGCATCAGTAGTTGGAAGCTTAATGTATGCAATGGTCTACAGAAGGCCTGATATTTCACATGCAAAGGAATTTGTAAGAAGGTACATGAACAATCCAGGAAAATAACATTGGATGGCAGTGAAATGGATTCTCAGATATTTGAGAGGTACCACAAATCAAGCATTATGCTTTGGTGGTTCAAACATTGCTCTATAAGGATATGTTGATGCAGATATGGTAGGTGATGTAGATGACAAGAGGAGTACTATAGGATATTTATTTATTGTAGGTGGAACAACTGTCAATTGGGTTTCAAAAATCCAAAGTGTTGTTGCACTTTCAACAACAAAACTAGAGTATGTTGCTCCTACAGAGGCTAGTAAAGAAATGATTTGGTTACAAAGGTTTATGGATGAATTGGCTAAGAAGCATGATATTGGCATGTTATACAGTGATAGCCAAAGTGCCATTCATCTTGCAAAGAGATCAGCATTTCATTCCAAGACTAAACACATACATATCAAGTACCATTTCAAACACTTAGTATTGGAAGATGGGCTGTTGAAGCTGGAAAAGATACACACTAGCTAGAATCCTATAAATATGCTAACAAAAGTTGTAACCAGGGAGAAAGTAATAATATGCTCAGTTTCATTTGGTCTTCAAGGATGACGATGAATATGAGAAACAACTAGGTCCAAAGAGGAGTCATTGTCCAGAAAATGAAGCAGCAGTGGAGTTGCTACAATCAATCTCCTAGTGGGAGATTGTTGGGTGTGGAGCCTAATTATCTTGTTTATTTTGTATCACAGCGTTGGACCACTGTACGTTAATGGGGAGGAAACGCGCCCATAATTAAACGCTTCCTGGGGGGTCCAAGGGGGGCGACTGCGACTTTATGGAGAGTTTCGGGGGAAGCGTGCCTGAAGCTAAAAACGGATGTAAAATTTCCTTGTAAAAGTATAGTAATTTCTAGTTAATCTAGGCCGTTCATTAGGCGGATGATATGACGGTAGAAGTTACGTTTAGTTTAGGGTTTTTTTCCCTAGAATGCAACCCCTCTCTTTTTATGAGGGTATTGTGTTGCGGTTGTGTATCGTATGAGTATTTTATCAGAGAAAGAAATAGATAGTGAGACTGTGAGAGAGAACAAAGGATATTACAACAGATCTACTGTAGGTTGTGTCTCTTCATTTTGCTAGATAATAGAAAGGAAGGACTGGCTATTCGAGGTGGACGTAGCCCAAACTAGGTGAACCACGTATATCTGTGTCTCTCTGATTTTATGTGTTTTGTGTGCTTGAGTTTTCTGCATATTTTATGTGTTCCATTGCTTTGTAATATATATAATTTTCTAACAACACTCTCATTTCAAGAAAATCTAATGCAATTAAAAAAAATGTGATCACGTAAAACAAATCCTCCAATCCCAATCAAAAAAATAAAACCTCCATTCATAAATGAACTATTGTTGTGGATGCAAATATTATTCAGATAAAAACTAGCTCTTGCCCTATCTTGGAGGGACATTATTGACACTGTTGATTGGCTCTAACGATCTAGAGATTTTGAGTTGAAACCATTGGATTGTGGACAATATATGAATATATGGTTATGAGCTTGAAATATTAACCATGTGAAATGACATGGGCACTACATGGTGAACAATTCCTAAAATAAAATCAATTTATTGTAGGAAAATTCCTATAAGGTGATTTATGTTTGTAGTACACGAAATTTCATATATCGATTGATTGAAAAATTAGCACTAATATGTGAATTTTTTTTTATTTGAAGGGCTCAATTTCAATAGTTATTTCTTGGAGTGTGCCCACTGTTAGCCACCTATGAATTTTTGGCAAGCAAACAGGTGGCTAAATGTTTTTTGAGCCTTCCAGAGATACATTTCCTATGAAAATATCACATCCTTGAAAGCCTATGTGTGTCCATTGCCTTTGAAAAAATTGTGCTCAGAAAAGCCTTGTTCTTCCTTTTGTATCCCTGCAAATTTACGATTTTGACTCCTTTTTCCCCTTCTTCGGTTTTCCCCTTTGACTCCTAAATCTCTTCCCGAGTCTTCTATATCATCCCATCACACCTTCTAACCTTGCAAACACCCTTTTTTGGCCTAAAATTCCTTTCCCTCCCCCTATCGAAAGCCTCTCCTTAGCCTTAAAAACATTATTTTAAAGCCTAAAACCTATTTTTTCTACTATACACAGGCTAGCCCCCTCCGGCTCAGCCCCAAAACCACTTCTCCACATGACCCGAGCACCGGAACCAAGCACTAAGTCGAAAGGCACCAGTCGCATCGAAGTTTCGGAGCGGAACGCCTTTGCCCCTTGTAAACGATGGTTTGTTAAATTGGACCCCCAATCATGATCTGAGCCATCGATCTATGCAAATCTGACAGTTCGCGCTAATTCTACAATGTGCCCTTCATTCTCCTTGTTCACCCCTCTGATCACATATCAACCGTCGATCTGTTCTTAGATCTGACGGCCAGCGCTCCGCTCCTTTACCCCCGCCAGTCTCCCCGCTGATTGAATTTCTATCGTCGATCTTGTTCCAGATCGGATGGCTAGTGCTCAATCGCACTTCGCCAATCAGAAGTTTTCAAATGTGTTCCCCGCTACCTCCCCTGATTGTGGTCCTCCGATTCAATCATAGCCGTCCGTTCATCCAATAT